>CM070780.1:92179291-92696791 GCA_036346955.1 Dipus sagitta | reverse complement strand
ATTCCCCTTTTCTTTATTCTTAAAACTTGTTTTACTCATTTATAACTTGCAAGTGGGGAGACAGAGGGTGGTGGAAAGAGAATGACACTGAGAAGGGCTGTGCCAGGGCCCGCTGCCACCTCAGAGGCAGGCACCCCTTTGTACTGAGGATTAAACCCTGGCCCGCGGGCTTTGCACGCAAGCGCCTTAACCATTGAGCCATCTCCCTAGCCACTCCTCCTTTCTTTACGGAAGCGACTAATGGACGAGACGTACTTTTCCAGTCATTGCAGCCCTCCAGCTTTATTTCCTAGTTCTTGGCCTCACGGAAGCTTACATGCACGCTCTCTCTGAACTCTCCATGGTGGTGAGAAGGTGTACGGAATATGGCCTCCTCTGGCTATACAGTTTCAAGGGTGGAGTGGTTATTGATTTTTTTTTTTTTTTTTGTCACTTACACTTTACCAACACATTCTTCTTAGCTGGTTAGAGTTAAGCACAGCGTAGTACCTCTTCAATGGGCAATTAGTTTAAATTTAAGTCGTGCCAACTTTATTTGATACTTGCTTTTCAGCAGAATGACACTGTCAGTTAATGTCAGATAAACTGAAGTCCTCCATTACCCCTGTATTGTGCCCTTGTGCCAATAATTTTGTCATTTGTATTGGGAAAGCATTATTGATGTTGCCATCCCAGGACCACAAGGCATGCCACAACTAGTTGACAATACATGACCAGTGGGAAGTGGGCATGAGCCAATGCTGAGGTGGGGGCACTCCCTGGGGCATGTTGGCTGTGAACAGAGAAGCCAGCCTGGAATAAGAAAGCCAGCTTGTGTAATGCCTGGTGTCTCATACCAAGGTAAAGTTCAAGAAGCTGTTAATATGGCTAGGGAGATGGCTTAGCCATTAAGGCACTTGCCTGCGAAGCCAAAGGACCTGGGTTCGATTCTCCAGGACCCACCTAAGCCAGATGCACAAGGTGGCACATGCGTCTGGAGTTCATTTGCAGTGGCTGGAGGCCCTGGTGTGCCCATTCTCTCTCTATTTGTGTGTGTGTGTGTGTCTCTCTCTCTCTGATTCTCTCTCAAATAAGTAAAATATATAAAAAGAAGCTATTAATAACAGGCAGTCCAGCCTTATCCCAGCAGGTAATTCATGAGGATAAGGCACCCGTGGGCAGTAGAATACAGCTTCTTGTGGAAAAAGGACTGGTCAGACCTGAGCTAAACAAGATTCAGAGTCATGGCAGAGGGTAAGTGCGTGCCACACAAACATGAGGGCCAGAGTTTGGATCCCAAGCACCCATGGTAATGCCAGGGGGTGTGCTGGCTTGTCTATAATCCCAGCACAAGGGTCAGAGATGGGGCATCCCTGGAGCAAACTGGCTAGCTAGACTAGCCTAACTTGTAAGCTCTAGGTTCAAATGAGACATCCTGTCTGGAAAAAAAAAAAAAAAAAGGTAGAAAGTAACTGAGGTAGACATCCGGTCAACCTGTGGCCACACACACACACACACACACACACACACACACTAGAATAGGCTGCTGTTCAGGGCAGGGCACCACACTAGAAGGAGACTGGCATACAAGGTCCAATGGCCAGAAACAAAAGGGATAAAGGTTTTGGGAGCAGGGAAGTCAGCTCAGTGGATCAAGTGCTTCCTACATAAGCACGAGGACCAGAGTTTAAATTCCCAGCATCTACATAAAATATTGGGTGTGATGGCATGAGCCTATAAAATCCCGGGGCTGGGGAAGCAGAGATAGGAGAATCCCTGGGATTTGCTGACTAACTAGTTTAGCCTGGGTTCAGTAAGAGATCCTGTCTCAAAAATAAAATAAAATAAAATAAAATAAAATAAAATAAAATAAAATAAAATAAAATAAAATAAAATACAGTGGAGTATGAATGGGGAAGACACTCAACATCAATCTCTGGCCTCCACATGTGTGTGCATTCACACACATATGATCACACAACACCCCCCCCCACCCATACACACACACTAAAAGGGGAGGGGGTAGACGTCAGGATGGAGGTCCCGAACTGGTAGAAGCATCACAGGAGTGGCTTTCTGGTGTTTGGAGCTCAGCTGACCAGGGCTGAAGAAGCCCAGTGTGGCTCCGACACCTGCGATGTGATGTGTTTTCTCCCCAGCAGAGCTGGCACTTAAGTGCTGGGGAAGTTGGAGAACTAGATCTTAGGCAACCCAGCAGCTGGTAGCTAGGGAAGACAACCGGCCAGGTGCCTACTGTATGCGCCCGTGACGATATCACTTCTGCTTCTATTTTCACCCAAATGTTCTGTACCTGGTTTGTGGGTTTCCGTATATGTCCCCAGCTTCATGACCTATTAGCTATTAGGCTCTGCCTGATAGTCTGTTTCTCTTCTCTTCTCTTCTCTTCTTTCTTTTCTCTTCTCTTCTCTTTTCTTCTCTTCTTTCTTTTCTTTTCTTTTCTTTTTTTGTTTGTTTGTTTGAGGTAGGGTTTCACTCTAGCCCAGACTGACCTGGAAACCTCTATGTAGTCTCAGGGTGGCCTTGAACTCACAGCCATCCTCCTACCTCTGCCTCCCGAGTGCTGGGATTAAAGGCGTGTGCCACCACGCCCGGCTTGGTCGGCTTCTTGTGAGCAGTTACCTGGCCCCAGGTTGCTCTCGTGCAACAATACCTATAATGTACTGGTTGCTCACCATGACCCGGGTGCCACACTAACTGATTTACTTACACTGCCTTATTTAATTCTCACAACCTCCTTCAGAGGCAGTTATTATGTGGCCATTTTAAAAAGAGGAAACTGAAATTTATATGGTTATATATGAGGTCACACAGCTGGGATGCAAATGAGATCACATTTTAACTTGTTTTCTTTTTCTGTTGCCTTAAAATATTTTATTTATTTATTTGCAAAGAGAGAGAGAGAGACAGAGAGAGAGAGAGAGAGAGAGAGAGAGAGAGAGAGAATGGGCATGCCAGGTACTCTATCCACTGCAAACAAACTCCAGATATATGTGCCAACTTTGTGCATCTGGCTTTATGTGCATACTGGGAAATCGAACCTGGGTCCTTTGGCTTTGCAGGCAAGCGCTTTAACCACTAAACCATCTCTCCAGCCCTTTTCTGTTACTTTAAGAGGCACGTGTATGCATTTATATTGTGACAATTAGTTAGTTGTCACTAAACTTTTTAGCCATTAGATGTTTTCACCTACCTGTCAATCTCTCAACTTGTCTTGCACTATGTAAAAAGGAGATTGTTGCTGGGCATGGTGGCGCACACCTTTTATCCCAGCACTTGGGAGGCAGAGGTAGGAGGATCACCTTTAGTTTGAGGCTGCCCCAAGACTAGTGAATTCCAGGTCAGCCTGGGATAGAGCAAGACCCTATCTCAAAAAACTGAAAATCAACAAAACAAAGCAGATTGTTAATATGAGCATAATGAATAAATTAATGAGGTTCAAAAGGTGATTAGCACTACTGCATTCTCTCTTGGTTTGTGTATTTACAAAGTCAACATGTAAGAACTTTTCAGTTTGCTCTATGAAAAACACAGTCTTGAGTCATCCAGTGGTGGGAACAAATCTGAGAACTGTTGTCCTTAGAAGTGTTTGTGTGACTTTGTAAACATAGTGACTTATAGAACCCTACGTTGTATAGCTTACTACATGGGCCAGATGGCGTGCATATTGCTCCCACAGCCATTAAATAAAGTGAGACTAAATCAAGCACATAAAAGAAAGATGTATGAGACTGATGCTCGAGTAACATGGCACATGGTCATCTTACAGTATTCATTTTTTGTTTGTTTGTTTGCTTTGGTTTTTCAAGGTAGGATCTCACTCAAGCCCAGGCTGATCTGGAAGTCACTACGGAGTCTCAGGGTGGCCTCAAACTCGCAGCGATCCTCCTACTTCTGCCTCCCAAGTACTGGGATTAAAGGTGTGCGCCACCACACCTGGCTACAGTATTCTTTATAAGTAGGTGTATACTCTTCACTAATGATCAAAATATAGCATAGTGAGCCGGGCATAGTGGTGCATGCCTTTAATCCCAACACTTGGGAGGCTGAGGTAGGAGGATTGCCGTGAGTTCGAGGCCACCCTGAGACTATGTAGTGAATTCCAGGTCAGCCTGGGCTTGAGCAAGACCCTACCTCAAAAAATCACACACACACACACACACACACACACACACACATATATACATATATATAGGGTTTTTATATATATATCATAGTAAATACATAAACCAGTAACGCATCCTTTATTACTATTATCAAGTATTATGTACTGCACATAGCTGCGTGCGCTGTAGTTTTATGTGGCCAACAGTGCAGTAGGTGTTTAACATCAGCAGCACCACAAATGTGATAATGCATTGTGTTACAGCATTCTGATAGCCATGTCACTAGGCAACAGGAATTTCTCAACTCCATCGCAATCTCATGGGCCCGCCATCACATATGGATCCATGGCTGGCCAAAACACCGAGCTATTCATGCACACAAGGGACTTACTTCATATCCCAGAAAGTCAGATGCAGGGCAATGTGGTTCAGGTAAATGTGAGAAGTTGAAAACAAAGGTGAGGGAATATACAAATGAAACAAATGATTTTCTCCAGAAGTCCAAATTTGAACAGCTAGCTTTGTCCTAATAAGATGCGGATGCTTGTTTAGCTCAGAGCTTGCAAAACTACTGCCCGCAGGCCAAATGGACTCACACCCTGTTTTTGTGTGGTCTGTAAGCTGGGAATGGTTTTCACATTTTTAAATGGTTAGACAAAAAATCAAAATAATACTTCATGATATGAGAAGATTATATGAAATTCAAATCCATCTCCATAAATAAAGTCTTGTTGAAACAGAGCCATGCTCATTTGTCATTCATTTTCTTTCCTTCCTTCCTTCCTTCTTCCCTTCCTTCTTTCCTTCCTTTGTCCCTTCCTTCTTTCCTTCCTTCCTTTGTCCCTTCCTTCTTTCCTTTTTTCCTTCCTTCCTTCCTTCTTTTCTTCCTTCATTCCTTCATCCCTTCCTTCCTTCTTTTTTTCCTTCCTCCTTCTTTCCTCTCTCCCTCCCTCCCTTGCTCTCTTCCTTTCCTGCCTCCTTTTCTTGTCTTACGACAACATCTGGCTATGTAGCCCAGGTTAGCCTTGAACTGGCAATCCTCCTGCCTCAGTGCTGGGACTGTGGGTGTGCACCCTGAGCTCATTTACATATTTTCTGTAATGGCTTTCTCACAATGGCTGAATGGAGTCGTTGGAACAGGGATGAAAAAGCTTTAAATGAATATTTCTGATCTGGTCCTTTGTGAGAAAACTTGCTGACCTCCGGTCTAGAAAATCACATGATGCAGCCGGGCGTGGTGGCGCACGCCTTTAATCCCAGCACTCGGGAGGCAGAGGTAGGAGGATCGCCGTGAGTTCGAGGCCACCCTGAGACTCCATAGTGAATTCCAGGTCAGCCTGGGCTAGAGTGAGACCTTGCCTCGAAAAACCAAAAAAAAAGAAAATCACATGATGCTACAATGTCATAACATTTTCAAAGCAATTTAAGCTACAGCTAGAATGGTAGTCTCTAAACTTTTTAATTCAAGGGGGCATGAAGGTGGTGGCATGAGCAGGGTAAGGAACGACCAGCGTCAAACAGGGCTATTTTAAAGAACTAAGTAATGAATGGTGGACGGTGGGTTACACAGAAGGAGATACTGTAGTGGTGGACTTGAGGGTTCTCCCAAGATCAAAGGCATGAGCAAGGATATTTTGCAGAAGACTTCCACATTCTTGGAGTGAAATCATCTTTTTTCTCTGTCGATATTCTCCACAATCTTTTCTGATATTAAAAAAAATGAAACAATAACAGAGAAGCTGGTGGTATGTCGTCTAAGAGGTTGCAGTCTTTCTGTCCAGATTTGTTCTTTCCTTTGATAGGAAACAGGTTGGGCATCCTAGGAGTGGCTACAGTGTCTTGCAGAAATGTAGTGGCACAAAAATGGATTCCTGATGTCATCAACTGACTTTTCATGGGAAAAGCAAATTGTTCTTTTTGTCATCATCCGAGACCTAAATGCATATGAAGGAGTTTCAGATGGACCAGACACAGGTATTACTCATCAAAACATTTTCAGAGGGCACTTAACATTGAACAATGTGATCCTGCGAGCACTCAATCCATATGAGTGAAACGAACTGCACAGAGTGCCCCATTTCCTAAGGTCAGGTTTGGTTTGTGGTGAACTTCAAGAGACTCTGACCTATTGACTTAGTGGTACCTTAATGGAAGCCAGGGCATCTCATGTGGTATCCTCAGCCTATTTATTTTCTGGAGATGGTTATTTTTTGAGTCAGGGTCTCACTCTAGCCCAGGCTGAAATGAAACTCACTCTATATAGATAGTCTAGGCTAGCCTTGAACTCATGGAGAGCCTCCTACTCAGCCTATCCAGGGCTGGGATTATAAATGTGAGCCACTATAGCCCGGTTTCCAAACGCAAATTCTATAGTCTTTCTATCTGTGTGTTTTTGTATCTCTCTCTCCCACTTAATATAAGTTTACAGATCACTTGTTATGTGTGAGACATGAAGCAAGCTCCAGGGATACAAGAATAAATAAAATAATCTAAACTCTCAAGGACCTTTGGGCTTAGGAGAGAAACTAGTTACTCTGATCTTTCTGGGCCTTTTGGCAGTGCTTAGCAAGTCGATCCTCAACACATTCTTCTCTTGGTATCTTTGGCTCTGTAACCTTCTGGTTTCATTTCTCTGATTTCTGACTCTTGTCTCTATTGCCAATTTTCTTTTCTATCCATTTCTACATCATTGGAGCTTAGTCCTGGTCCCTTTTCTTTTCTTTCTTTCTTTTTTTCTTATTTTCTTTTTTTTTTTTTTTTTTTTTTTTTGAGGTAGGGTCTCACTCTAGCTCAGACTGTCCTGGAATTCACCGTGTAGTCTCAGGGTGGCCTCGAACTCATGGCGATCCTCCTACCTCTGCCTCCCGAGTACTGGGATTAAAGGCGTGCGCCACCACACCCGGCTTCTGGTCCCGTTTGTATTTTGATCTCATCCACCCCTTCCCAGGCAATCTTCTAAACTCATAAATCCTGTCCCTGCAGCCTTTCTGAACTTCTCACCCATATCTCCAGGGCTCCAGTGGACATCTGCCCTTGACCAGAACTTCCGATCTATCCTTGCGGGTCCATGGCAGGATCTCCCTATCTTGGTCACTGGCACCTCTCTGCTCATGTCTTTTGATGTCGGGAGAACCCTCAAGTCCACCACGACAGTATCTCTTTCCGTGTAACCCACCGTCCACCACTCATCATGTAGTTCTTTAAAATAGCCCTGTTTGACGCGGGTCATTGCTTACTCTGCTCATGCCACCGCCTTCACCTGGCGACCATTGTCATTTCTTATGCATGCCATTAAAACACCCTCTAAACCAAACTCTCCTCATGTGTCTGGGACTGCTTTCCTTCATCTTCTCACAGATAATGTTTCCAGCCCAATTTTTTTTTTTTTCGAGGTAGGGTCTCACTCTAGCCCAGACTGACCTGGAATTCACTGTGTAGTCTCAGGGTGGCCTCGAACTCAAGGGGATCCCCCTACCTCTGCCTTCTGAGTACTGGGATTAAAGGCATGTGTCATCATGCCCGGCTAGCCCAAATTTTTTTTCATAATACATACATACATATTTGTTAAATTAACTAAGTCAATCAAACATACATAATAATAAAATACATAAAAATAAATATATTATATATATATATATATATACATACACACACACACAGACACACACACATATATATAGGCAGATCACTTTTGTTTATAAGGCCCTGTGTTTGAGCCTGCTTAGGCTAAAATTAAGCTTGTCTTCAGCCTCTAGTGGAAACTAGATGACTTGTTGATGACTACTGAGCAAAAGGACATTGTTAGTAATGAGACTGGTATAATAATGAGAGTGAGGACATTATTAATAGTGAGGTTTCAGGCTGGTAATGTTAGCCCAGATTTTTTTAAAAATATTTTTATTTATTTATTTACTTGTTTATTTGAGAGAGAGAGAGAATGGGCCCACTAGGGCCTCCAGCCACTGCAAACGAACTCCAGACGCATGCGCCCCCTTGTGCATCTGGCTAACGTAAGTCCTGGTGAATGGAACCTGTGTCCTTTGGCTTTGCAGGCAAATGCCTTAACCGCTAAGCCATCCCTCCAGCCCCCCAATTTTTTTTTTTAAAAACTGGAAGTCATCTTTCAAAAACAATGCAATGCCAGCAAAATACATGTTGTTCTTCATCTTTTTTTTTTTTTTACTTACTAATGTATTTTGAAGCTCATCTCCCATCAATATGCCCAGAAATGCTCACAAATTTTAGTAGCCGTCTACCTTTCCCATTTAGAGCTCTACTGTAATTTATTTAACCACTTCTCTATTGATGGCTGTTTTCATTCTTTAATGACTATAAATAATGCTTTCAAGTGAAGGTCCTAGAAGAGTCACCCTTCAACGTAATACCCATAGAGTCTATCTATTTGGCTTAAATGTATAAAAGTAGAATTGTGAAGTCAAAGGCATTGGACTTTGAAATGTGATAAATAAGTACCAGGCTGCCCTACACAGAGGTCATGCCAACTTTCCCTCCCACTGAGTAAGGCTCAGAGAATGTGAATGCCTAGGGTCACATAGCTAGGAACACTCCAACTTCCAATATCATAAAAGCCTAGTAGTTCATTGCTGGGTACTCCTCAACACAACTGACGCAGATCCTGTTTTCCTGGGTGTGCAGAGGAGAGTTGAGATAGGGTCACACTATTATAGGCCAAGTAGGCCTTGAACTTATAACTCATGATCCTCCTGCCTCAGCCTGCTTGAAGTACCATGTGTGGCTCTAAATGGTGATTATATGTATATATATATATGTATATATATATACATATAATATAATATATATATATTATATATTATATGATATATATATATATACATATATACATATATATATATATATATATATATATATATATATATTGGTTTTTCGAGGTAGGGTCTCACTGTAGCCCAGGCTGACCTGGAATTCGCTATGTAGTCTCAGTGTGGCCTCGAACTCACAGTAATTCTCCTATCTCTGCCTCCCAAATGCTAGGATTAGGGTGTGTGCCACCATACCTGGCTAAAGAGTGATTCTTTTTATTTTTAGTATTATTTTATTGACAACTTCTTACTTACAGACAATAAACCATGATAGTACCTTCCCCTCCTCCATTTTCCCCTTCACAACTCCACTCTCCATCATATCCCCTCCCTCTCTCCGTTAGTCTCTCTTTTTTATTTTGATGTCATCATCTTTTTCTCCTAGTATGCGGGTCTTGTGAAGGAATTGCTAGGCACTGCAAGGTCATAGATATCAAGGTCAATTTCTGTTTGGACAGTTGCACTGCAAGGAGTGGTACCCTTCCTTTGGCTCTTAAATTCTTTCTGCCACCTCTTCCACAATGGTCCTAAAGGGTGATTTTGTGTGTGTGTGTGTGTGTGTGTGTGTGTGTGTGTGTGTGTAAGTCTCTCCTAAGACATTCTTCATTTATTACTTTACATATATTTTTAAAAATTTTATTTATTTATTTGCAATATTTGCAAGCAGAGAGCAAGAGAGATAGAGAGAGAGACAGACAGAGAGAGAATGGGCATGCCAGGGCCTGTAGCCACTGCAAACAAACTCCAGATGCACGTGCCCCTTGTGCATCTGGCTTACGTGGGTCCTGGTGAATCGAACCCGGGTCCTTTGGCTTCGTAGGCAAATGCCTTAACCGCTAAACCATCTCTCCTTACCTAGAGGGTGATTTTTGATGCCTCTGATTCTACTAACCTGTTGCTTCCTCTCATCCCCTTCTACAAACATTCAGTGACCACTGTTTAAGTGCCTTCTCTGTGCTGGCAATCATCACAGGGTTGTATTCGAGAAAGCATCAACCCTAAGCAATAGAGGCAAAAGCAATACAGCTTTGATAACAAAGTTCTGCCAGTGTGAAAAACTACTCAGGATGGTTGGCAAGATGGATCGAAAAGGGCACTCCGGGTGCAGGAGGACTTCTTTGAGGAGATGATGTTTAAAGAAAGACCCAGAAGGTCCACATGAGTATCCCAGGAAAAGGAGTTATCTGGAGTAAGGTCCTTCAAACAAGAGCAAATTCGCAGTGTCCGAGGAAGAAAGGCCCACGTGACTGGAATCTCAGAGACTGGTGGGAGATGGGGCCGAGGAGCACAGCGATATCCGATATATCTGATTTATGTTCCGTGACACGTGACTTATGTCAGCAGCCTAGCTGTGCTCCAAAGAATGGGGACAAGCGTGGAAGAAAGGGATCCCACTCTAAGAGCCTGGCACAGTGGTACAGACTCCAACACCAGCACTCAGGAGGCCAAGGCTGGAAAAATCACTAGTTTGAGGCCAATGTAGGCTACATAGTAAGACCTTGTTTTCAAAAAAAATAGAGGCCTGGGGAGATGGGTTCGTGACTAAAGGTGCTTGCCTGCAGAGCTTGCTGACCCGGGTTCAATTTAATTCCCCAGTGTCCATGCAAAGCCAAATACATAGAGTGGCACACGTGTCTGGAGTTTGCTCGCAATAGCTAGAAGCCCTGGTGCGCCCATTCTCTCTCTATAGCTCTCTGTCTGCTTGTAAATGAATGAATAAAACTATTTTTTAAAGATTTTGTTTTTATTTATTTATTTGACAGAGAAAAGGGGGAGAGAGAGAGAGAGAGGGAGAGAGAGAGAATGAATGGGCACGCCAGAGCCTCCAGCCACTGCAAAAGAACTCCAGACACGTGCGCCCCCTTGTGCATCTGGCTAACGTGGGTCCTGGGGAATCAAACCTGGGTCCTTTGGCTTTGCAGGCAAACGCCTTAACCGCTAAGCCATCCCTCCAGCCCTGAATAAGAATATTTTTTTAAAAATTAAAAATATTAGAAAGCTATTATCTGAGCACAAAAGAGACAGAACTTTGGTTTGTACTTGGCTGGTAACAATGGAAGCAGAAAAAAAAGGGAGATTTGGGGAATATTTCGGAGATAGAGTTGGCCTAAATACTTCATAGATTGAACATAAAAGCTGAGGAAAATCGAACAACCAGGAAAGTCTACCTGTTCTTTGGCTTGAGCGCTGGTGGATGGCTACACAACTGAATTTGAAGAAAGCTAGGAGAATGCAGAGTTCTATATTATTTCCTTCCCCCCCTCCCTTATATTCCCTTAGGCTTGTAGACCATGAAACACTATCAATAATTTTATTTCCTACTCTCTTTGTCCTTTAGTCCTTTAATCTGAAAGTTTCCTGTAGCCACTTCCTCTGCCCTCGATCACCTCACAACCTACCACTATACTGTGGTTACTGTTCCCCCTTTATTGACACACTTCTGGCTACACGGATGGCTTCTTTGTTGCTAAATTCAAGGACATTTCAGTCCTCCATTCCTTGACCTCCGACATTTAATACTGTTAGTCTTTCCTTCTGTGGATTGTAAGGCTCCATGATCCTCTCCGCCTCTCTCTCTCTCTTGAATTCCTCCATTGCAACTTTCCTTCCTTGTTTTTTTCAAATGGCCTGTCCATAGAGCTCACATCAGCTCCTTTTCTTTTTCTTTTCTATGCCTTCTCTTTTGTGAATTCCCTCTACATCCATGAATGCATTTATTCTGGTAACTCTAGCATAGGTCTCTCTCTCTCTTTTTTTTTTTTTTTTTCGGCTTTACGAGGTAGAGTCTCACTCCTAGCCCAGGCTGACCTGGAATTCACTCTGGCCCCGAACTCACAGCGATCCTCCCACCTCTGCCTCCTGAGTGCTGGGATTAAAGGCGTGTGCCACCACGCCCGGCTATGGGTCTCTCTCTTGAGTTCTGGCCCCTCTGTTCAATTAGGTAGTAGACAGCTTCACTTTGACAAACCATGGATGCTTCAACTCAGCATGTTTAAAATTAATCACCTCCTCTCTATGACCTGCTTTTATGCCGGAAGTCCCCATTGTGGTGAAGATACCCCCATCCTCCCATTTACCATAAATATCTCTCTACGTCTCAGTCCTGCAGATATAATTTATAATCACACTCAGTAGTCAAGCTTTTTTTTTTTTCAGTCTTTCCATTATCTCCATCTCCATTATTGCTGCTTTAAGAGGGTCATCCCTTTTTTTTTATGATGCTAAAGCAACCTCCTAACTTCTCTTTCAGCTCAAAGTGCCACCAATAGATTCTTCCGACTGTCGTGATCTTTCTAAAATGGCCATTTGATCGTGTCAGAATGCTCCTGAAAATGAATCAATGGCTTTCCATTGGCCTTAGGATAAGTTCTAAGTGCTTGAAAGACAGAGCTGTCAACAGTAAAAAACAAACCAACAAAAAACCATGTTTTGGCTCTCTCAGCTAGGACTTCTTCCACGCACGCATACAAAGCGAATCTTTATTGAGAACCTTCTGCGTGCTAGGCACTGCTTTCTATGGTCACCTCTTTGGATATGCCTTTTTCTACCTCAAGGTCTTTCCACAGGTCTTTCTTTGTTTGGAGCCCCTTCCCTTTGAATTGTCTGCTTGTCTGGCTTACTTCTCTTCTTCCTTCCCTGCTCATCTCAAGAATCACCTCCAGAGGTTAGGCGCCTTGCTGTGAGTGCTCCTGTACCTATCATCTCACCAATGCATGACCAACCACGTTCTCATCTGTCTCCTTATTATACTATCAGATCCTGCAGGGCAGAGACTGTGTCTCTTCTTCATCTTTGTATTTCCAGGGCCCAGCACACGGTACCTGCCACAGCAGGTACTCAATAATGAATAAAGTGGCAGCGTTGGGTTTCAAAGTCAGGACTTTTCTTTCCAGCACAAATCTCACATTTCTTCAAGCTATTTTTTTTTTCAATATCTTGAATGTGAAGAATTCCAAAATCTGAGCTGGGTATGTTCTGGCCTATCGCTAATTAAATCCCAGACAACTGGATCACTGACTGCATTAGAATCCAGTTGCTGATTTCTTGGATAACCCTCCCTCCATCATTCTACCACTTTGTTCATCAAGGTATTTTTGGGCTAACTAGATCTGAGATAGCTGAAAGACCTTGCTCTACATGGATATACTTTTGTCCTTTTTACACTGTTGTCTCCACAACACCCCAGGCAAGGAGGGAGGAAGTACACAGTACAAAGGGAACAAGGTAGATTCACGCACATTAAAACTTGATGCATCAACCACACACGCCTTATCATTTCCCCCAGACTCCTTACAGATACATATTAAAGGTTCAGTGCTAAAGTTTACCATTGTAAAATCTACTGAAACTACATAGTGAGTTCAGTCTAAGCACAGAATTTTGTACATGGCAGGAAACTTAGAGATCCTTTAGTAAGCTTATACAAGGAAGCCAGTAGGCACAGACAATGGCTAGCCCAAGTTCAGCCTATATATAGACCAGGGAGTTGATCTTTCCTCAATGTCACAAACACTTTCCCCCCACCCCCAAGGGGTTTCATTTTCCATTTAAACAAATTATCTCCATTAGAACCCACCATTGTCATAGTCTTATCTTTATGCTATTGCCTTAGTGATATTCTTGTTATAAAGAGGAAGGAACTGGGGGGGGGGGGAAGCAAGGTTGCCTTGTCCAAGGACATAGGAGAATTGATAATAAGAGAAAATTAGTACCCAAAGTGATGGATTTCCTATCTGTAGTGCAGCCTTGTCCCTCACACTTTGTACTCTGAGTGGCACAATGCTAACCCAAGCTTATTTGTCCTTCCTGGGTCTGGATTCCATTCAATTCTACGCCTTGTTTAGTCAAAACGATTCCTCCCAGCTTCAATGTGTATTTTTGTGTGCGTGTGTTTCATTTCAGAAACATCATACTTCAATATTTTTCTCTTCTTGAGTTTGTTTTAGTTCCAATGCTGAGGAATGAAGATTCTGGGGAAAAGAAATAAAGATGATGGATTCTTCTAGGCTTTACATGTCAAGAATGGCTTTCTCAAATGGCTAAGAAAATAGCCTGGTAGTCTACCTTACCCCTCCGGTGATGATGCTGTCCGTGGGAATTAGCATTTAATTGGGATAATTTGTTTTCAACGGAAAGCAAGGATTTCTTTCCAAGAGGATCTAGCGTGATAATGTTTTACCAGCTCGTGGCTACAAGACCAAATATAAACCAGTTCTGAGAAACAGGAAGTGAACCTGACTGGTCTAGTCTGAGTGTCCCTGGCAGTGTGACGCAAATACAGAAATCAAATTAGAAAAAAAAAAAAAAAAAAAAAACACAAGATATGTGGGTGTGAGGCAATCGATAATAATCCAGAGTGCTACAACACAAGCAAGGAAGCCTTTAACCAAATGCCATTCATTTTAATAATACCCTGAGCAGTTTTGATTTCCACGTAACACGCTGGTGATTAGAGAGCGCGATGAGCTTGAGTTCCCTAGCAACCGCATGTGCTTTTGAGACAGTCATTAGCCTTTCGGTTAATCCCCTCAACCCCTTACTTCTGGATGTGTGACTGACATTAAAACTAACACGATGTTTCAGAAAGTGCCCTTTTTTTATTTTTGGAATTATTATTATTATTATTATTTTTTTACAGGAGGGGAATAGAAAGGAATAATAATACAATAGCTGTCCCGAGAATTAGGTGCACAGGTGAAGAGAAAGTAATGTCACTGTGTGCCAAGCCTGCCCTTAACATTTTCCCTGCTCTTGGCTCTAGGTTTCTGAATTCCCCTGAGGTAAAAGGCAATGGAGGTGAAATTGTTCCGAGTTTAAGGCAGCCTCCTCCTCGTGCAACAGGGAGCAGTCTTGCAAGGTCTCTGAGAAGCACGGCTGAGAAGCTGGGGTGAGCCCTGGGGTGTTCGCGTTTTGTGTGGTGGGGAGACCCGATGGGTTGGTTGGGAGGCAATGCGTGTCTCTTTTTCTTTCTCCTTTAGCCCCTGTGAATTACTCTGGTCCAAGGAAGGAGCTCCGGGGGGGGGGGGGGAAGGAGGGTAGTGAAGGGTGGGAGGGGGCGACGAAGCTCTTTTTGCTATTGATTGTTTAATTGCACCAGAGGCTGTTTGTCCAGGGCCACTGGCCAAGAGCATTATTTTTCGTGGGTGGCTAAAGTGAAGTTGGGCCGGTTTCCCAATCTCTCTTCGCCTGGGTTTGAACAAGACAACCCAGGAAGGCTGGTGGCATCTGGGGTGTGTTTTGGCCTGGGCTAGGTTAAGGGTGCCCCTGCAGCGCCAGGGCTGCTGGGATGGGTTTCCGCAAGCCTGAATCACTGCCTCGGGTTCAGTCCTGAGTTCAAGATGTACCACTCCACCCTCGGCGCCTGGGTCAACTGCGGGTGTATGTGGCTGTGTGTGTTTGGGGGGGGGGGGGTGGGCTTGATTCAAATAACGATTGCGGCGTCTGGCTAGTCATCCTCACTATGGTCCCTTTCAGTTGCACACTGGGCTCCTTCAGGTGGGCCCGAGTGGCTCCTGGTGCGCCCAAGGCCCCACCTAACACCCCCCTCCCCATTGCGCTCCCTTCCCAAGGCGACCACCTGCGTCGCCCCACTTACCCTTTGCCCCGTGGGGAGGCCTTCCCCCCCCCCCGGGGGGAGGTAGCAGAGACCTCCCTGCTCCCGGGTGGCTCTGGGGTGGTGGTGGGGGGAGCTCGGTGTTTGCCTCCAGCCCGTCGCTACCGGAGGATCAGGTTCCTCCCCTCCTCCCCCTCGAGCTCCGGCCGCCGCCGCCGCCGCCGCCGCCGCCTCCTTCTTGCATGACACAGCAGAACCACAGCTGCTGCCGCAAGTCCGAACCATCCGCCCCAGGAAGCGCCGCAAAGCCGGGCTCGGGAGGGGCGGAGAGGGCATGGCCAGGGGCGTCCAGGTCAGGGGGGGGAGTCCGGGTCCCACTTTGCACTACACACTTTTTCTTCCCTGCCCTGGAGCACACGGGCAAAATGAAGCTGAGGCTTGACCAGGCCAAGCTGGGGGAGGAATGCTAAGGGCTGGAGGGGCCAGAGAGGGAAAGGGTGAGAGAGAGAGACCCCCGGCCCCCCAACCCCAGTAAGGGGCAGGAGTTGTCAGGTGAAGAAAAGGTAAGATGATGAGTCCTCGGGAGTCAAGGGCCAAACTGTGGAGGAGATTAAAGGAGGTCAAAGAGAGGTAAGGAGGTAGGGTTGCCAAGAAGAGAGACTCGGCCGGGAAAAGGGAGGAAGGGAGAACTTCAGGGTAAAGAGGATTGGGAACACTTTTTTTTTTGGGGGGGGGGGTGAGGCCTGCGCTGTGAAGGTCTTGAGTTGGGAAGCCAAGGCAGAAAAAGGGTAAGGAATGAAAGAATTAGGTATGAGATTGGAAGGCAAAAGTATTGGGGGGGGGGTTATAGAATTAGAAGGGATGTAGTGGCCATCATTTATCATAACTGATGAGGTGGAAAGAGATAGTCGAGACCAGGCCAGAAGAAATCCCTGTTCACTCTTCAGGACCCTCTGTGAAGTTTCTTCATAATTCTACCAAGTCAGTTTTCTTTATGGAAATGGAAATGCGTGGACTAAAACACAGAAACTCCATCTAGATTAGATTTATAGGATAACATTTCCATGGTCCATAAAAACTTTGGGACGGAATATTGCAATTTAAAGCAGAAGCCCCAAAAGGGCTGTGAGTCAGTAATACCAAGAGTACACAAAACTGTTGGAGTTTCCACACATCATCGGACTTGAATAAGCCTTTCAAAGTTGCTTGCTAAATACTTCAGCTAAATGCTAGACATGAGGGCAAAATTAGTGGTTCTAAATACCACGAAACGCACATTCTCATACTCTCTCTGTCCATACATAGATTACATACGTGTTATATAATTTCTGGTGTGTGTCACGTAGAGCAGGATTAAAGGTAAGAATGGTCATTTCATTTCTCACCAACCACCACACATTTTACAACACTCGTCTTGTCTCCATTTCAAAGAATGTGGCCAGAAGAGTAATGCAAAAAGTGACATTTTGGTTTTTGTCTGTACCTTACAGGTCATAGCTTCATACCTCACTTCCTGACACAAACAAGTTTTTACTGTTGTCAGCAACAAAAGCCCTAATATAGCCGTGGAAGAGAAAAACAGCGTTGCATTTTTTTTTTTTTTTTTTACCTCCTGCGAACATCATCAACGCAGTTACTGGAGGAATGTAATTCCAGAAAGCTTTAAAACGGGTGGTGACGGTAATTATGGACTAAAATGCCTGATTCTATTTGGTGTTATCCTTTTTTTGGGGGGAGGGGTGGGCATTTTGTGCTTACCGACCTGATCCCGTGAACTCGCAGAGGGACAGATCTGGGTGTTTTTTTTTTATTTAATTTATATATATATACATATATATATATATATATATTTATTTTTTCTTTTTGACTTGGTAAAATTTACTCCGATCTGATAGGAAAAAAAAAAAAAAACTCATGGCTCTTGGGAGGAAATAAAAGTAGGAGCCACGAAATGTCATTTTAACAGAGCGTGGGTTCTGTGAGTGTAGGAAAGGATTTAAGGACGCTCCTTCTGTTCGCCTTTGCTATGTAATGAGCACGGGCGTTCCACGCACGCACCGACGCCACACAGCTCCCGGATGCACCCGGGCTCCCTTATCTGGGCTTCTGCAGCGCCAGAAGCCCCTTCGGTGGTGGTGGGGGGGGGGGCGTGCGGGGGGATGCTGCGAGGGGTTCCGGGTGGGTGGTGTGGTACCAACGCTGCGGCCACCACCGCCACCGCTGCCAGTTCTGCTGCTGCTGCTGCTGCTGCTGCTGCTGCTGCAGTAGTCACGTGGGAGCCCCTTTAAGTTTCCATAGAGAGGCCTCTCCGGTGTCACATGATGGACATGATATAATGAAACAACGTTGTAGAGAGGAAAGCATTAGGGGAGCCCACGGCTACAAAAACAAGTGAGTGAGAAGCGGTGGGAGGAAGAGAAACTACGCCACCTCCCTTGCAGCCGAGCGCACGCAGCAGCCTGGCGTGACAAGTGGGCGACAGAGAGAGAGAGAGAGAGAGAGAGAGAAGGGGGGGGGGGAGCGCCAAAGAGAGGAGGAGGGGGGGCGTCCTCGGGCTCCGGCCAGGAGACCCCCCCCCCAGGCCACCCACCGAGCGATGGACAACTTTTAGCCGGCAGCCCCGGGCCGGCCCCGGCACCTGTCTCCAGTCTCCATAGCGCCTGCTGATCGTCCAGGGCAAATTCTCGAAGGAGGCGCTCTGCGAAGCTACGTGCGCATCACCGTCCCCCTCGCTCGCTCGCTCGCTCGCCCGCTGGCGTGGAAAGAACCAGAAAAGAGCCCGGAGCGGCGGCGGCGGCAGCGGCGCGCTCGAGCTCCAGAGGTAAGTTCTAGAAGCTCGGGAGAGCCGGTCCGGCAGGACTTGGGGAAAGGAAATTTTGTCCTCGGCTTCCATCTCTGGGGAAGGTGTGTGTGTGTGTTGGGGGGGATTGGGGAAAAAAAAAAAAAAAAAAACAAGAAGCGCCCCCGGAATCCCGGTGAAGCAGATGGGTTGGATCGTCATCGTCATCTGAAATCTATTTTTTTTTTTCCTCCCCCGGTGGACTCCGGGTTCATTTCCCCCATCGCGCTCCCCGCGTTCCCACCCGCGCGCTCCCGCGGGTCCCCCTGGCCCCGGGTGTGTCCGCCCCCCACACGCCGGAAAAGGGGGTCTTTGCGGTCCCTGGAGAGGGGGGACGAGCGCAGGAAGGTAGGGCTGGTGCGTGAACCGGGCATGTCGGAGCTATTTCGCCATGTTTGTGTTGCTAAGAGCACTTTTTTTTTTCCCCCTTTTGCGGTGGCTTGATGCCACATGGCTCCTCCGGAGCTGCTGCTGCCGCCGCCGCCGCCACCGGGTTGAGAGCGAGTGTTTTTTTTTTTTTTTTTCAATGTCCGCATTCCAGCTAATGTTGCGCAGATAAAATTCAAACTTGAGGTAAACAGACGAGGAGGAGGAGGAGGAGGGGAGGGAGCGCGGCGCGCGAGGGGGGGGGGCAGGGAGAGAACTGTTTCCATTTTCAAGATCCCACCTTCTTCACTCCGCCGGGAACCAACATCCCGAACCCGGAGGCAACTCTCGCCTTTTTCTCCCACGCCCTCTCCCCCCCCTGCCCAACACCTTGGCTGTCAACAACAAGTAAGGGTGGAGTGTGTGTGTGTGTCTGGGGGGGGGGGCGTGCTGATGGAGAAGGACGCGATGGAGGGACGAGGACTCCCCCCCACCCACCCACATCCACCCCACCCCATGGAAGCTAGAGATCTCCGAGTGGGTCTGTCTCCGCCGGAGGGACGCCGGATCCCTCGGTTAGCTCCGGAGATGAGGACCGGGGAGGGTTCAGCGCTCCCGGGTGTGGGTGGATGGGGGGGGGGGGCGAGGGCTGGCCTGTGCCCTCTCTGCACTTCCCTGGCACTTCTGGATACCAGAGCACGTTGCATCCACTGACCCCCCCCCCCTTTGGGGCGTAGGGTCTCTCCTCCCCCCCAAACCCCGCAGGTAGGGTGGGTGGGGCTCGGGTTTCCAGATGGCAGGTTACCTAGCAGGTGTGTGTGTGTGTGTTTGTGCGCGCGCGGTTGTGCGGGGTGGGCATCTATCTGGGTTTGGTTAAGTCTCTCTGGCCTTGGGTTTCGGACGACGTGGGGAAGGTGATGGCGAGCGCACTGGTAGGTGAGATAGATGGGAAGCTTCTGGGGTTTGCTTCTGTTTTTTTGGGGGGGGGTGTTGGTGGTGGAGAAAAATCAGGACTCTTCTTCCTGCTCCCTTTGCCCACTTTAAATGTCTGTTCAGCTCGCGGCGGGGCTGCTGGCGTGAGTGGCGACGTTGAGGGTTGAGCTTCGTCATGTGGCACACACTGGAGGTTTCTGACAGCTTGTAGCCATCCTCTCCCCCCCCCCCTTCCTCCCTCTCTCCCTCCCCATACACCCCACCCCTCCCCCGCGCGCCCCGGGCTGGTGGAAGGTGTAGGCTGGGGTGGTCGGAGAAGGGTGACGTCCGAAAGCTGGGGTGGAGACCAGGCTCGGGATCCCTGGCAGCGTCGGGGGGTCGTCAGGGAGGAGGAGGTGGAGGTGGCCACGTGAATGGAGGGGTCCGCAAGCCAGCAGCGGCGCGCAGGAGCTGCTAGCCGGGGGCGAAGTGCGTAGCTGAGTCGTGACGGGGGTGACACGCAGCAGCGGCAGCAGCAGCAGCAGCATCCGGAGGCGGCGCGGCCTCGGGCCCCCCCCCCACCCTCCACCACCATTCTCCCGCGAGGTCCTCCCACGCAGGGCCGCGCCGCGGGTGGGTGCGGGCTCCCGGCTCCCGGGAGATCGTTTCCGGGCGAAGTGCTCGAGCTCGCGAGCGCGGGCGCGGACCGGGTCACCGAGTGGTAAACAGGGTGGCGCCCTCTGCCCTCCCGCGCCTCGCTCGCTCGCTAGCCGGCTCCCCGAGCGCGCGCGCGCGCGGGCACGGCGCTGGGCAGCGGTGGCGGGAGCGCGCGCGCGCGCGTCCCCGCGGTCTCTTCCCCCCCCCCCCCCAATCCCCCAGGTCCGTCCCGCCTCCTCTGTTTTTGTTTTGATGGAGCCCGCGTGCTGCTGGCGCGTGTCGAGTCACGTGCCGGGCCTGGCGAGGTGAGGTCTGGGGTGGGGGGGGGGGCAATGGAAGGTGATCGGGCCATGGGGTGAGTCCGAGACCCTCCTTCCCCAGACCAGGGGGGACCCTCCCCATGGGTGGTGTCCAGGCACAGTCTGGTGGAACTTAGCGGCTGTATTTGGGGTTTCGTCGTCACAGCAGCACAGCACCCCCAGGCTTTTTTTTTTTTTTTTTTAAAAGGACCGGCCAGCAAAGATTTGCTTAGGAATGCAGTGGGGTGGGGTGGGGGGACACCCTCACAGGTGTGTGTGTGTGCATGATAGTGGAAAGACCTACGTGAGGACCGCTTCGTGCTGGTGGTACATTGTGATCAACCCGAGAGGTGTTTTTTTTTTTTTTTAACATTTTCATCTCCATACCGGGTCCAGTATATATACCCAGGGAACTTCCTCTCCCCCCCCCCCAACCTTTCTCCAGTGATTCCCATACACTGAGGAGTGACATGATGACAAGAGTAACCGGCTTGATGGTCCAGAGAGTTGTGGACTCGTCCTTAGGGATCAGAGAGTAAAGAGTAGCTCCAATAGTTAACGAGCTTGAGCTGTCGTTAAGGGGTTCCTGTGTGGTCCTCTGCACGATGGCTGCACAAACATGGAAGAGACCTGCTAAATAGCGTCTGTTTTCACCCACCGTTGTGCAAATGGAAGCGTTTGGTGAAAGTTGGTGTGGGAGAACTCCCTGACTCCCAGGGAGATTGGTCCCAGAGCACGTGCTTTCAAACCATTGCTTGCTGCGGTAGAGCCCCGTGCTGGGGTGTTGGGGTGTTGGGGGTAGGAACAGTATGTGTTTGCCTTAGGGCCTAAGTTTGTGTACATACATTTCTGCCTGTTTTTTTTTTTTTTTTCTTTTTAATCTGGGAAGGGCTCCCTTGTTTGAAAGGGTGGAACATCACTTGGTGAATTCTTGAAGGCCTCAGGCTACCTTTTCCAGATGTTTACTGTGGAGTGAGGATAAACAGGTTCCTGTTCGAGAGCTGAACGTATGTGTAAAGTGAAGGAAGAATCCAGAAGGTGCGGCTGGTTCCTAGGCCCCCTAACGCGGGTGGCTGGAGAGTTCTTTACGTTGTGGACCCCACGGTGGTCACGTTGTGGATGTAGCCCCCCGATGTGTCTCATGGTGCATGGGAAGTTATGCTGGGAAAATGTTGTAGGAAACACAATTCTGGCCTGTTGTGCAGAAACTGCTTTGACATCTCCTTTCTCCCTTGGGTTTATTTCCTTTTGTTTCTGGGTTAGATAAACTTGGTGGGAACATTGAGATGTGGGGGTAACCCGTTTGTTTTGAAACTGTGTTGTGGCTATCCTCCCTAAGGAAATTCCAAATAGCACATTAAGCAGAAGTTTCTCCTGGAAAACAAAAAACGGTTCTCATCATAATTTTGTGACCTTCGTGGTATTGTGTCATAAACAGCATGACAGCCTTCAAATAGTGTTCACTGTACGGCCGACGTGGGCAAGGATATTATTGACCAAGTTTAAGGGTTGTATTTCACATTACTTGAAGTTAAAATTTTTTTGTTTATTTAGAGAGAGAGAGAGAGAGAGAGGGAGAATGGGTACGCCAGGGCTACTGCAAACGAACCCCAGACGTATGTGCCACCTTGTGCATCTTGCTTACATGGGTACCGGGGAGTTGAACCTGGATCCTTAGGCTTCACAGGCAAGTGCTTTAACTGCTAAGCTCTCTCTAGTCCCCCTACTTGTAAAATGATTTTTAAAAAATATTTTATTTTTATTTATTTACTTGACAGGGGGAGAGAAAGACGCACTGGGAGAGGGAATGGGCGTGCCAAGGCCTCCAGCCACTGCAGACAAACTCCAGACGCAAGTGCCATCTTGTGCATCTGGCTTACTGGGGAATCAAACCGAGGTCCTTTGGCTTTGCAAGGCAAGCGCCTTAACCGCTGAGCCATCTCTCCAGCCCGCAAGATAATTAAAAAAAAAAAAAATTATTTGCATGTTTGTGACGCACGTCGCATGGTAGTGGGGCCGGCGCCTCTTGCGTCTGTACCAGTGAACAACAGGTCGCTGTGCTGCTTAGTTCATCCGGCCTAGGTGGGCAGCTTGGGAATTGAACCTCCAGCCTGGTAGGCTTCACAAGCAAGCACCTGTAATCCCCTGAGCCATCTTACCAGCTCCTGCTTGCAGTTTTGTTAAGGAAAATTCTAAGCGCCATCTTGGCAAACCGGCAAACGTGAATGTCTCCAGGCCGGGGCAGAGAGAATTCTCCAGAACGTGTTCCTTCCTCTGTGGTCCACGCCTGTTCCGTCACCACCACTCTCCAGCATTAGCAGCCCTCTTGGGGTTCCTCTGCACCACTTTGCTTATGGGTCTTCTGTTTTCCTGGATGCCCCCTTTAGGAAAATTGTTCTGATTTCTTCTCAAGTAATGATTTTTTTTTTTTTTTTTTGGTTTTTCAAGATAGGGTTTCATTCTAGCCCAGGGTGACTTGGAATTCATTATGTAGTATCAGGGTGGCCTTGAACTCACCATGATCCTCCTACCTCTGCCTCCCGAGTGCTGGGATTAAAGGCGTGCCCCACCATGCCCGGCAAAATACGATCTTTTTAAAAATGGTCTCCCTATGTTATTTCTGTGTCTCATATACATATTTGTCTCACTGTGCCAATCACAGCATATCATGCTGTATGTGTTGCGTGTTGGACAGCCCTTCTAGAAATTGTGCTACTCAAGGGCTGGGGAGATGTCTCGCCGGGTAAAGTGCTTGCTGTGCAAATACGAGGACCTGAGTTCAGATCCCACGTAAAGTTGGGTGTGGTGTCACAGACCTGTAATCCCAGTGCGGGGGGGAAGCAGATAACTGGAGAATCCTGAAGTCTAGTTGAATTGATGAGTCCTGGGTGGACTGAGACACCCTACCCTGTCTCAAAAAAAAAAAAAAAAAAAAGGTCAAAGAGTCATTAAAGAAGACACTTGACATCAACCTCTGGTCTCCATATACACACACGTGTGTGCACACATGTACACCCATACATACATGAACATGCATAAATGCATGCATACCACATATATACACATGCAAGGAAAACAGTGCTTTTCAACAGTAGGAATGACAGTTGTTTTTTAAAAAGCTTCCTTTCTTTTTTTTTTTCAAATATTAATTAGAGAGAGAAAGAATGAAAATGGGCATACCTGGGCCTTTAGCCACTACAAGTAGGAATGATAGTTGTTTTTTAAAAAACTTTTTTCTTTTTTTATTTTTATTTACTTATTAGGTGGGTGGGGGGAGAGGATATGAGAATGGGCACACCTGGGCCTCTAGCAACTGCAGACGCCCGTGCCATCACGAACATCTGGCTTACGTGGCTACTGGGGAGTTGAACCTGGGTTCTTAGGCTTTGCAGGCAAGTGCCTTAACTGCTAACTTATCTCCCCGGCCCATGAGAGTTTTGTTTTCCCTTAAATTATTATATCGCTGGCATACAGTGATACTGTATTTATTGTCTGTTTTCCATTGAATCCACTTCCGTTTGTATCACATGAACTCTGTTGGTTCCTATTGCCCACACTCTGAGCCATGGTCACTACCTCTGTGACAAGCTGTTCGGCTAACGGCATACACATCCTTACGCAGAAAGGACCGAATAGGGCAATAGAAATGTGTTCTCATAAAGGGACAGAAGAGATGGTGGCAGAATGTGATGATTTTTACCCGTTTCCATATGTTGCTCTTTATTGGCCATTGGAAGCCGGGGGGGGGGGCAGGCGGTTCTTGGCTACTGATGGATGCTGGGAGAGGTGAATACTGTCGCTGCCCCCCTTTCCCCTCGTTAGGAAGAAGGAAGCTGCTGTCATGACCAGTGGACGTGCATTTCTGTGCTGTGGCGTTGGGTGACGCTGTGGTCTTCAGATCGAGCGTGCAGAGGTATCTGTGGAGCAGCACCGCCTTGTGGGGCTTGAAATGAAGAAGCGACTTGTGACGTCGCACTGTTCCGTGTGTTAGCCACCAGCCACTTGAGGCCTCTGAGCGTCCTGCGACGTGGCAAGTGTTACGAAGAAACTGCCTTTCAGATTGATCCAAACGTAAATAGCTATGTGGCCACTGTATTGGGCACCACAGAGGACTTGTGTATGTTTAAATCTGACATGAACAAGTGGGTAGTTGGGCTGAGGCATTCTGCCTTTAAGAGAAAAATCTTGATCTCATCTAGGGCTTTACACCAGCTCGTCCCCCCCCCTCTGGAGATGACGAGGTGCTTGGTGATGGTTTTGGTTCGTGTGAGGCCTTCATCTGATGAAGTGTCTGCCTGTGTTTTGTCAGCTGAGCTAAGCTATTCTAGTACTTGATGTGGTCTCCTTTTCTCAGGGCCAGAGTCGGGTGGTTGGGGATAGTGATAAAGAATTATTTACAAATGGATGGGAACCATTGGTGTGTAAATCAAACGAATGTCCCACAGGTTGAATCAGTACTTTGCTAAGATGTAAGGAACAGGGGCGTCTTGCCAGCCGTCGTATCGTCGGTGCTCTGCGTGACGTTGGGGGCGAGGAGTCCTCTTAAGTATTTGTTAAGTCAGTGTTCACTACAGCTCAGCCTTTCGGGTCAACTTCAGACGTGTACTGAGGAGTCTAGAAGGCTGAGCGAGGATCAGTAACTGTTCTGGGGCTTCACAGTTCTTCCAAGGCAACGCTGGTTCTCAGGGTCAATCTTATTAACTTGGTGTCTTTGATTTCTTTCCTTTAAGATGCATAGCAGGAGTTGTTACTCTTAGGTGATAACAGATTAAAAAATAAAACAGCAAGAGGTTTAGTGGTCTGGTTGGATGGAGAGTGGGAAGTGTCAGTCACATTGAAGTGGTCATTTCAGCTGCGTTGTGAGCTCACCCGCGTGCCTCTGCAGAGTAAATGACATCAGCGCACTGAACTGCGGTCCTCGGTATATGTGTTTTGTAAAACCAAAGGTAATTATATAAGTTAATGGAGTCTGAAAAGAGGACTGAAAATATTAACTCTGGTATGGCAAGACATTGGGAGAGCAACATCAGTGGGAGAAACAGGAATGGGGACTTTTTTTTTTTTTTTTTTTTGGTTTTTCGTCGTAGGGTTTCACTATAGCTCAGGCTCTCCTGGAACTCACAATGTAGTCTCAGGGTGGCCTTGAACTCGCGGCGATCCTCCTACCTCTGCCTCCCGAATGCTGGGATTAAAGGTGTGCGCCACCACACCGGCTGGGATTTTTTTAAAAATATTTTTTATATTTGTTTGACAGAGAGAAAAATAAAGTGTGTCACTGCACAAGAACTCCAGACGCATGTGCCATCTTGTGCATCTGGTTTTACGTGGATACTGAGGAGCTGAACCTGGATCCTTTGGCTTTGCTGGCAAGCACCTTAACCTCTAAGCTATCTCTGCAGCCTGGGAATGCTTATTTCTTAAACCTATCTCAGTCAGTGGTAGTGCTAATGCCCAACTTACAAACTTCTCCAAGATGATATGTAAGGCGTCAATAGAAACAGTTGCTTAATTGTGTAGGTACCTACTACAAGACTTTGAAATATTTATAGAAAATGATTTGCGACACATCAAACATCTGTTTCGATTGGTTAGTGATGCAGGTGAACGTGTATGTTAGCACTTTGAGAAGATTTAACTAGTGTGCTGTCCATCCTGTGTGTCAGCCTTGGTGAGCGGTGGGAGTTTACTCGTCCCCTCCTTCAGAATAGCTTGCTGTTAGGACCCACACTGTTACTCTGTCACCCTGTCTGTCAATACATGGTCCACCATGAAAATGAATTTCACTATAGAATAAGTACAACAAAATTGTAAATACAAATCTGTTGTTTTCCCCCAAAAAGCCATTGTTCCCCCCCCAAAAAAAACACCATAGAGTAATGAATACCAAAATAAAATGATATCTGGTGGTGGTGGGGGGGGCGTTGACAGCTTCCTCTTTTAAGCAATTTCTAGTCTAAGCATTGTTTGTAAAAACTTTTCAAAAACTTCTGGGGATGGTGCTGGAGAGGTGGCTCAGGGATTAAAGACACTTCCTTGCTAAGTCTGCCAGCCTGGGTTCAGTTCCCCAGTGCCCACATAAAGCCAGATGCACAAAGTGGCGCATGCATCTTTGTTTGCAGAGGCAAGAGGCTCTGGCACACCATACTCTCTCTCTCTGCTTACAAATAAAAAGTTTTACAAGAAACTTGTGAAGAGAACATTTTTGGTGGGGCAAAAATAAATACAAAAATAAATAAATGCAAGCCCCTCAAACTGTCAACCATGTGTTCCTTTCATTTCGTCTGTTGCCTTTGAAACCAAACCAAGCCAAAACAGAACCATAACAAGACAGAGCCCAACACTGCTAATAGCAACAAGCATGAAGTGAACCAAGCAAATGACGAAAAAGCTCGTGGGGATTTGACTTGTTATTTCTGTGGAGAGGCCGGTCATGGGAAGGCTTTTTTTTTTTTGTTTAAGGTATTCAGTACAAAAAAAAACTTATATCGCTGCAATTAATACTGTAGGAAATCAAGGCGATATTTTGTCTAAAGGGCCCTATGGGACTACTTGGATCTAGAAATAGAGTTTAAGTGTCACTTTGAAAGTTACTAACAACTGTTTATAGTGGCCATGGTCACTAACTTTTATATAGGAATTTAAGGAAACTGGGTGTGGTGGCACATGACTGTTAAGACAGGAGAAATCATGTGGTCGGGGCCCACCTGGGCTACAGAGTGAGACTCTGACTTTAAGAAAAAAAGTGAATAAAGGGCTGGAGAGGTGGCTCAGTGGTTCAGGTGCTTTTGCCTGCAAAGCCTGATAGCCTGGGTTCGAATCCCCAGTGCCCGTGTAGGGCCAGGTGGCACAAGGTGGCACATGCATGTGAAGTTCGTTCATTGCGGTGGCTAGAGGTCCTAGTGTGCCTATTCTCTATCTGCCTCTCTCTCTCTTAAATAAATAAAGATTTTTAAAAAAGTAAATGAGTAAAAACAATATAAGGATAATATTGACTTGACTTCTTCTTTTTTTTTTTTTCTGAGGTAGGGTTTCACTTTAGCCCAGGCTGACCTGGAATTCACTGTGTAGTCTCAGGGTGGCTTTGAACTCACGGTGATCCTCCTACCTCTGCCTCCCAGCACTCGTGAGCTACCACAGAATCCCAGGGAGTGTCGATGTCTCTGCTCAGAGGCCTACACATGGAGAACCCATTAAGTTCTGTAATTTCTTCTACTGTTCGTGGTTCTTGGTCCCCCCACCACCGCTTCCAAATTGCAGCCCTATCATCGCATGATTTCTGCAAGATCGTGTCATTGAAAAAAATTGCCCCGTGGCGAAGGTTTTTAATTCTTCTGAAAGTTTCTTGAAACTTTTCAGAAAACCTTGGGTCGGTTAAAACTCAAATTAGACATTTCTACGTTGCCAGAGAAGGGCTCATTTAAAATGTACTGAAATGTGTCTGCCATTGACACAGTTGCTAGCCACGGCTCTACTTAGCCGCAGTACTGTGCTGCGTCTAACAGTTGTCCTTTAGCCTTCGAAGGTAGTGCTACAGTGTCTCATGTAAAGTGGGTTGAAAGGAGAGAAGATTGTTGTTGAAACCGCGTGCCTCTGGGTCTGTAGTAGTGATGACCTGTGAGGGGTAGTTGCCTTGGGGAAGAGCAGGGTTGCGGGAAGAGATGCCCATGGATGGGAGGGGCACGGCCAGGAAGTCAGGGCAGGCGGCCCATCTGTTTTGGACTGCGGGGACAGTGGCAGCTCTGAGGTTTTCTAATGAGGGCCTTGTGGGTGTGGAATCTGGGCACACCTGGAAACTTGGCCTTACACCAGCGTGGTAAGTGCACTTTGTTTACGGGGATGTTTTGTGGAGGGTCTGGGGTAGATTCTAGGGTATTCCAAGGAGGCAGTGAGCATTCCGGATGGAACCAAACACTGAAGTGCCCGTAGTCAGATGATTCTTGAGGTCTGGGGTGAGCTGAGTGAGACTGCATAGCGTGTTCTAATGTGAGTGAATTTGTTATAAGGAAAAAGTAGGATTTGGGGGAGACGGTGTGTATGACTTTATCTGAAAGCAGGGAAATAAAATGCAGTTTTGCGGAATAGGGAATAGGAGAATAAACACTAAATGTCTTAAAACATTTTAAAGATCTATTAGCTACATCAAGACTGGCTAACAGCGCAGGGTTCTTTGTTAGAAAATCGTACACTACTGAGCTTTCGTTTTCATTACTTATGTCACATGCCTTCCCAAGGTTATGCACAAAGTCGGTGCTTACATTTCTGCATGGCTTTAATCGCTAGTTAACATGTTTAGAGCATGTTTCTGGAAGGCACAGGGCATGCGTATTCCTGAGTGTGTTTTAGGATTAGGAAAGAAACCGTTTGTGCAGCACAGCCCACAAAGCTGGACGGAGGCCTGGGTGCAGGCTACTTATCACATCTACAGTCTTCCTTTTTTTTTTTTTAAAAAAAAATATTTATTTTTATTTATTTATTTGAGAGAGAGAGAGAGAGAGACTGTCTGTGAAACTGTCTTAAGTCTTTAGACCTGGTAACGTAGGGAGGGTAAGTACTGAGACCACCGAGTCTGTGGCCAACAAACTGCTGGTGTGTCCCTTCCCTTGGTCTTTCCTGAAGCATGTCCCTCTGCCCTTTTCCTCAGGAGCTTTAAGAAAGCATGTTCTATGCCGGGCGTGGTGGCGCACGCCTTTAATCCCAGCACTCGGGAGGCAGAGGTAGGAGGATCGCCATGAGTTCGAGGCCACCCTGAGACTCCATAGTGAATTCCAGGAGAGCCTGAGCTAGAGTGAGACCCTACCTCAAAAAACCAAAAAAAAAAAAAAAAGAAAAGAAAGCATGTTCTGGAAAGATGGCTCAGCGGTTAAGTGCTTGCCTGTGAAGCCTAGGGACCCCAGTTCGAGGCTGGTTCCCCAGGACCCATGTTAGCCAGTTGCACAAGGGGGCGCACGCGTCTGGAGTTCATTTGCAGTGGCTGGAGGCCCTGGTGCGCCCATTCTTTCTCTCTCTACCTCTACCTCTTTCTCCCTCTGTCTCTCTCTCTCAAATAAATAAATAAGAATGAACAAAAATAATTAACAACAAAAAAAAAAAAAGCATGTTCAAGAGAGTTATTTTCTTCTTGTATTTAAGAATAGCACTTAATGTGGGAACATCTGTCTACCCCCTCAACTCTCTTTCAGTTCCTTTCTTCCATCTTGTGAGAGCTTCTTTTTCTCACAGCCAAGCATCCGGCTCCTCTTGGTGGGCCAAAGCCCCCACGTGGATCCCCTTGATGGCTCTCTTTCTGTGCTGTGAGCTGGGTGGGATGAATATTGGGGCAGAATAGGGGCTTCTTGAGGTGGCTCTGAGCATCAAAGCCTTTCTGTGCCAGCTCTGGAGTCCTGGAGGGCTGAGTCTCATCTCTCTCTGCTGCTCTGTCAGCTGAACGCTGGCTTGGAAAAAGGACTTTCTGTCTGGGTAGAGTTTTACCCATGCAGCGGTAAGATTGCAGGTCCTCACAGGAGTGAGGGCTTTTTGGAACACATGTGATGATGATGGAAATGGGTGGGTCTCAGTGTGTGGGGGCCGAGGTGAGACGATCTAGAACTCCTTGAATTAGGCTGTCAGCACCGAAGCTGGCCTGCTTCTTCCATCTGGAGTCAGGAGGGCTCCCTCTGCATACTGTGTCCGAGCAGGGGCCTGGCAGTTGGACTTGCATCCTGTATCCGGGAACAGTTGTCCGCTAGCGTTCGGAAGACTGTGCTTGTTCCAAATCTCCCGGAAGGAAGTGACCTCTAAGACAGCCTCTCAGTGATGGCATTAAGCGACTAAGGGACTTTCTGGGAATATACTTAGAACTTCTGTTGATTCTTCTACAACTCATATAAAAACAGACCCACGTAAGCCATATGCGCAAGGTGGTGCCTGTGTCTAGAGTTCATTTGCAGCGGCTGGAGGCCCTGGCACACCCATTCTCCCCCGCCACCCTCTCTCTCTCCCTCCCTCCCTCCTTCCCTCCCTCCTCCTTCTCTCTCTCTCAAATAAATAAAATATTTATTTTTTTTTAAAAAAAGGCTACATCAGATTTTTCTTTTATACAAATTGTACATGGCCCATGACCTTGAGTGCTTGTGCCCTATTTCTAGAGGAATTTTTTGCCAGTGAGAAATCTTTTTGTTAATATTCATCAAACTTCTTACTTATTCATTGTCAAGGCCACTGTCATTATTATTATTATTATTATTTTAGTTTTTCAAGTTTTAGGGTCTCACCCTAGCCCAGGCTGACCTGGAATTCAGTATGTAGTCTCAGGGTGGCCTTGAACTCACAGCGATCCTCCTACCTCTGCCTCCCGAGTGCTGGGATTAAAGGCATGCGCCACCATGCCTGGCTTATAATAGTTTATTTAGGCTCTGTCACAAAAGAGTTGGGATGGATCTCTAGCTTTTAGAATTTCTTGGGTAGCAACAAGCATTACATCTTTTAAAGATCATTCGTAGTCTTTTTTTGGATTTCACCTTTGAAATTTGTACTTTCTTCAGCCTTTACTTTGTGAAGAGTTACTGTGCGTGTGTGTGTGTTTACCATTCTTTTACTTTCATGGGAAAAGATGTCAAAATCCCCCTTGGCTCCCACTTACAGAGTCCTAGGTGGAGATTCTTCTGGAAAAGGGGCAGGGCTTTGCTCTTTGCCACGATTTTTGTTACTATCTAGTGAATCACTTGCAAGGAGGACGTCTAAGGCTTAATGAATCGGTGCCCTAGTTAGGCATTCCATATTATCCGCAGAATATTTGCAAGACAAGTGTTTCTCCAAAAATAAAAGATCAGGGCTGGGGGTGTAGCTCATTGGGAGAGCTTGTGCTTAACATCAATGAACCCTGGGTTCAACCCGCAGCAACACACACACACACACGACATTTGGATTCCAAACAAAAAAAGTTCTAAAATGTTTGTAACGATCATCCTGGTAACATGTGTGGAGTATTTGTTCCCATGTGAGGGACATGGTGGTGACATGATATCCTGGGCTGTCATTGTCTTGTCTCAATGGTCTCAGCTTATTAATCCAGAAAAGCCACCGTGTGTTCAGGAAGAGTCCCACAGCGGCGTCTTGTGCGCTGACGAGCTGTCACTGTGTCTTGGTGTTGTTGGACAGTAGCACTTGTTTCAAGCGCAGACTTGTCATGGTGTAAGTATGCGTGTTGCTTAGCATTGTTCTGTCTTGGTGTTCTCACGGAGTAAGAGCTTCTCAGCTGTGGTAAGATCATGCTCCAGGAATATGTAGGGCCATGGCCGTGGCAGGTAAACCATCTGGTGTGTTTCGAGTTGTGGACGTGGGTTTGCTTTTCGTGTGTGTAGAACCCTTCTCATCTTCACCATGGAGTCTAAAGCAGTCACGAGTAGACATGTGCCCCCTGGGTACACTTTCTGTCCAGAACAGAAAACAAGCGAGAAAAGCAGAGAGTGTCTGGAATGCATCTGGAAGTTTTGTGGGATGCTGGTATGCTGCGGCCCCGGCATACCCAGCACAGGGCTACTTTTCTCCGCATTGATTCTCTCTTCTCTCTCTCTCTTTTTTTTTTCCCAACATTCTTCCCTCCCCTTGCTCGATTTCTTAACTTTGTTTTTCCTTTGTGGCTTCTTTCCCTTTGCGCTTTTCTGGGCTGAGGACGTAGCTCAGTTGAGGAGTGTTTGCCTTACATGCATGAAGCCGTGGATTTGATTTTAGCACAACTAACAAGTGAACAAACACACAAACAAATAAATGGTTACCTTCCCCCTTCCAACTCCTTATATTAATAACCTAGTAACACGCCGTGCTTCCCACATTACTTGTTTTTGAGCTTTGTGGTGGTCCAAACCCGAAGACAGTGGTGACCCTGATGTTTAAGGTGGCTACAGTCACACATCCACAGTGTGCATAATAATGTGTAGGGTGTGTTTCTGTAGTGTTTGGTATGTATACGTACCTTTATTTTGTCTTTATTTATTTATTTATCTATTTTTTTTTTTCGAGGTAGGGTCTCACTCTAGCCCAAGCTGACCTGGAATTCACTACGTAGTCTCAGGCTGGCCTCGAACTCATGGCGATCCTCCTACCTCTGCCTCCCGAGTGCTGGGATTAAAGGCGTGCACCACCGCACCTGGCTTACATAAGCTTTAAATACAGGTGAAATTAAGAGGAATTCAGGTAGGGTTCAGGTGCAGGTTTGAGGGCATACTCCCAAGACTTTAAGTAATCGTTTAGGTGACAAGTTTTAGGATTCATTTTATGAGACGTTAGTTGGACAAAAATAATACTAGAGTTAACATAAAGTTTTTAAGTAGCTTAAACCGTAAGTGTGGGCATGAAAAATGTGACAGTGAACTTGGTATTAAACACAAGCTATTATGCCACTATCAGGGATCAGAGTATGGTCTAGTTATAATGGTCTTCAGAGCTAATTAGATTCAGTTGCTCAATATTATATTACTTTTCTTCTTTGGAGGGACCATATGTATGTGCGCTGCAGTGGTCTTGCACACACACGTGTGTATAGAGGCCAGAGGTAGGCATCAAGTGTCCTTGCTGGTCATCATATCTTTTTTGAGACAGTCTCACTGAATCTAGAGCTCACCTGTTCTGCTAGGCTAGCTTCTTGGCTAGCCCCAGAGGTGCTCCTGTGTCTGCCTCTTCAGCACTAGAATTACAGTGTGTGCCATCACGCCTGGCATTTTTACATAGGTCTTGGGGTCCTGAACTCAGGTCTTCTTGCTAGCATGGCAAGTACTTTACCCACTAAGCCATCTTTCTAGCCCATGATCTTCTTATTTTATTTATCTTATTTTATAGAAAGAAAAGTGTTGGAGTTCTGCAGTAGCTTTGCTTTAAACATGAACTAGTTATGAAATACTCGATTACTATTCAACCTTTTGAAACTGAAATATAATAATTATTATTAATATTTTTATTTATTGCAAGCAGAGAGCAAATGAATGAATAAATGAATGAATGAACATGAGTGTGCTAGGGCCTCCAGCCACTACAAAGGAACTCCAGATGCATGTGCCACTTTGTGTATCTGGCTTTACATGGGTACTTGGAACTGAATCCAGCCTGGCAGGCTTTGCAAGCCAATGTCTATAATGACTGAACCATCTCTTCAGCCCATGAATTATGATTTTTAAAAAATATTTTATTTTTTTATTTGAGTGCCAGAGAAGAGAGAGGCAGATAGAGGAAGAGGGAGAGAGAGTGGGCATACCAGGGCTCAGTCAATATTTTAAACGAATTATGATTTTAAAGGTTGCATTGTAAGGTCCCTCCTAGGTCTGTGATATATTCGAGGGAGGAAAATGCAATAGATTTTCCTTCTTCCTGTTCTTACTTTTGTGCGGTTGCAGTTGAACCAAGGGCCTCAGGAACGACAGGTATGTGTCCTCCACTCAGCTATGTCCCCAGCCCCTTATACATTTTTTTTTTTTTCTAAAATAGGGTCTTGCTAAGTTGCCTAGGCTGGCCTTGAACTCACTCTTTAGCCTAAGCAGGCTTTGAATGACGGATCCTCTGCAAACACAGGCCTTTACCACAAGGTCCAGTTCTCAGCATCCTGATTAACTGAACTAGGCTCATACCTAGGGGCAGGTCTACCCAGTTTTAAACTCCTTGAACATCCTAATGATGTCTTCAAGAGGTTCGCTTCCCAATTTTTACACTTTCCTAACAGTTGGACAGAACAATGTTAGATAAATAAAATTTAAGACAATTCTGCTATCTCCAACTTAACAAGTTGCTTTGTTTTAGGGCTACAGAACAGGATTTTCCATTCCCAGTAGGAGAATCTAGAGCTGATGGCAGAGCCAGTTGTCACAACCTGGAAGGCCAGGAAAGACGAGAGAGGTGCTGAACGTGTAGGAGAAAAGCTGAGGAGACATTTCCCGACATGAACACGGAGAGCTCTGGGGCCTTCGCTCAGCAGCGTGGCACTTCCCGTGTGCTTCTGTAACCTGTTTAAACAACTCATTCTTTTGATAAATTCCCTTTGAACGCCTGCTCCGTGTATCGCATTAGTCAGGGGCTGTGGAGTCAGAAAAGAATTGCCATGTAGTGCTTTGACCCTAGGCGTTCTCTGTAGCTGAGTTCCCGGTGCACAGGTCATGAAATGGTGGGGTGCACGTGCCCAAGAGAGACAGAGAAGCGAGGACTGAAGTAGAGGGAAAGACCCAGAAGCTTGTGGCTTCAGCAGTTTGAAGGATGAGTATTTAGAACAGATACAGAACACATTTGATTCTTTTCGGAGTAGGCAGGGCTAGGCTAGGACATAAACACTTCGGTGGGAAGATGACCGTTGTATTACGATGTAAGTTTGCTAACAAGGAGACCCTTTGGGAACACCAGGGAGTGTTTTGGGCCTGAACATTTCAAACCTTCGGATAAGTGATACTGTGAATATACCCTTTTATATATCTTCACCAGTTAACATGCTGTTACACGCCGTGTAAGCTCTGGGTGCATGCTTTAAACCGAATGTGACAAGTGTTTGTATTTATAATGCTATTTGGGTCTAAGCTGTAGACATGTGACATGCTCAACAGCAGTGCTAAACAAGATTTTACTCTATGTAAGTCCAATACAGTTCTGGCGGTCAACAACTTTATCCTTGCTGCAGTAACATGACCTACTGTGTATACAGAAAACACCTTGGTTGGCGGAGAGAGAATGCGTGTGTGTTTTCTCCCTCCTCTTCTCCCTTGGTATGCTGGGAGTGGAACCCAGGGATTTGAACATTGCCAGGCAAGTATTATACCACCCTGAGCTACGTGCCAACCATCAACACCCCCACACTATTCCACCTTGAGCTACATACCAACCATCAACGCCCACACTATACCACCCTGAGCTACATGCCATCCATGAATCCCCACACTATACCAACCTGAGCTACATGACATCCCTGAACCCCCCACACTATACCACCCTGAGCTACACGACATCCATCAACCCCCACACTATACCACCCTGAGCTACATGCCATCCATGAACCCCCACACTATACCACCCTGAGCTACATGCCGTCCATGAACCCCCACACTATACCACCCTGAGCTACATGACATCCATCAACCCTCACACTATACCACCCTGAGCTACATGACATCCATCAACCCCCACACTATATCACCTGAGCTACATGACATCCATCAACCCCACACTATACCACCCTGAGCTACATGACATCCATGAACCCCCACACTATACCACCCTGAGCTACATGACATCCATGAACCCCCACACTATACCACCCTGAGCTACATGACATCCATGAACCCCACACTATACCACCCTGAGCTACATGACATCCATCAACCCTCACACTATACCACCCTGAGCTACATGACATCCATGAACCCCCACACTATATCACCTGAGCTACATGACATCCATGAACCCCCACACTATACCACCCTGAGCTACATGCCATCCATCAACCCCCACACTATACCACCCTGAGCTACATGACATCCATCAACCCTCACACTATACCACCCTGAGATACATGCCATCCATGAACCCCCACACTATACCACCCTGAGCTACATGACATCCATGAACCCCCACACTATACCACCCTGAGCTACATGCCATCCATCAACCCCCACTCTATACCACCTGAGCTGCATGACATCCATCAACCCCCACACTATACCACCCTGAGCTACATGACATCCATCAACCCCACACTATACCACCCTGAGCTACATGCCATCCATCAACCCCACACTATACCACCCTGAGCTACATGACATCCATCAACCCCCACACTATACCACCCTGAGCTACATGACATCCATCAACCCCCACACTATACCACCCTGAGCTACATGACATCCATCAACCCCCACTCTATACCACCTGAGCTGCATGACATCCATCAACCCCCACACTATACCACCCTGAGCTACATGCCATCCATCAACCCCCACTCTACCACCTGAGCTACATGCCATCCATCAACCCCCACACTATACCACCCTGAGATACATGACATCCATCAACCCCCACACTATACCACCTGAGCTACATGCCATCCATCAACCCCCACACTATACCACCCTGAGCTACATGACATCCATGAACCCCCACACTATACCACCCTGAGATACATGACATCCATCAACCCCCACACTATACCACCCTGAGATACATGCCATCCATGAACCCCCACACTATACCACCCTGAGCTACATGACATCCATCAACCCCCCCACCCTGTATCACTCTGGACTACATATCAACCATCACCCCCACACAGTATCACACTGAGCCACATTCTAACCATCATCTCTCCAACACACACACACACACACACACAATCACCCTGAGCTATATCCCAACCATCAGCCCCTACGTACACACTGTATCGCTCTGAGCTCCATCCCAGCCAATCAACACACACACACACACTGTATCACCATGAGCTACCTCCCAATCATCACTTCCCTCTCCCCCCCCCCACATTGTCATCCTGAACTACATCCTAACCATCACCCCGTCACACACACTGCATTACCCATGGCTCCCCACCACCCCGTCACACACGCTGTATCACCCATCACCCCCCCCCCACTTCTCCCTGCAGTACACTTACTTTTCTGTTTTTAACCCTAGCTGTTTTGTGTGGCTCAGTGTAGAAAGAATGAAAGGATTGGTGGGCCCGAGACTCAAAGCCACAGAAAGCAGTTTATACATATTCAAAGCCTTAGCTGCAATACAGCCAGAGGAAGCCCATTGTGTTCTGTACGCTATGCTGTTGAAGGTAAAGTCCTCTGGAAGAAGACAGTAAAGCATGCGAAAAAGAATAGAACTCCATATTCTGGAAGGTTTATAAAGAAACCGAGCAGTACTGTTTTCATTCCTTCGTGAGAAGGAATGAGGAGGCCGGAGGACAGGGAAGTTTTCCCTGAATGTCCTTCTTTATCTTTGGAATTTTCATTTTACCTCCCTAAATGAGTATGTTACTTGACGTCGCTAGTAAACCAGTAAAACAGACTTAGGCTGTTGATTGTATTGACGTTGCCGTGTTCAGGACAATGTTCTTGTACCCAGAAGACCTTTGGAAGAGGCATGAAGACAAGATGGAGGGAAGGTTTTCTTTTCCTTTTTTCAAGACATGCTAATCCACTAGGTCTGCTGCAGTATGTAGATACCATGGACAGGCGGAGGGACGTGCAAGCAAAAGAAATTTGTTTCTTGAGGTTCTGGAGGCTGGAAACCAGAGATCAAGGCGCTGTCTGTCAGGTTTATGTCTGGTAGGACCGGCTTCCTGACTCAGCGATGCCTTCTTGTGGCCTCAACGTGGTAGAGAGAGGAAACAGGCTTATGTCTGTTCTGCAGGGTTTTTTGTTTTTGGTTGTTTTTTTTTTTCCTTGAGATAGGGTCTCATGTAGCCCAGGCCGGCTTGGAAGTCTTCGGTGTAGCCAAGGATGGATGACCTTGAACTTCGTTTCCTACTGACTCCACCCCCCAGTGCTGGAATTATAGGCATGTGCCACCACACCCAGTTATGTTGTACACGAATTCCCAGGGCTTCACGCAGGGCAGGCAAACAGTCTCCCAAGGGGGTTATATCCCCAGGCGTGTTTTGTAATTTCTTGACTTAGGGTTTTGCTGTGCAGCCCAATCTGGACTTTTAACTCCCTGTGATCCCTCCAGCCCTGTTCTTTCTTGGTATTCTTTTTTTTTTTCTTTTTAAATAATTTATTTATTTACCAGATAGAGAGAATGGGGGTGTCAGGGCCTCTAGCCACTGTAAATGAACTCCGGATGCATGTGCCACCTTGTGCATCTGGCTTATGTGGATAGTGGGGCTTTGCAGGCAAGCACCTTAAATGCTAAGCTATCACTCCAGCCCTCTTTTCTTGGTACTCTTTAAGGGCACTAATTCAGTTCTTCTGTGTGCCACCCTCCTTACCCAAAAGGGAGATTTCAATAAGTGAAACGAGGGCGGTTAAATGACACAGCATTCAGTCCATGGGGAAAGTTGATGTTTGTGCCTTTTAATATAAGGAGATATTTTTATTGTAAGAAGATAGTTTTAGGAGCTGTTAGTGAGGTAAAGGAGATGTAATGGGGGCTAATATCTAGGAAGTCTGAGAGTCCCACAGGGGAAAGCACAAAGGAAGATGTAAGGCTTTGTGTATTCCCATTTATGAAAGAGATAATTTTTCTCCTCTTCCAAGGAAGAGAATAAGTCTTGTACATTATTTCAGTAGAAAAGTGCAAAGATTGTTAATTTACCTTGACATACTCATGCTATCTTTAACAATAAATAAGTTCCTTAAAATGTTCTTAGAAATATAAATAAGATCCTTACAATATTCTTAGGAAAGGTGAGTATTTAGAAATAATGTTTGGCTACTTTCTCAGGTGTGTGTCAGGTTTTTTTTTTTTTTTTTTTTTTTAAGGTAGGGTCTCACTCTGGCTCAGGCTGACCTGGAATTAACTATGTAGTCTTAGGGTGGCCTCGAATGCACGGTGATCCTCCTACCTCTGCCTCCGGAGTGCTGGGATTAAAGGCGTGCGCCACCACGCCCGGCTAGTTTTTGTTTTGTTTTAACAGGTCTTTCCACACAGCCCAGCTTGGTTGGGCTTGGTTTTGAACTCTAGATCCCCCTGTCTCTGCCTCTTGAGTGGTAGAATTTTCGTTATGTGCCACTTTTATGGGGTTTCAGGTATATTTTTTAAGACATATTCTTGGCATTACTAAATATTGTATAAGAAGATTAAAAGAGGGCCTGGAGAGATGGCTCAGTGCATGCAGTATCTGAGTTCGGATCCTTAGACCCCACATAAGAGCTGGAAGTTGTGATGGGCTTCTGCAATCCCAGTGCACCTACCTCAGGAAGGGTGGCAGAGACCGGAGAATTTCCTGGAAGCTTGAAACAGGAGTGGAACAATAATGAGGGACCCTGCCTCTCTCTGAGTGAGTGTGAAGGCTGACCCAAAAGTTGTCTTGTGACTTTCATACGCGTGCTTTGGCATGTGTACATCTACAAACACACACATATGCACAAACGCATCCATCCATACATAGGTGTGTACACACACACACACACACACACACACACACACAGACCTCAAATACATCTATCCAAACACACACGAAAAAAGAAAACCACATTGAGCAAATGCTAGAAATCTGTTATTAGTAAATTATTTTACAGGAATTTTATTTTCTATGATAATTCTTACACAGCCCTCTGAGTCTATGGGTTTCATAGCCATCGAGGCAAATCAACTAGTAGAAATACTTGGGGAAGTGACATCTGTACTGAACAGGTACAATTTTTGGGGGGTCATTATTCACAAAGCAATGCAGAGCAAGTGTTTAGATGACCAACACTAAGTTACTGACTGGTTCTTAGTGTCTCTGTTCGTGAAGGCCAGTGTTTTGAGGGGAGTGTTCTCTCTTGGTAGATGCTTCTGGAAAGTTACCATTTTACCAGGTTGGCTTTCAGGAGAGAAGCTCTTCACTGGTCTCTCAGGAGTCCAAGTATGACTTCACAGGTGGTGATATTTGGTTTTACCAGTTCATGCAGAGATGAGTGATTGTGAGACTAAAGGAGGCTGACCAAACCAAGCAGGCCTACAGGAGAATGAACACCCTGCGGCTTCCAACTCCAGGGAAAAAGACGTACCCGGGGTCTGTTGTAGACTTGCTGACTGGGTAAAAGGTAGATGACAGTCTTAATTGGTGAGCATCGCAGTCTGATGGAGAAGAATTTGAATACTCTTTTTAAAAAAATTTTTATTTTTTTAATTGACAACTTCCATGATTATAAACAATATCCCATGGTCATTCCCTCCCTCCCCCCACTTTCCCCTTTGAAACTCCACTCTCCATCATATCCCTTCCCCCTCTCCATCAGTCTCTCTTTTATTTTGATATCATCATCTTTTCCTCCTGTTATGATGGTCTCGTGTAGGTAGTGTCAGGCGCTGTGAGGTCATGGATAGCCAGGCCATTTTGTGTCTGGAGGAGCACGTTGTAAGGATTGCTATCCTTCCTTTGGCTCTTACATTCTTTCTGCCACCTCTTCTGCAATGGACCCTGAGCCTTGGAAGGTGTGATAGAGATATTGCAGTGCTGAGCACTCCTCTGTCACTTCTTCCCAGCACCATGATGCCTTCTGAGTCATCCCAAGGTCACCGCCATCTGAAAAGAGAAGCTTCTCTAACCAAAAGTGAGAGTAGCATTAATACATGGGTATGAACATTAAGAGAAGTGTTTACTGGGCAGTTTGGTGAGCATAGTATATACATTTTGCCAGATACCAGCAGACATTACACCCCTAGGGCTCATGACTACCCCTGTTGTAGGTTCTCAGTATCAGGGATGTATTCCCTCCCATGGAGCGGGCCTCCAGCCCAATTAGAGGGCAGTTGGTTTCCACCATGACAGACATGCCATTATTGCATCCGTTGGCTCATTTGGCCTGGCTGGCCAAATTTAAGGCTTGAAGTGTCCGCTGGTGAGAATTTGAATATTAATGGCTTCCAAGCTGTGGGGACACCATGAAGGACAGCATTACATACCAGGGACCATCCTGCCTGAATAGCTGGGGCCAACCCATGCTGGATCCTTTCGGTTCCCCATCGCCCCATGCCAGGTATGTGACGGTACCACTGAGAAATAATGTGAGAAATGATGAGTATGTACCACGTGTTGGGCACTTTGCTAAGATACGTTTATCTTTTCTCATTACACTTAATCCCATCTCCATGTTGCAAAGAAAAAAAAAAAATCAAATCTTAGGGAAGCCTAGGGCTGTTCTCCTGTTACAGAGGTTTGTTTTGGACCTTTCAGCTTGTATCTAGTTGTGTTTGCTTTAGAATGGAGTGTGGTCATTTTTGAGATACCTTTTCTCTTAGATGAACACTTGTGAAGTACTGTTATTGTTTACATAAGTGTAATTAGCCTTTAGGTATTTTCTTTTGGAAGATTTGTGGTCTTTTAACTATTAGATGGTAATTTTGAATAGTTTCATTTAGAGGATGGCTGTTAGAAATTTTAAAGGTGGTTGTAAGGTTGAGGATTGAGTTCAGTGGTAGGGTGGCTGAGGTGCTGAACTTAGTTGCCAGTGTCTTTTAAACAAAAAAAGTCGTCAAAAGAACTATGGATGGTACAAAGAAAACTAATCATTTTTGCTCAATTTCACCTGTTAACATTTCCATGTTTACTCTATCGTTTGAGCATGCTCTTTTATGCCGTCTATTTGTGTATATTTATATTTTTTCTGAATCATTTGACCATTTCCTAAAAATAAAGCTGTCTCTTATGTAAGAGTTATTCATAAATTTATATTCAGATATTTTCGCTTCATCTTCTATTCATAGTGTAGAGATTTTTCCAAGTTGATATAAAAAAATCTCTTGTAACATTTTCCCCCTAATTGCTATAGGGAGACCCAGTGTAGGATCAGATACATTAAGTTTTACATCTAATTTTTTTTTTAAATTTCAGTGTTGAGAATTGAATCTAAGGCCCTAAAAATACTAGACAAGCTAGATATGGTCATGTGCCTTTGATCTCAGCACTCGGGAGGCAGAGGTAGGAGGATCTCTGTGAGTTTGAGGCTAGCCTGAGACTACATAGTGAATTCCAGGTCAGCCTGGGCTAGAGTGAGACCCTACCTCAAAACAAAACAGACAAAAACCCACTAGATAAGCATACCACCATGGAGCTATCCATACCCAGACCCTAGATCTAATATGGTTTAGTCCAGGATGCTTCAGTTTTTGTCTTTCGTCAGAATGACATTTTAAAAGAATGTAGTACCTGTCCCCTTAAATAAAAAAATCCTCATTTTAGTTTGGCCTGCTAATTTCCTGTCTAAGGAATTCAGGTCATGAATTCTCATAGAATACTGCATAGGTGGTGCTGTGTTTCTCAGCCTATGACTTACAGAGACAAATGCCGGCCTTTTTTCCCACTCTGGTAATGTTATTTTTGATAACTGAGCAAGACCTTGACTGATTATTTTTCCATTGTATAATTACTGTTGGTTTTCTTCCATTGCAACATAAGCCGTTTATAGGAAGACACATTTACTAAACAATATGGATATCTTACACTTATCTGTCTATATATCATTAGTTTTGATATGTGAATTCCTATTTTTCCCCAAGGGCTAATACTTCATAAAGATGCTTAATTGTTTTAGTGTAAAGATTTGGCCAACAGCAGCTCCCCAATCTGCCTCCTCTTTCCTTGTGCCAGGAAACCATTGTTCTTTTTTTTTAAATTAAAAATTATTTATTTATTTATTTATTGGTTTTTCTAGGTAGGGTCTCACTTTAGCTCAGGCTGACCTGGAATTCACTATGTAATCTCAGGGTGGCCTTGAACTCACGGTGATCCTCCTACCTCTGCCTCCTGAGTACTAGGATTAAAGGCACACGCCACCACACCCAGATTTATTTATTTATTTATTGGAGAGAAAGTGTGTGTGTGTGAGTGAGAGACAGAATGGGCACTCCAGGGCCTCCAGCCACTACAAAGGAACTCCAGATGCATGCGCCACCTTTTGCGGGTCCTGGGGAATCAAACCTGGGTCCTTTGGCTTTGCAGGCAAGCGCCTTAACTACTAAGTCTTCCCTCCAGCACTGTTCTTATCTTGTGAGCTCTCCTTTGCCTCTGACATCATGATGTTCAATGCTTTTTTGACTTTTTTTTTTTTTTGTTGGGGTGCTGGAGATCAAACCCAGGGCCTTACGTAATGCTAGGCAAGAACACTTAACATGAAGCTGTGCCCCCACCCATCAAGGATCAGCTTATGACTACTTATTGCAGCTTGGAAACAACCATTGCTGTACGCTGCTCTGGTTCTTTTTATAGGGCAGTGGTATCAGAGACCCCTTCAGCAGGGTGAACTAGCAAGTTTATATTCCAACATCTAAATATGTACTACGTGTACATGTATATATGTAGGTATGTGCGCACATAAATATATGGGTTTACACATGCAAACATGCTGGTATGCACATGCACATTTGAAAAATATGGATTTTCTGGGAGGATTTTTGAAGAAGAGATTTTTTTTCCTACCTGTTCATTTACTCTAAATATAATATATAATATGTTAGTTTTTAGCTAAAACTGAAAAAAGAAGTATTGAAAGCATTGAGAGCAGAAATCCTCCTTCCAGTCAATGGTGGGATGGTAAACTTGAATCAAGTAAGTGGAAGTGAATTTCTTTTTTTATCTGATTTTATTTTGGTTTGTAGGATAAGCAATACAATTGAACACTGATATACTTGAAGAAAAAAGCACAGTTCTGGCCTTGCGAAAGCCCTCCTTAACTCTCCTCTCTCCTCCCTTTGCTGAGGTAACAGTCATCCTCAAATTGGTGTTTCTCCTTCCCTTGCTTTATAATTATGCGTGTGTAATTCCGAATGAAAGGTTTAGTTTTGCTTGTCTTGGATCTTTATATAATGCAGCCATACAGACGTTATTCCCTGGTACCTTTTGTATTTCACTGACCACTGCCATCACTGTATTTAACGATGCTAATGCATGCAGCTGTGGATCGATAACTTCCGCTTACTGTGCGAACATGCCACAGTATGTTTCTCCTTCTTGCTGTTGGCTGTGAGCAACACCATTGCGAACACCTTCAGACTTCCCTTCACAGAGGGTGGTGCAGAGTTTCTCAAGACTAGAAGTCATTTTTATAAACTTCATCCACCCAGACAACTGATGTTAACATGAGATTTCTGGTAATGTCATTTGTGGTGAGTGAGTTTGAGATGGTCTCAAGTCCTCTTAAGTAAACAACGTCGGATATATAGTTTGCATTTGAAAAAGAGCAAGTCGACACTGAAAGGTAGCAATTACTCGTATTATCACACATGTGTTGTACAACTTTAAGGCTACCTGGGCATGATGACACATGTCTACAATGCCAGCACTTGGGAGGCTGAGGCAGGAGGATTGGGTGTTTGAGGCCAGTCTGGATATATAACAAGGCCCTGTCTCAAAAAGCCAACTGACAAAACAGAAAAAAAAAAAACCTCAAAATAATTGAGGATGCAAAATTCTTGTTTTAACTACTCCATCCCCACCACACCCTCAAATCCTTGTTTTCAGAATAATTTATCACTCTCCTCAGTATATATGCTTTGCATCTTCCCTTCGGGCTTAGAAAAATCAGCTCTGTGAGAATGAACCATTTAAAGATTAGTATATAGACGCTCTACTTTCCCCCTCGTTGCTAATTTTGCTATTGCAAATTTTGAAATTATCATTGATATTATAACATCTAACTACAGACCCTATTCAGATTGTCATTTACTCCCCAAATCTCTTTATGGTAAGAAATTCCCAGGTAGGTCTCATTTTATCTAGAACATCATTTCCTTCCTTCCTTCCTTCCTTCCTTCCTTCCTTCCTCCCTCCCTCCCTCCCTCCCTCCCTTCCTCCCTCCTTCCTTTCTTTCTTATTTATTTTTTGTTGTTTTATTTTTCTAGGTAAGGTGTCCCTCTAGCCTAGGCTGACCTAGAATTCAGTGCGTCGTCTCAGGATGGCCTCGACCTCACAGCGATCCTCCTCCCTCTGCCTCCGGAGTGCTGGGATCAAAGTCATGTGCCACCACACCCGGTTTATTTCTTTTTTCTTTTTTTTTCTCTTTTTTTCGAGGTAGGATCTCACTCTAGCCCAGGCTGACCTGGAATTCACTATGGAGTCTCAGGGTAGCCTCGAACTCATGACGATCCTCCCATCTCTGCCTCCCGAGTGCTGGGATTAAAGGCATGCACCACCACGCCCGGTCCTATGTTTGTTCCCCCCCCGGTTTATTTCTTATTCTGTGTGTTTCCTGGCACTGATGTGTCTGAGGAGTACTAGCCAGTCATCATACAGAAGAACGTCCTTTGGTTTGGTTTGTTGGGTATTTCCTCCTGCTGATGTCTAGATGTCGTGTGTCGGTGGAAATGCTGCCCACGGGTGGGTGTGCTCTCTCTGCATTGTACCAGACCCACACTGTCTGCGGCTCTCCCTCCCGCAGCGGTGGTGAGGTCACCTTTCATTGCCTGGATAAGGCATGTGTCTCACCACGTGACCTCAGGACAGTTGCTCCTTCCTTTTCCAGCGGAGATGATCTCGTGGAATGATACCTTCAGATTTGCAGACTAGTCCGTTCCTCCTCAGTCTCTGAGCGCTGGGCACTGTAACTCACAGATGCCTACTGCGTGGCTCAGGTATGCCCACGGCGGTCGCCTCGTGCTGAATTGTGAGGCACGTCACTCCTTTTTCGATTATTAGCTGGCTTTCTTCTCCAAAGTGCTTCCTCTCCGTTATGTTTCTGACGGTTTAGACTCGCAGATTTTTACATTATTCTTTTTTTTGAATTTTTATTGTTCATTTTTACTTATTTGAGAGTAACAGAGAGAGAGAGAGAGAAAGAGACACACACACAGAGAAAGAGGGAGAGAGAGAGAATGCGCGCACCAGGGCCTCCAGCCACTGCAAACGAACTCCAGACGCGTGCGCCCCCTTGTGCATCTGGCTAACGTGGGTCCTGGGGAACGGAGCCTTGAACCAGGGTCCTTAGGCTTCACAGGCAAGCGCTTAACAGCTAAGCCATCTCTCCAGCCCACATTATTCTTAATAAATCATTATTATTTCTTTTACTGCTCCAGTTGTCTCACGTTCCTCTCCAGCTGCCTCCTGTGCATTTAGTTTTTTTTTTTTTTTTTTTTTTTTTTTTTGAGATATGGTCCTGCTAGCTGTCTCAGGCTGGCCAAGAATTCTTGTCCATCCTCCTGCTTCAGCCTTCCAAGCACTGGGAAGATATGTGATTACAGGTGTGCACCACTAGGTCTGGCTCCTGTGTCTGCAAAAGCTATTTTTATTTATTTATTTATTTTTGCATATGTGTCTATGAACATGCCAGCGTCTCTTGCCTCTGCAAGGTCTGCATCTGGCGTGACATGGGTGCTGGAGAATTGAACCTGGGCCAGCAGGCTTTGAAAGCAGCTGTCTGTAACTGCTGAGCCATCTCTCTCCCTGGCCCTCCTGTGTCTTGACCCATCTCCTTCTGTGAACATTAACTTGGCCCTCCTATGTGGCATGCTTCTTTTTGTCAGCCTTTTGTGCCTCTGAGAGCTGATGACTTCTCCAAGAAGCCCTGTTGTGCTAGTGACGTTCCATGGCCTGGTCAGAAGTGGCATTTTATTGCCATCAAGTTTGGCCAATCTGATAGCTGAGAAACAGCACCTCAGTAGAGTGTTAATTTGCACTTTTTTAACCATGCATGAGGTTCTGCTTCCTCTCATGTTTAAATATGTGCACATATGTCTACACACTTGTGTGTGTATGTGTTTTCACATTGTTTCTATATTACTAGTTTTTTAAAAAAATATATTTACTTATTTATTTATTTGAGAGAGAAAGAGGCAGAAAGAGAGAGAGAGAGAGAGAATGGGCGCGCCAGGGCCTCCAGCCACTGCAAACGAACTCTAGACGCGTGCGCCCCCCTTGTGCATCTGGCTAACATGGGTCCTGGGGAATTGAACCTGGGTCTTTTGGCTTTGCAGTCAAGTGCCTGAACCACTAAACCATCTCTGCAGCCACACCCCCATTTTAAAAATATTTAGTTATTTTAACACCATTTTTTAAATTATCAATTTTTGTTCCAGTGATTTTTATTTTATTTTTAAAAAATTTTATATTTTAAGAATATTTTTACTTAATTTATTTGAGATAGGGAGAGAGAGACAGAGAAAGAGAGGGGAAGAGACAGAGAGAGAGAGAGAGAGAGAGAGAGAGAATGGGCATGCCAGGACCTCCAGCCACTGTAAATGAACTGCAGACACATGCGCCACCCTGTGCATCTGACTTACATTGGTCCTGGGGAATCGAACCCGGGTCCTTTGGCTTTGCAGGCAAACGCCTTGACTGTTAAGCCATCTCTCCAGTCCTCCAGTGATTTTTACATGCCACCTTTGTCCTGTACAGAGTCGCATCTCTCCTTAGGTCTGTTTTTGAGCTTTGCAGACTGTGAGTTCCTTGGTTTTCGCGTGTGTCTGTGGGCATCACCACACTTCACCGTCGGCTGTGGTATAAGTCAGTGTCTAGAGGAACAGCGCAAGTCCCCCCCCCCCCAGAACTTGAGTGTTTTCCGGGCTGTTTTGCAAATTTAATTTTTCAACACGGAGTTCATTGTCAGTTGTCTATAAAAAATTCCTGATATGTTTATGGAGATTACATTAAACTTATAAATTTACTTACGGCTGACATTTTCATGTTGACTTGTTCAATCAGAAAAACGAGACGTCTTTAAATCTTCATTCATGCCTTTTTAGGAATGTTTTGAAGTGTTCTTCTGATGAGTTCTACACATTTCCTACTACTTCTGTTCTTAAATGTTTTACTTTCTTCGTGTTGCTGCATTTTCCCACTTAATATTCTGTTGAGCTGGTCAGTACATGTTGACCTATTTCATTTTGTAAAATGGATCCAGGGTAGTCTGTTGTGCCCTAATTTATTTAACTTTCCCTCTGTTGATATACTTCATGTTGCTTTTAATTTTTCCCTCTCCCAGACAACACTGTGGGGAATATCCTGGTGGTGTTTGCCTGCTCCAGTGATTATTCTATAAAGCAGAGCTCTAGAATTGGAATTGTTTATTCATATGCCATCTGGATTTGGGGGTAATATGCGCTGCCAAATTATCCTCTAAAACTATTTGACACACTTAAAGTCAAGTGGGCTTTGATGTATAATGTGCACTGTTCCAAGACCTTGACAACTTTCTTTAAGGAAATACTATAAGGGGCTGGGGAAAAGGCTCTCAGTGGTTAAAGGCACTTACTGGGAACTCTACTAGCTCAGGTTCAATTCTCCAGCTACCCACAGAAAGCCAGATGGGGGTTCATTTGCAGCAGCAAGAGACCCCCCCCATATACACACACACTAATTTTTTAAAAAATTTATTTATTTATTTATTTAAAACAAAGAGAGGGAGGGAGGGAGGAAGGGGGAGAGAGAGAGAGAGAGAATGGGCGCGCCAGGGCCTCTAACCACTGCAAATGAACTTCAGATGCATGTGCTACCATGTGCATCTAGCTTACGTGGGACCTGGAGGATCGAACCAGCGTCCTTAGGCTTTGTAGGCATGCACCTTATCCGCTAAGCCATCTCTCCAGCCCCACACTAATTTTTTAATGCCATGAAAGTTAATTCTGATCAAAAAAAAAAATGTGTCTGTGTGTCCATTAATATGGGGAGTATAAAAGTAGCAGGGGGTGGCACATACTTTTAATCCCAGCACTCGGGAGCCAGAGTCTGAGGCCATCCTGTGTCTATATAGTGAATTCCAGGTCAGCCTGAGCTAGAGTGAGACGTGCTTGTCTAGTGTGTATGAGGCTCTGGGTTCAATCCTTAGTGCAACAAAACCAAGTAGCAAAAGTCATAATTCCCTTTTGTTTTGAGGCAAGCCCAACAGACTAGCCTTTTTTTTTTTTTAAATGAGAGAGAGAGAGAGAGAGAGAGAGAGAGGGAGCGGGAAGAATTGACACATCAGAACCTCCAGGGCATGTGTGACCTTGAACGCTTGTGTCATCTTGTGTGTCTGGCTTATGTGGGATCTGCAGAGTTGAATATGGGCCCTTCGGCTTCTCAGGCAAGTGCCTTAGCTGTTAAGCCATCTCTCCAGCCCTGAATGTCACAACTTCTTAAATAACTACAGTATAGACTTGGCAACTCAATATTCATATACATTGAAAAATACTAAAATTATCACCAAGTTGACCCTGAGCTGAGCCTATAAAATAACATCTTGAAAAAGAAGTAGCTTGGGGAGGACCAAGAAGGTCATTACACGTGTTCACGCCATAAGCTGATGTGACCAAGGAAGCCTTGTGAGGCCAGTGACATAACTGAAGTGTTGTTTCAAGGATATAGCAAAGGCAGTTGGTGGGTGACCTTGTGGTGAGGTCCCAAGAAACACTTCAGTTTGATACACCTAGTACCAGCGAGCCTTCTGAACTGGTCATGTAGCAAATATACTTCCAAACCTAGTGATTTGAGCCATGTGCAAACATTTTATTATCTCTGGCAGTTTCTGTTGGTGACAGTTTTGGGAGCAGATCAATGGGATTAGGAACATCTGTTGATGTTCAGGTTTGCAGGGCTACAGACCTCTTTCTTCCAAGATGGCGCACTGTCAGGGCTGGCAAGTGGGTGCTGGTTGTTGGCGGAGGGTTCAGCTCCTCCCTGGGTGATTCTTCACTGGGTGTTGCCAGTTGCATTCCCCAGATCTTGTTAATCCAAGGAAACAAGGCAGAAGTTTTCAGTGTCCTCTGGGACCTCACTTTGGACACTACGCATTTCACTCTTGACACATTCCTCGTCCTTAGAAACGGGCCACATATTCCAACCCATATTCCAGAGGCGGGGGATTCAGTTTCCCTTTCTAAAGAGGGGGCTCTGGAAGAATCTGGGGAAAGGTCTTGAAACCACCCCCCCTGCCTTGTTTTCTGCAGAAGAGGGGTGATGTTCAAAATTTTGAAAAGGGTAAAAGCAAGCAGCCCCTCTCCCCATGACATGTGAAGAGGGAAGATCAGCCTGGTAGTCGTGACAGAGATGAAGAGGGTGTGGGCTCCAGGGGTGACAGTCCTGCAGTCCAGTGAGAGTGGAGGCCAGTGAGAGGGGAGGTAGCACCTAGGGAAGGGAAGATGGGTGCAGGAGGGTGCAGGCGCTTAGAGGAAGAAGGCGATGAAAACTGATCTGCAGAATAACCTGGCGTAAGCGCATGGGAAAGCCAGCTTTGAAGGCACGAGAGTGCTTGTTTTGTTGCAGACGTCTGAATGGAGGGAGGGTTTCTAAGGGGTGGAAAATGCACAGCCAAGGCCCAGGTTGTAACCTTTAATCCAAGAGGCCCTGTCCTGCCACCCCAGCACTGAAGGTTCAGTTTCGCAAGGGCTGAGGACGTAGCGAGAACAGAGCCCCCCCCCCCCGAGAAGCGGGCCCGGTGGGGAGGCGGTGGCTTGCGCAGTGTGACTAGAGATGCGAGCGGATCTGCACCCGAGGGTGAGGGCAGAGCCGGCTGCGTTCCTGGCAGAAACAAGGGTGCAGTGACGAGGCGCTTCAGATGTCGCAGAATTTGAAGAGAATGATGTTTGAAGCGAATGCACTTGCCTGCGAGGTTATTATGGGTGACAGGAGTTTAAGGGGAGTGGAACAATTTTGGAAATTGGATTATAGCATCTAATTCGATGATTAACTCCTTAAAACGTGCCTGAGGTGGGAAGCTGAATGGCTGATGTGCCATTCATCCCTCAGGTGTTGAGATCTCCCATCTCTTTGCCTCTTTTCAGCACCACCAAGCACCCCAGGGATGGGGCTTCTGCTCAGGTCTTGGATTGAGGGCACTGAAGGAGGAGCTTTGCCTCTGTTGTTTTCAAGGGACCTCTTAACTGTAAGTGCAATCAACTGTTTTTACCTCGTGTAACTACTCTTTATTTTCCCCTCCCTCTGGTTAATTCTTGCCTATATGAAGGCTTCTCTATTTTTAACTTGATTTTACCACCTCCCACCTTTAAGCTTGCTTCTTCGTTGTTATTTTTTTTTTTAGAGAGAGTGAGGGAGTGAGCAAGAGAGAGAGAGACAGAGGGGGAGAGAGAGAATTGGCCTGCCAGGGCCTCAGCCACTGCAGTCCAACTCCAGACGCTTGCGCCACCTAGTGGGCATGTGCGGCCTTGCGCTTGCCTCACCTTTGTGTGACTGGCTGACGTGGGATCTGGAGAGTAGAACATGGGTCGTTAGGCTTTGCAGGCAAGCACCTTAACCTCTGAGCCATCTCTCCAGCCCAAGCTTGATTCTTTAATTCATGTTTTTCTAGAAGAACTTGGATTTGATTAATCAGCCTAATTGGTCAGCCCTAAGCTGATGGGAGACCTTGTGTCAAACAAAATGAACAGTGCCCAAGAGGTACTACACCCAAGGTTGTCCTCTGACCTCCACAAGCGTGGGCACACATGGACACACACATGCATAGAGTTTCTTTATAGGACATAGGATATTTTCAGGTTTCTATGGGGGATTTGAGATTAAATAGACCCAAGTGAAACATTGAAAATCCCCCAAATTAAATCTTGGGTTTGTACCACTACATGGTGTGACGATAATTATTTCTTTTCTTTTCTTTTTTTTTTCTTTTGCTAGGTATCTTTCTTTTAATAAAGAACTGTAGGAATACTAAAGCCTTCGAGAGGGGCTGGTAAGGTGCTTGCTTGTAAAACCTGCTAGCCAAGGTTCAAGTCCCAAGTCACCCACATAAATAAGCTGGATGCAAAAAGTGACCCCAAGTGCCTGGTGTTCATTTACAGTGGAGAAGAGCCCCTGGTGCACCTGGGTACACACGTGTAAATAAACAAATACATTCTGTGGCAGGTAGCTTCTTGTTGCTGTTACAAAGCACCCAACTAAAAGCAGCTTGTAGGAGTAAAGGGTTTTGGCTTACAGACTCGAGGGGAAACTCCACAGTGGCAGGGGAAAACGTGGCGTGAGCGGAGGCTGGACATCACCTCCTGACCAACATCAGATGGACAACAGCAACAGGAGGGTGTGACCAACCCTGGCAAGGGGAAGCTGGCTATAACACTCTCCAAGGTTTTAATTCCCAAATAGCCATCAGATGGGAACCAAGTATTCAAAATACATTACGTTTATGGGGGTGGGCACCAGAATCAAACCAATACATACATACATACATACATACATACATCTATAAAAAAAAGACTTAGGCTAAACCACAATAGCAGTAATTACTATGGTTCCAAAATTAAAGGTATAATTTTTTTTCTTTTTAGTTAGGCCCTTATGTAACCCAGACTGGTTCACTGTGTAGCTGAGCCTGGCCTTAAACTCCTATAATCCTCCTCTCTCCATGTCAGGCATGTGCCACCCTTCCTAGCTAAAGAATAGTTTTTATCATAAAAGAACCAGAAGAACTAGCCGGGTCTGATGGCACATGCCTTTAATCTCAGCATTCGGGAGACAGAGATAGGAGGATCACTTTGAGTTCAAAGTCACCCTGAGACTACATAGTGAATTCCAGGTTAGCCTGAGCTACAGCAAAACCCTATCTCGAAAAACTAAAAATTAAAAAAAAAAAAGTGTATTGTTAAGCTCCTTTTAGCACAAACATTCCTGAACATTCTCAGGAACACCATCTTTGAGTAACTAGGGCGGCTTCAGACGATGGAGTGTGGCTCTGCAGAACTGCTGGAAGGTGAGTGTGGAGGAGGTAGAAGAGGCCAGCATTGTGGGAAGGAACAGCCAAAGCGAGGGATCAGGTGAGACTTGACCATGAGTAGCCCAGAAGACAATGACTGTGATGGGGGCCGTGAAAAGCACACAGGCCCTAGATATGCCAGTTATTCTAGATAGTTCTTAATTTTCGCTACATAAATACTAAGCTTTTTTTCTGTGTATTTATGGGTAAGAATGAGGGGGAGAGAGGCAGAAAAAAAGTGGAATATAAGTCTCAGGAGGTCACTGCATTCTTCATTTTCACGACTAAAGACGTTGATATATTAGCAAAGATTCCTTCTTGATTTTTACTACTTGCACTGGGACAATCAGCACAATATTGATCTGGCTAATTGGCATTTTTCCTTTTGCTGTTTCCCGACCGTCTTGTTCCCACCTCTTTTTAGTACATTCTCTTTCAGGCAGCAGTGGATCTAGAAACTTCTTTGGCCTGGTTATCTCTTCTACTCCCGGTGCCCTATACTTGCAGAGCAAGTTCTCCTCCTCCATGCCCCTCTGTCTCCAGAATGTTCTGGGAACTGCTGAGTCACTGGGCATCCACAACGTGTTATCAACAGTTATTTACACGTCTATTTTTCATACCAGTAGCTTCTTGGAAAGGAAGGGACAAGACATGCTCTTTGGTGTATTCCCACACTTAAATGTTTTAGTTAAACGAATAAAGGAATGGTTTGCCCAAGTATCATAGTCAACCCCATCAGTGTGGCAGTGCCGTGACTGAGCGCTGATGGTTGGGCATCTGCTATAGAGATGAAGTGTGAAGAGGGTTGACTGAAGATGAGTGTGAGTAAGGTCACATTCCCGGTCTGTAGTGCTCAGGGCTCGAGGGATGTCTTGGGAGTGTAGACACTCACGCACAGTACTCTCTGGTGAACCTCGTGCACAGCCTGCCCAGGAGTTCCCTTGCTTGTGGAGGCTGAGGTTTGAGTCGAGTCTTCCAAGGGATGCTGTTGCTCACCACATGGGGAAGACCAGGGAGGGATTTCCAAGTCACCGGGTCTTGGGCTATAGAGGTGGGAAGTTGAAAACCAGCTTAAGGCACTTGAGACAGTGGCAAAGTGGAGGCAGGGAATGAAATTGGAAAGGGTCATGTGTGTAATGCCACATGACTGACCTTCATTCACCCTGTTGGCTTTGGGGAACTGCCAGGAGGTCTTAAAAGTCATAGGAGTGGCATAGGTTTATGTTTTAGAAGAACACTGGCAGCAACGTGGAAAATATCCTGGAGGAGAAAAAAACAACAGGTCAGTGAGGAGGTGAGTGCCTCAGCCCAGGACAGCATCTGCAGTCGGAGGGTTGGGGTGACGACAAGGTTGAGACTGTGAGTTGGAACGTGGAATTTGTGAGGCCAGCAACGTGTGAAGGAGATGGAAGAGCAGAGGATGATGGGATACCGGGAGTCCCTCCAGCCCTCAAGCCATTGGCTGGGAGAATAGAAAAGAAGCATTGATTTTGGGCTCTAGATGTTAGACAATGGGACAATCAAATGGAGATGAGCTGGTGGACGGTTGGAATTGTAACTCTAATGCTTAGGCGTGTAAGAATGTGGAGTCACACGTATGTGAGGGGTTGAGCTCAGCCAAGGGCAGCTTGCTGAGAAAAATGAACCAGTGCTGGGCAGAGGTCTGTGGGACACTCCAGCCTTTGTGAGGCACACTTGGGAAAAGAATCCAGCCGTTCTCAAAGGGAGGGAGTCACGTCACATGTCATCCGTTGGTCACATTGGGATGAGAAATAAAATGTGACCATTGGGTTTGACCACGTCAGAGACCATTTCAATGAGACAATTATGATCGTGGTTTGGGAACTTCATTCCAAAGGCTAAGTGTTAATGAGTAGAGACAAGGAATTTAGACCACTCTTTTTTTTTTTTTTTTCCTTAAAGCAATTTAGGTCTAGAGAGATGGCTCAGTGTTAGGTAGGTTTTCTGCACCAGCCTGAGAGCCGACGGGGTCCTGAGACTGCCCGAGTTTAAACCTCGAGATCCCATGTAAAACAGTTGGGCAAAGCCGCACACGACCTGTGACAACAGTCCCACGGGGAGTAGAGACCCAGGAGTTCATGGGAGCTCTGCAAGCTCTGGGGAGCTCTGCAAGCTCTGGAAACAGTAGAGAGACTCAGGCTCAGAAACAAGACCAGGCAGAAGCGGTACACCCAGTGTTCTACACCGCAGGGGCGCCACCACGCTGCAGGCGAGTGTACGGGGTGCCACAGGGCACCTGCGTGTGCCTACACACACAAGCAAAAATGTTTTAACAGGGTCAAGAGAATGTCTTCAATACGAAATGGTGTAAGTATGCTTACGTACTTTAGAAATAGAAGGAGAGCTCGGAGACCAAAGGCAAAGCCAGTTCCCAAAGGCGGTGGGAAGAGACTAAGCCCCCCAAAATAACAGGAGAACAAGGTTGCCGATGCTGTAGAATAGAGTTAGTTTGGAGACGAGCTAAAGGAAGTTTAGGAACATTGCCTTTTTGGGTTTATCAGGCAAGGCCATGTGCAAGAGGTGGTGAGGCAGGTTGGCTCGAGGGCTTGTAAAGAAATGGCAGATGCTTGGAAAATGGCCTTGTAGGGGTTGAAAAGAGCCACCAAGAGTGGATCATCTCCCAACAGCGAGGGTCTGGCTGAGTGGAAGAGACCCCCTGCTTTAGTCCCAGAGAGCAGCTTCTGGAGCCGGAAGAGGTGACAGCATGGGTGGTGACCTCAATAATTTTTAAAAATTAATTTCACTTATTTACTTTAAGATTCTGATAGATAATTGGCATCTTCACAATTTATTTGTGTATTAAATACATAAACTGCTCACCATCTTTAGATGTACAGGTGTGTGTAGCACCAGTACGTTCACGCCGTTGTGCACCCATCACGACCGTCCATCCACAACTCGTCCCAGCTACGACTCTTTGCCCACGAAGAAGCTCTCTCTCTCTCCTCTCCCAGACACCGTGTTCTCCTGTCTACCTCTAGAATTTTCCTGCTCTGTTTTGTCCATTCGTGGCTGGTGTATTTCACACAGCCTGGTGTCTCCAGGGCTCATCGGTGTCTGTCGTGTAGTGCAATTCATCTCTCAGTTATTTTGTTCTGTTCTTCCTTTTTTTTTTTTTTTTTTTTTTTTTTTTTGAGGTAGGGTCTCACTCTGGTCCAGGTTGACCTGGAATTCACTATGTAGTCTCAGGGTGGCCTCGAACTCACGGCGATCCTCCTACCTCTGCCTCCTGAGTGCTGGGATTGAAGGTGTGCTCCACCACGCCCGGCCTTGTTCTTCCCTTTTTAAAACTGGGTTTCATTATGTAGCCCAGGCTGGTCTCAAACTCATGATCCAACTGCCTCACTCAGCCTGTTGAGATCATAAGTGTGGACAACCAAGTCCAGCTTTCAGTATTCTTAAAGTATGAGCTAGGTCCTTTTCTTTCTTTTCTTTTCTTTCAAGAACATGATACCTCCACTACAATTATAAGTCTCAAGATTCTGCCATACTGGTTTTAGACAAAGGAAGAACAAAGGAGATGCCCCCTTTCTCACATGCCGAACCTCAGTGAGCGGTGCCACATACCTCATTTGAATCACTGGACTTTCCTGCTTTGATTTCATTCTCTCCCTTCACAGATGAATAAACTGCATCAAGTGTGCTTGTACAGTCACACAACTGGCAAATCACTGAGCTTGGATTCGAACCCTGATTCTTTTGATGTCGGAGGCAGTGTTCTCTGTACAACCATACCATTCTGCATGTTGTCCCCTCTCTAATTGTAATATCCTACAGGAAGCATGTCTCTTTGCTTTCAGTTTAATGAGCTTGTATACTTTTCAAGGCTTTCCTGATGCTCAACAAATGTTGGAGGCTCTTCATGACAAACAGTTCTTAATTTTAGTGAAGCGTTTAAGAACAGAATCAGATATTTGACTCATGGAGAAATAGTTGTGTAATCGATTCACCTCACAGTTCCTTGTTAAATGTTGCCTGATGTATGTGTCCAATTTGGTATTAATCTTTTAGAACTAAGTTGACAGCTTCACAAGATAGATTCCAGAAGGAAACTACTTTTTTTTTTTGACCACACTTAGAGTTTCTAAATCACATAGGAAAGAGAAACTCTTAAAAATGGAAAGAATAAAAACACTCATCTTTAAGGAGCCCTTAAAAACCAGAATATTATTCATGTAATGTGACTACAGTATTTGAAGCCAAAAGCTACAATCTGAGATTTGCTATGCTCAAGTGTTGGTTTTTGCTTTTTTTTTTTATTAAAAAAAACCCTATAAATGTCTCTATGGATTCCTGTAAACCTATGCCAATGAAAACCATTTTTCTTTGAAGATCTAAGTGATGACAGTGAAATACCAAGGTTGCCTGAGACAGAACCCAAAGTCATTCACAGAGTGCCTATTTCTGGAACACGAGACCTCTGCGGGAGCAGGCAGTGGGCTGTGGTGTGTTTGAAACTGCTCTTATCTCTGGGCATCTTCTCTCAGCACAGTGCTTTGGAACCTTCCAGAGCACCCCTGCTGGTGAGTTCCATCAGCTCTCTGTGACCAATTGTTGGAGAGACCTGAAGTCTGAGTGAGGCCTGTGTTGACTTCAGAAAGCAGTTCTCGGGAGCCCCGTTTTGGAATGAGCTTTAAAGCAAGAGCACCCGCAGCCAGGTTCAGTCTTGCAGCGGATGCTTTGGGGATAAGTGGTTCTCTGGGACCATCAGCGGATCAGGTTACTGTTCTGTTGCACTGGGGGGGGGGGGGGAGCTGGAGAACAAGAGGCCAATCATGCAGAGAGGTTCAGCAAGGATTTTCACTCCACTCTTTTTCTTCAAGATGGTTAGGAGTAAACATTTGCACACACTCCCTACCCACCCTAGTAGTTCATGTGAGTTTTGGCTTCTAGGTGATTAGCAAATACAGCATCTTCTCTGATTCAGGGCTATTGTCTGCATATAGAGTTGTGCTTTTTGTTTTTTGGGTTTTTTTTTTTTGGTTTTTCGAGGTAGGGTCTTTCTCTGGTCCAGGCTGACCTGGAATTCACTATGTAGCCTCAGAGTAGCCTTGAACTCATGGAGATCCTCCTACCCCTGCCTCCCAAGTGCTGGGATTAAAGGCATGCGCCACCACGCCTGGCAAGAGTTGTTTTTTTTTTTAATTTAATATTTTATTTGAGAGAGAGAGAGAGAATGGGTGCACCAGGGCCTCCAGCCACTGCAAACTCCAGACGCGTGTGCCACCTTGTGTATCTGGCTTTACTGGGGAATTGAACCAGGGTCCTATGGCTTTGCAGGCAAGTGCCTTAACCGCCAAGCCGTCTCTTCAGCCCATGCATATAGGTTTCCTTGGTGACCATTCTTCAAACTGCTAGTTAATGTTTGTGATAAACAGTTTCTCATCCTGAAAGTCTGTAGGCAAGGGGAAGGACATTTGCTTATCTCAAATGAGGGGACTTAAACAGTAATCAAATGTGCATGCACACTTGTTTTATTCAAATGTAAAGGTAAAAATAATGCTCAAGAGAGAGCCATGGATATTTTTATACTGTGCAATTTGTATGACTTGCTTAGTCAGGTGAGTGGGTGATTCTGGGCAGAAAAAAACTGACTGACTTTTCAGCAAGGAGTGAGAGAATCCATGTTCAGTAGAACAGGCGTGAGGCCGAGAAAAAATGCTCAGCTGGCGGAAGATTCTAGAAGGGTGAAAAACTGGGTGTTGAGGTTGAGGACACAAAAACTGTGGGGCCTGAAAAGACTAGATCTGGGGCCCAGAAGGAAAAGGACTTCTCTTTACCTTAGTTGAAAAGAGCTTACCTAGGATGGGCTATGGAGAGGAGGGAGTGTCCTAACAAAAAGGACTGACTACAAGGAATTGCTAGCCAGAAGGGTTCAGAAGAGGTGTGTGTGTGTGCGCGCGCGCATGTGTGTGTTGCATACACACACCTATGTATGCATTCAAATCCTAATGCTTGCAACTGAGCCGCCTCGCCAGGCCTAGAAGAGTCCTTTTAGCAGTTTACGTTTACTCTGATAACTAAGTATTATGAAATGATTGTGCTTAAAATGTAACCTCAGTGTAGTCTCAAGAAACGTGGTAGTGATTTTTCTTTCTTTCTTTCTTTTTTTTTTTTTTTTGGTATCTTCAGACAAATAGTCTATCATTCATAGCAGAACATTAAGTAGGTGATTCTTACTAGCAGGCAAGATAAAGCAGAAAATGGATGGCTTAATAGATTTCATTTCCTGTGTACTGAATTAAGATAGGGTAATAGAACCCAAGAGTGAAGCTTCCCTAGGGGCTGGCAGGAAGGTGCCCTGGTTTACACAGCCTGTGTCTGTAGATAAAGTTACTCTCTTAACTGTCGTCGCTCAGAACACGGCTGGCTTTGGCCCACTTAATCACAGTGGGCCAAGGGGATCCTAACCTGAAGTCACTCACGGGGGAAGGGCGGCCAGTGCAGAGGGCAGTGCCCGCTGCCCTGATGCTTGCTAGGTGCTTATCCTGCAGGTCTGCAGGGTAGGGTCTCCCCTTCTCCTAACCCCCCCCCCCCCCCGTTTTCGCCAGCATCATTGTCGATCTTTATGAAACTTGGTCTTCTCTAGTTTAAATCAGAGCTAGAGTTACTTTTTTTTTTTTTTTTTTTTTGAGGAAAGTATAACACCTTGGTTAACTTCCTAGCACCCATTTAGTCACATTCTAGACGCAGGGGTCTTGCGTGCTTGGGAAAGGGGTAGGGTCCTCTTTCTATGTCAGATCTGATGGGGAGGGCAGGCACTGCCTTGTGATGGCTGAGACGGTGGGTTCTACAGTCATACCCACCCAGCTTCAAATCCGGATGGCAATATACGCCACATGTATAACCGTGGCACAAGCTGCTCAGCTGCCCTAAGCCTTTCAAGGTTCCTGTATCTGTTACTCTCTCCTTGCCGGGACAAAACACCCAACCAGAAGCAGCTTAGGGAAAGAAAGGGTTTATTTTTGGTTTCCAGTTTTCAGGGGAAGAGAAAGCTGGCATCACACCTTCACGTCAGCAGACAGGTAGTAGAGAGAGAGACACACACACACACAGATGGATGCTTATACTTAGCCAGCTTTCTCCTTTTAAAAAGAATTATTTAAGCCGGGCGTGGTGGTGCACGCCTTTAATCCCAGCACCCGGGAGGCAGAGGTAGGAGGATCGCCGTGAGTTTGAGGCCACCCTGAGACTCCATAGTGAATTCCAGGTCAGCCTGGGCTACAGTGAGACCCTACCTCGAAAAAAAAAAAAAAGAATTATTTAAGGCTGGAGAGATGGCTTAGCAATTAAGGTGCTTGCCTGAGAAGCCTAAGGACTCAGGTTCAATTCCCCAGGACCCACATAAGCCAGATGCACAAGGTGGCGCAGTATCTGGAGTTTGTTTGTTGTGCCCGTCCCCTATCTATCTTTCCTTCCTCCTCCTCCTCCTCTTCTCTCTCGCAAATGTTTTTTAAGGATTACTTAGTTTGTTGTATGCGCGCACATGTGTGGGTGTGTGTATGTTTTGTGTGTGTGTGTGTATGCACGTGCGTGCACACGTGTATGCCAGGGTCTCTTGTGGCTGCAAACGGGGCATCAGATGTTTGTACCACTTTGCGTTTGGCTTTACATGAGTAGCTGGGGAAGTAGATCCAGGCTGAAAGACTTTGCAAACAAGGGCCTTTAACTGCTGAGCCACCCCCCTCCCCCGCCCTACTTCTCCCCTTTGTATGCAGTATAGGATCCCAGTCCATGAAATGATGAGTAAGGGTGGGTTTCCCCACCTCATTTAGTCTAATGTAGAAAGTCCCTAACAGACAAACCAAGAGATTTGTCTCTATGGTGACTCTAAATCCTGTTAACAACCACAGATTAGCCATCACAGTGCCACGTCAACACAAGGACCTGAGCCCATGTCACAGGGAGTTGAAGGCCAAAGTGCCAGTGACGGTAGAGGGTTCGGAAGAGCCCCCGGAACATGAGTCTTGTGTCAACAGCAGCGACACACATCGATGGATAAAATGCTGATGCATGATGAGCCCTTCAGGGATTGTGACTGCCGGGAGTCCAGGGTAGAGACGAGGTTTGGGGGAGTCATCTCTGTGAAGACAGAGGTCATCCTGAAAGGCAGCAGGGCACAGCGCAGAGCCCTCATTCTGTTACCCGCAGAAGTGGACTGGCACTTTTCTTTTATTGTTTATTGTTTAATTTTATTTATTTACTTATTTTGGTTTTTCGAGGTAGGGTTTCACTCTAGCTCAGGCTCTCCTGGAGTTCACTAATGTAGTCTCAGGGTGGCTTCGAACTCATGGCGATCCTCCTACCTCTGCCTCCCAAGTGCTGGCATTAAAGGCGTGCGCCACCGCGCCCGCCTTTTATATTTTTATTTTTTTATAATTAACTTCCATGATTGTAAACAATATCCCATGGTAATTCCCTCCCTCTCCCCACTTTCCCCTTTGAAACTCCACTCTGCATCATATCCCCTCCCCCTCAATCAGTCTCTTTTATTTTGGTGTCATGATCTTTTTCTCCTCTTATGAGGGTCTTGTGTAGGTAGTGTCAGGCACTGTGAGGTCATGGATATCCAGGCCATTTTGTGTCTGGGGGAGCACGTTGTAAGGAGTCTTACCCTTCCTTTGGCTCTTACATTCTTTCCGCCACCTCTTCCGCAATGGACCCTGAGCCTTGGAAGGTGTGATAGAGATATTGCAGTGCTGAGCACTCCTGTCACTTCTTCCCAGCACCATGATGCCTTCTGAGTCATCCCAAGGTCATGCTGGCACATTTCTTTTCCTTGATGGAGTTGAATCAGATTGATACGATGTGACCATAACTGTATTTATTCATCCATTCTTGTGACACTTACTGCTTGAGCCCACTGGTTACACTTGTCCTGTCCCGGGTCCTAGCGTTAGGTCTGGTGTCATGGTGGGTTCAGAAGCCATGTTGGTGCTAGGCTGCCAGATGCAGGAGTCTGGCTACTAAGGATTAGTTGATAAAAAGTTTTCAGGGAAAGTGAGTAAAATTACTAAATAGTAATATGTTAAATAATTAAGACATGCTAGTGCAGGATTTCCTTATCTCACTATTTTTGCTCAGACATTGAGATCTCCACTATTTGGCTGAACTTTGCTATGTTTTATTCTTTTTTAAAAGGCATATAGTACTTGATAACAAGCAAAAATGTATAAAATTCTGTACAGTTAACACAACGTTGTCAAATACTCACTAGAGTGAAGCTATGACATGAGATTTAGTCATCTACTGACTTATTACATGTATTTATGTTAAAATATTTTTATTCATCTATTTATTTATTGGAGAGTGAGGCGTGCCAGGGCCTCCTGCTACTGCAAACTCAGATGCATGCACCACTTTCTACATCGACCTTTACATGGGTACTGGGGAATTGAACCCTGGACTGTCAGGCTTTGCAAGCCAGCAAGTACCTTTCACTGCTGAGCCATCTCCCCAGCCCATATATTTTTCTTGAACATTGACCTCTGTGTCTCCCACCAGGCATCTAGTGAGGGGCTTAGGGCTTTGTTACACCAGTCAGGTATTTGGAACTGAAAGGTGTGAGGAAAGAAAGGAGGCCTGTCCCTCCTGAGGCATCTGACTACAAAGAGAATAATGACCTTAGAGCGAGAGAGAGAGAAGGGACTGCTGTAGTTCCTCTTTCCAGATCTCTCTTTGGGAGGACTCTGGCCTACAGCCATATGTGGAAGGGCATTCTGGGAAGTGTAGTTTCTCTTAACCATGTCAGTAACAACAGAAACACATCTGTGCAATGAAATATATTCATGTACTTAATTTCTTATATTGGAAACAAGAGGGGCATCCAGAATTATTTCTCTTTAAAAGGTATCAGAAAAGTTAGTATACCAAATTTGTTTCAAAATATTTAACTTTGATTATATAATTGCCTCATTAAACTGTATCTGTTTTTGAAACCACATAATATCTGAATAAACACAAGTAATTTAAGCTTACCCTCTTCTCTTGAAAATATTTTTGTAATTTGAGAAATCAGTTTCAATCTTAACTGTGCTAAAAAAATTAAATTATCCAGTATAGTGCCACCTAGTGGCAGGTGATTTACTTGCTGTTTATTGACAAAAGTTTGCCTTTTGCTTTTGAAAAATCATTTGCTTCACTTTTAATCGTGCCTAACACATTAGAATAATAGGAAAGCAACCAGAAAAGAGAAAAAAAAGAGCTAGAAAGGGATTTTAATCTTCAGATTAAAAAAATTTTTGTTGTTTATTTTTATTTATTTGAGAGTGACACACAGAGAGAGACAGAGAGAGAGAGACAGAGAGAGAATGGGCATGCCAGGGCCCCCAGCCACTGCAAACGAACTCCAGATGCGTGCGCCCCCTAGTGCATCTGGCTTACATGGGTCCTGGGGAATCAAGCCTCGAACTGGGGTCCTTAGGCTTCACAGGCAAGCACTTAATCGCTAAGCCATCTCTCCAGCCCGATCCTCAGATTTTAAACATGGGTGCACACACATATAGTGAGTAATACTTTCTCCATTAACTTGATCCCATTTGAACCTAGGAATAAAACCAAGGTTTTGTTTATGAAAATAATGGGATTGTTTTAGAAATGTGTGGTAGAGGAATGTGCTTGAGCCTTAAAATCAGGCACACAGGGCCGGAGAGATGGCTTAGCAGTTGAGGCATATGCCTGGGAAGCACAAGGACCCCAGTTCGATTCCCCAGGTCTCACGTAAACCACATGCATATGGTGGCGCATGCGTCTGGAGTTCGTTTGCAGTGGCTAGAGGCCCTGGCGCTCCCATTCTTTCTCTCTCTGTCTACCTCTCGCTCTCTTAAATAAATAAATAAGTAAATAAAAGTATTTTAAAAAAACTAGGTAGGTACACATAGTTTATTTTTCTTTAACTCTGCCAGGCACTTCCTGTCTGCCAGGCAGTGTTCCAACCGCTTTGTGTGTACCGACTCATTAAATATTCACAAGCCTTGGTTTCTCATGACAGAATTTATCTTTCTTATATGCCCCACCCTAGGTACAAAGCTCTTCTGTCCCCTCATTGTGATTATAACTGGATTTTGAATCATGGTCAACATTTACCTTGGAATGACCTTGAACATATTACTCACAGCTGAGTCATACAACCTACAGTTACTTTTTCTTTCTACCACAACTTGTCGTCTTCCGTGGTATTAATAATTGTCCTTGTGAAGGCGTCACTTAACTCGATTTTACGTGTTTATTTCTCATTAGTCCCAAGGTTCCTCCCAAGACTTACCTTACGTATGGCTAAAATGTTAATGATTCTATGAAAATGGACCAATCTTGAAATTTTGTTCTGACCATGTCGTTGGTAGACAGCATTGCCAAACCAGCAGTTAGCCTTCCTCTCTGGCCTGGTAGACTTTTCTCTGGTAGCTGAATTTGTGTGACTTAAGTTCCGGTCAAGCAGGAGCCTTCCTTGAGGCAGAAGCCCTTAGTTTGGGAGTGGCTGGGCATGGAAAGGCGGAGAGGGTGAAGTTGTTGGCATGCACAAGAGGCAAGCAAACAATAATTAAAATCTTGTTTGGAGCTAACCAAAATAAAACAAGAAGACTTCTTGACATTAGCTTCTGGTGGTAGATTGGTCAGGAAATGGAGACGAATGTGACGACTCCTGGCTTCTTACGTGTTTTGCTTACCTCAGCTTGGTTCGATTGTGATTAGTGTCAGAGATGTTACCTTTGGTGGATGTCATCATAGTATGTGTTAAAATAAAGCAGAGAGGGCTAGAGAGATGGCTCAGCAGCTAGGGCGCTTGCTGGCCAAGCCAAAGGACCCAGGTTCGATTCCCCAGGACCCACGTAAGGCAGATGCACAAGGTGGTGCATGCATCTGGAGTTCATTTGCAGTGGCTAGAGGGCCTGTCATGCCCATTCTCTCTCTTTATCTGCCTCTCTCTCAAATAAATAAATGATATATTTTCAACTTTTTTTTTTTTTTTTTTTTTTTTTTTTTAGTGCAGAGAACATAAGGAGTGTATGCCTGTTTTTAGTAGAATTTGCTGCAGAACTAAGTATTACACAAGAAGTTGTCATTCTAGTTGGCCAACACTAGGAGGCCGCAGAGAACAGCTTCTTATTGGAAAGTAAACCTAGGGAAAATAATCTGTTCAAGTGCTGAGAAGGCTTCTTAAAACCGGTGGTTAGATAAACTAATTTAAAGCTACATTATTGTTTTTCAGAATGCAGTGAAAAATGAGTCCTAAATATATAGCACTACTTTCTCGCTAAATAAAATAAGCAAAATATTCAAGCTTATGTAGCCCACTGCTCTTCAGACTTCTACTCCTGGTGGTTCCTTGTTTGGGATCACAGCCCGGATTATTTTATGCCTGGCTGGTGAATGATTGAGGAACCCCATTTTTGGGGGGGTTGAGGTAGGGTCTCACTCTAGCCCAGGGTGACCTGGAACTCACTATGGAGTCTCAGGGTGGCCTCGAACTCACAGCGATCCTTTGACCTCTGCCTCCTGAGTGCTGGGATTAAAGGCGTGCACCACCACGCCCGGCAGGAACCCCATTTTTTGTCTGCATTTCTCCAGTCGTGTTAATTGAGTAAAGGTATTTTCATCAGAAATACTTTAGGCCATGAGAAATGTTTGGTAACTTCCTTTCAAGTAGTATCCAGAATTATTTCTATTTAAAAGCTATCAGAGGCCGGGCGTGGTGCCACACGCCTTTAATCCCAGCACTCGGGAGGCAGACGTAGGAGGATCGCTGTGAGTTCAAGGCCAGCCTAGGACTACAGAGTGAGTGCCAGGTCAGCCTGGGCTAGAAAGTGAGACCCTACCTTGGAAAGAAAGAAAGAGTCGATCCATCTGCTTTGGGGAAGGTGGGCTTAGCTCCCCGTCCCAGCCTCCCTCTGTCACATGAAGACCATTCTTGCTGGGTGACTGTGACCCAGTTCTGGGCAGGAGACAGAGAAGGCTGCTGGGAAGCTTCAGGAAAAAAAAAAAAAAAAAAAAAAAAACTTCATTCCTGACAAAACCATTGCCAGCTGAGCTCTAGCCATGTGGGGGCCGCACATGGATGGAGGGACAGAAACACAGCTGGAACGTAGGCCTCGCTGTCACCACTGAGCCACCCTCCCTCGGGGTTCCCTACTGTGCATCTTGCTCGAGGTTTTCTCATCTTTTCAGATAAAAGCATCTGGCCAACTCCTCGTCCTCCAGGTTATATCAGTTTAGATTTCCATTCTCTCTCCAGCATCCGTGGGTGTGTATCTCTTCTTGTGAATTTGCCAGGCTACTGGACGTAGGTTGTTTGTCCGTACAGTTGACTCAAGCTCCCTGGGAGCAGAAACTTCATCTGGTTTACAAGTTGTCTCTTTAGGCAGCGAGTCATAGTGCCTGGTTACTGATGAGTTCTCCAGGAAGCAGACCTGAAGTTCCTAGAGCAGGGACAGATGATGTTTATAACATTCAGGATACTAACACCTTATCCGTTAGGGCTTACAGATAGATACTTCCTGCCATGGCCTTTCTACTGTTTTTCATCTAAAACACATTTATCAACCTTTTACTTTATATTTCCTACCTCTTGCATATTATCTTAAAAACTCAAGGCTGGGAAGATAACTCAGTGGGTGAGAACATTCACCTCCCAAACATGAGGGCCTGAGACCACTTGAGTTTCATTCTTCAGGCATACCTGTAGCTATGTACTCGTGGGGAAGGTGGAGACCAGAGAACCACTGGGATTTGCTGGTCGACCAGTCTGACCAGAAATGGCAGCCTTTGGTCCAGAGAAACTCCATGTCAAGGAAACCCTCGGATGAGCAGTAGAAGAGGGAGCCCAGTGTTTCCCTGTGTCTCTGCACAGGGCACGTGCATCTACACTCATGCGCATACGCCACACACGCACATACACATACGCACATACATACATGCACACACACACACCACTTGTCTTGGGTTGGTGACACCGCCACCCCCTCTTCAATCCCTTTTGGCAGAACTTGAGATCAAACTCAGAGCCTTGATCATGACAGGCATGTGTCCTGCCATTGAGTTAATAGCCACAATCCCCAAGGACTAAAAAGCTTTATTATTAATTAATTAATTAATTTATTTATTTGAGAGAGCAAGAGAGGGAAAGAGGCAGACACAGAGAGAGAGAATGGGTGCGCCAGGACCTCCAGCCATTGCAAACGAACTCCAGATGCATGCGCCACCTTGTGCATCTGGCTTACGTGGGTCCTGGGGAATTGAACTGTGGCTCTTTGGCTTTGCAGGCAAACGCCTTAACCGCTTAGCCATCTCTCCAGCCCCTAAAAAGCTTTCATTTTCATATTTAAGTCTCTTGTTCGCCTGCTTCTCTGTGTTGTGAGTCAGGGGTCTGTTTTTGTCTTTCTTTCTTGCCTCACAGTAACTCTGCTCAGCAGCCTGATCCAGTTCACAGACCACCCTTGGCCCACACATTTCCATTGCTACTGCTGTCGTACATCAGAGTTCTAAAATAATCAGTCTTTCTCTGGGTGATCTGTTATTTTGCATCTGTCCTTAATATTCTGTTTACCATAATTTAGTATAAATCTTTAGTTTCTGGAAGACAGGTTGCCTAACCTTTCTTCAAAGGTTCTTTTTTCCCCCTATCAATTTTAGGATCCCTGTATTATTTTTCTTGAAAGACCCTATGGAGATTTTTATTAAAGTAATTGAATTCCAGCCCAAATTAGGCATATTTACTAAGTCCTTCATCCATAAATTTAGTATATTCCTTTGTTTATTCAGCTCTATGATTTTTCTCCATAAAGCTCTTGACTTTTTTTTTGGTTAGACTTAGAAAGCTTATAGCTTTAGTTAGCATGTTAAGTAACAGATTTTTCTATTTTATGCGGTGATTTTTGGCTTAAATCATGAATTATTAATGCTTCTATATTCAACTTAAATCCAGCAACATGGGTGAACTTATCTTGTATTCAAATAGTTTTCCTTATGGTTGGAAAGTTGGCTTAACAGTTAAGGCACTTACCTGCAAAGCCAAAGGACCCAGGTTTGATTCCCCAGGATCCACATAAGCCAGATGCACAAGGTGGCACATGTGTCTGGAGTTTGTTTGAAGTGGCTGGAGGCCCTGACATGCCCATTCTCCCTCCCTCCCTCTCTCTCATCTCTGTCTCTATCATTCTCAAATAAATAAATAAAAATAAAATACAAGGGCTGGGAGAGATGGCTTAGTGGTTAAGGTACTTGCCTGCAAAGCCCAAGGACCCAGGTTTGCTCTCTGTCCAGATCCCATGTAAGCCAGATACACAAAGGTGATGCAGGTGCAAGGTCACACATGCCCACTAGGTGGTTCAGGCATCTGGAGTTCAAGTGCAGTGGCTAAAGTCCTGGTGTGCCAATTCTCTCTCTCTAAAAAAATTTTAAAAATTAAAAAGTAAAATACAAATCATTTTCCTTTATAATTCTTTATGTAAACAGGTATCACTTGAAGGTAAAGATAGTTTTGTTTAAATTTTTATTGATCATTTCTGCCACTATAATGCTATTGAGTCTATTACATTATTAGATTGAGTAATAGCTATAGCCATTTTTGTTGCAGTCCCTAGCTTTTAAAGGAAATACTCCCATTATTTAACAATTAAACTGTGACTTTCATTTTAGTTTATGAAGCTAACCAAGTTCTTTTCTTTTTTTTTTAAATTTTAATTTATTTTATTTATTTGAGAGAGAGAGAGAGAATGGGTGCACCAGGGCCTTTAGCCACTGCAAATAAACTCCAGACACATGTGCTGTCTTGTGCATCTAGCTTACGTGGGTCCTGGGGAATTGAACTTGGGTCCTTTGGCTTTGCAGGCAAGTACTTTAACCACTAAACCTTATATCCAGCCCAAGTTCTTTCTTTTCTATTCCTGATAGACTAGGATTTAAAAAAAAATATGGTGGCTAAAGAACAAATATAAACATTTATCATTCTTTTAAAATTTTTATTTCATTTTTAATATTTTTATTTTTATTTATTTGAGAGAGGGTAAGAGGCAGAGAGAGAGAGAAAGAGAGAGAGAGAATGGGCACGCTAGGGCTTCCAGCCACTGCAAACGAACTCCAGACATGTGCTGTCTTGTGCATCTGGCTTACGTGGGTACTGGGGAATTGAACCGAGGTCCTTTGGCTTTGTAGGCAAGCACCTTAACAGCTAAGCCATCTCTCCAGCCCTATTTTTATTTTATTTATTTGAGAGGGAAAGAGGAGGGGAGAGAATGGGCGCACCAAGGCCTTCAGCTGCTGCAAACAAACTCCAGATGTATGCACCACTTTGTACATCTGACTTTATGTAGGTACTAGGGAATCGATCCAGTGTCGTTAGGCTTTGTAGGCAAGCACCTTAACCGCTAAGTCATCTCTCCAGCCCACATGCTGGTTTTTTTAAAAAAATATTTTATTTATTTATTTGAGAGAGAGAGTGAGTGAGTAAAAGAGGCAGAAAGAGGAAGAATGAGAGAATGGGTGCGACAGGGTCTCTAGCTGCTGCAGATGAACTCCAGACACATGCGCCATCTTGTGCATCTGGCTTACATGGGTCCTGGGGAACTGAACCTGGATCCTTTGGCTTTGCAGGCAAGTTCCTTAACTGCTAAGCCATCTCTCCGGCAAGTTCTCCCACCCTTTATTATTCTTTGAAGGACAATTCACCCTTGGATAAAGTTTTCTGCCCAGTTCCCCTGAACCCCAGTAAAAGAGGAAGGTCAGCCACGTTGCTTAGCAGTAGGTGGCAGACATGACCTCTGTTTGCTGAACATATCAGTGCTGGGAGGAACCATGCATAAATTCTAAACCCTTGCTTGACGCCTTAGCTTTGAGCGTCTTTAGGAGTGTGTGCTTTTCAGAAGTGGGCGTGTCTTACCTGCCAAGTCTGTGACCACTAGATGACCCACCGTTTTTCTTGCTATTTGGAACACGAGGCTTCTAAGCCACCATGCTGTGTACCCACTGTTGTGATTTTTTTCTCTTGTTTTACTTCCTGAGCAGTCAGCTGCATGGCGGACAGAATAGCTGGTGTACAGCCGCTGGGCCTTCTCCTCCCTGAAGAGAAGCACCTGCCACAGCCCTGCTGGCATGCTGTTTTCTTCCCAGGCTTCCTGAGCAGGTGGCTCTGGGTGCCACTTGGTAATTGGGAAGCTCCCAGTGTGGGTTAAGTCCCACATGGGCATTGCACGGGGCATCCAAACAAAATACAGAAATGCAATGTTGACTGGAGCTGCTCTTAAGTTTATAACTCTCAATTTTTTAAAGTTTTCTTACAAGTAATAACTTCCATGATTGTAAACAATCTTTTTCTTTTCCCTGAGGTAGGTTCTTGCTGTAGCTCAGGCTGACCTGGAATCACTATGGAGTCTCAGGCTGGCCTCAAACACATGGCGATCCTCCTACCTCAGCTTCCCAAGTGGTGGGATTAAAGGCGTGCGCCACCATGCCTGGCAAGTTCTGATTTTTAGCCAGTAGAGAACTTGTATTTTTATCAGCTCTAATAAATATTATGAATTTGAACATAACCATAGTATAATTTAACATCTTTTAAAAGGTGCTATATATATATATAATATATATATATATATATATATATATATATATATATATATATATTTGCGAACCTTAAAATGGTTATGCTACTGAAAACTTAGTATTGTAGTCTCATACTGTCCAGTAGGTAGATACTTGCTATTCTAGGATGAAAACTAAAATTAAATACAATTAAAAATTCAAGGCTGAGAGCAACGCTGTGCATTTCTGTATGTTCTTTAATATCTTTTTTTTTGTAATGAACAAAATTGCATTTGTGAAACTAACATTCTAGATACAGATTTAGAACAAATACCTGAATGAAACATATATTTTTTAATAAATTTTTTTGTTCATTTTTATCTATTTGAGGGTGATAGAGAGAGGAAGAGGCAGATAGATAGATAGATAGATAGATAGATAGATAGATAGATAGATAGATAGATAGATAGATAGATAGATAGATAGATAGATAGAGAGAGAGAGAATGGGCGCGCCAGGGCCTCCAGCCACTGCAAACGAACTCCAGACGCTGCGCCCCCTTGTGCATCTGGCTAACGTGGGTCCTGGGGAACTGAACCTGGATCCTTTGGCTTTGCAGGCAAGTTCCTTAACTGCTAAGCCATCTCTCCGGCAAGTTCTCCCACCCTTTATTATTCTTTGAAGGACAATTCACCCTTGGATAAAGTTTTTCTGCCCATTCCCCTGAACCCCAGTAAAAGAGGAAGGTCAGCCACGTTGCTTAGCAGTAGGTGGCAGACATGACCTCTGTTTGCTGAACATATCAGTGCTGGGAGGAACCATGCATAAATTCTAAACCCTTGCTTGACGCCTTAGCTTTGAGCGTCTTTAGGAGTGTGTGCTTTTCAGAAGTGGGCGTGTCTTACCTGCCAAGTCTGTGACCACTAGATGACCCACCGTTTTTCTTGCTATTTGGAACACGAGGCTTCTAAGCCACCATGCTGTGTACCCACTGTTGTGATTTTTTTTCTCTTGTTTTACTTCCTGAGCAGTCAGCTGCATGGCGGACAGAATAGCTGGTGTACAGCCGCTGGGCCTTCTCCTCCCTGAAGAGAAGCACCTGCCACAGCCCTGCTGGCATGCTGTTTTCTTCCCAGGCTTCCTGAGCAGGTGGCTCTGGGTGCCACTTGGTAATTGGGAAGCTCCCAGTGTGGTTAAGTCCCACATGGGCATTGCACGGGGCATCCAAACAAACGTGACCTTTTACGACTATGCAATGTTTTCTTCAACTACTTACTGATTCTTGTAACTGCGCACTGTCGGTCAAAGTAGCCCATCATGTACCCATCCAGGAAATCTGCACTGAACTGAGTCAAAAGAAAGGAGTTGGGGAAATCAACACCTTAGAGCCTAGGCACAAAGTTAGAGGTCCCTGGTGGGATGCTACCTAGCCAAATGCACTCACTTAGCAATCAGGAGGTTGTTTGCACTAGGCCCTGATGCCCATTCTAATCACTTTTTTCACCCTGCCTTTTCACTCTAAATAAATAAATAAAGTAGTTAAAATAAAAAAGGGGGAAGATGGCTCACCTTATAGGTGTTCTTGAAACTTGACAACCCAGCTTTGATTCCTAACTCCATGTATAATAGATGCAGTTTCGTGTTTGGAGTTTGCAGAAGTAAGAGGTCCTGGTGTGCCCACTCTTTCTTTCTGCCTCTTTCTCTTGCTTGCTTAATAAAGTTTTGGATATTACTTTTTTTTTGTTTTTTCAAGTAGATGTTGCTGTAGCCCAGGCTGACCTGGAAGTCTCAGGGTGCCTCAAACTCATGGACGATCCCTCCTACCTCTGCTCCTGGATCGCTGGGATTAAAACAAAAAGAAAAGAGTTTGAACCAGCTAGTGATGTCTCCCTGTAGACAGTCTCCCGCCAGAAACGTGTCTTGGTGGTGGTCCGGGCTCCGTTCCCATGTTGCTTTCTGTGTTGCTTTTCAGGCTTAGAAGAACTGGAGTATCTCGCTGTCTGCAGCTTCTCTGCTTCGCTCACCCAGGGCTGTGTGTTGTGTGCGCCAGAACCAGTAAGTAGCAGCTGCCTCCTATTCATTGCATGGCTTTGAAAAAAAGTGCATGCTAGAACTTCGAGAAGTTTCATAACGCTGTGCATTTCTGTTATGTTCTTTAATATCTTTTTTTTTGTAATGAACAAAATTGCATTTGTGAAACTAACATTCTAGATACAGATTTAGAACAAATACCTGAATGAAACATATATTTTTTAATAAATTTTTTTGTTCATTTTTATCTATTTGAGGGTGATAGAGAGAGGAAGAGGCAGATAGATAGATAGATAGAGAGAGAGAGAATGGGCGCGCCAGGGCCTCCAGCCACTGCAAACGAACTCCAGACGCGTGCGCCCCCTTGTGCATCTGGCTAACGTGGGTCCTGGGGAATCGAGCCTCGAACCGGGGTCCTTAGGCTTCACAGGCAAGCGCTTAACCGCTAAGCCATCTCTCCAGCCCCAAAACATATTTTACAAAGCAAAAAGTGCACTGGAGAGATGTGAGGCAGGCGAGGGTTGGGGGAGGGTGTTCCATGAAAATGGGCTGTTTCTGGGAAGGTGGTATTTGAGCAGACGCTTGAGACTGGCAAGGGAAGGAGCCTTGAGAGACATAAATGCAGACAGAGGGAATAGGAAGTACAGAGAGGCCTGAGGCACAGACACGCCTGGCCTGTTTGAACAGGAGGAGGCCGCTGTCCAGTAGAGTGCGTGAAGTGGGGAGAGGAGACGAGAGGAAATGGGTGCTAGCAGTGGTTAAACGAAGGGTTTTGGCTTCTAATGAGACGAAAGGTAATTAGTGGGGATTGCACCTGAGACCATAAACAAGGGCAGTCATAAATACTGGAAATCGAATTGTGTGTTCTTGTGAGATTGGCTATGGGCCAAAGAAAGAAAGGTTTCAGGGATGACGCCCAGGTTGCCAGCCTGCACAAGGGAAGAGTTACTGAGATGGGACATGGGCGGAGGAACCCATCTGGGGGCCAGCACCAAACTGGGAGCTCAGTTTGGCACACTGTGAACTTTAAACCTCTGAACAGAAATGACAGAGTTAGAGTTCGCATAGATGCTGGATTGATGGAACTATGTGAAATCGGCATTTAGCTGTCACTCAAAAGTGATAGGGTTGGGATCGTCCAGGGAGGAAGCGTAGCTAGATGGACCCAGGACCTGAGGTTGGAGGTGAGGACAGTGAGTGGACCTTGTTGACAAGTTGATGTCATGGAAGAGGCAGGAGTAACCAGCCTTGTGGCATCTGCTGATGTAACTTAGATCATGCAGAAGCTGATCACTCGGTTTAACTGTGACCTTGACTAGAGTCACATCAGTGAAGTGGCCAGGGATAACACGGAGGAAATGAAAGGGAGTATAGATCCTCTTGAAGAACTTGGAGTAGGAGGATTTGGAGGAAGAGAAAAAAAATATCTGATGAGAGAAATAACACCTTTTCCCAAAGTCAGGTGCTAAGAGAAATTTGTTTTTCTTAAACACCCAACGGATTTGTGACGTTGAAGACATTTAAGACCAGCACCTGTGTGTGTGTGGTGGAGGGGAGTGTCTCAGATCTCCTGAGAGGAGTTCATGGGTGGGATTTTTGGGGCAGGCAGAGCGAGTGAATATGAATGAGAAGAGAGGCTGGCACTGATTATATGGAAGGTTGTTTTTACAATCATGAAATTTGGCTTCGTTTCTTTTGCCTAATGCCATTTGCATTCTGACAATCAAATTTTAAGGAAACAAATGTTAAAACGACATGTCAACTAAAAATGTTGGAAAGACTGGTGTTTGGGACCTAATTTCCTTCCCTAACTTTTTTTGTTTATTTGTTTTTTTGCTTTTCGAGGTAGGGTCTTACTCTAGCCCAGGCTGACCTGGAATTCACTATGTAGTTTCAGGGTGGCCTCGAACTCACGGCTATCCACCTACCCCTGCCTCCCAAGTGCTGGGATTAAAGGCGTGCGCCACGACACCCGACTCCTTTTCCTAACTTTTAAGGAAGTTGCTGAAACACTTGATGAAATTAAGACAGAAACATGCCCCAAAACAACTTAAGTCAACCACTTGCTAGAATAACTAGCTGTTTAGATCTGCTTCAGAACACACAATCAGTCCATATTTCAGTTCCTGCAAGATAAAATGAAGATAATATTTGCGCTCCCTTCCACAGAGGGCTTCGTGAAGATCAAATGGAGGTAGTAGGAAAAGGCAGCACTGGGCAACATTCTGTAAAGCATTTATTCAATCATTATAAAGTAATGGTGTTGGGTTAGGCCTGAGGGCTTGACACAGTTTTTGGAATAGCTGGAGAAAAGTGGAATGTAACAAATTCTGGTCTGAGGATAACTAGAATCCATGCTAAGAGGGTCCACAAAACTTAGTTTCTTGCTTTCCTTACGACACTGCCAACTTGGTCGCATTTGGGTCGTCATGGGGCTCTGTGGTCAGAACTTCGGCTGCGGTCCAAGCAGAAGGTCAGTTTAGCCCCCGCAGGACCTCAGCGTTATTGAACATGAGCTATTTTGGTACTGTAAGGTAATGTTAGCTTCCTGGCACTGTGTGGAACCACCCTCTCAATGGAAAATATTCAAGTTATGATGATAAATTTGTATTTCAGACTTGGAGAGCATTACTGTATTTAATACTTGAAATGGAATTATAGTCACGTTTGATTTTCATATTATATAGTCCTTTATTCAGGGGAAATTGAGAATTTAAAAATGGATAGCCAAGAGCACCTCCATTAATGATGCCTTGAGGAAGGATTGGCAGATCTCCTCATTAAAAAAATTTTAAAAAGTATAAAACCGAACAACACTGTCAAAAGGTGTCATATCTGAGTACTGGAAACCGACACAAGTATTAGGTGGCAAATCGGGAAGTGTTACTGAGAGGTTGGAGCTTGGAATAAGAAAAGTGAGAGTCTGGCCTTCCTGGGGCCCCTCATCTCCCCTGAACCCCAACAGCTGTTGAGAAATGCAAGGCTCCAAGCAGTGGTAGACTCTTGGGGAACTGGTGGCTAAGGAGTTGGGGGTGAAGCCCACAGCTTTGCTGGATGAAAATGATAGGTCTCCTTTATCATGGAAAACCAGTAGTTGTGCTACCTTGAGTTTTCAATTGCATTCCCCTCCCCCGCCCCCAGGTAGGGTCTCACTCTAGCCCAGGCTGACCTGGAATTCACTATGTAGTCTCAGGGTGGCCTCGAACTCGTGGTGATCCTCCTACCTCTGCCCTCCGGAGTGCTGGGATTAAAGGTGTGCGCCACCACGCCCGGCCGCAATTTGCAATTTTAACAGGACCCTGTGGTGCAGGCACCAGAGTGTCTGAAGTTTAGAAGACTGACCCTCCAGGTGTTGCCCAGGATGTGGCAGTCCCCCACACACTGCTAGCTGGGGTATCAGATGGCATAGCTGTGGTGGAAAAATGGTGTGGCAATTTCTTAAAAAGTTCACTATAAGCCAGGCGTGGTGGCGCACGCCTTTAATTCCAGCACTCTGGAGGCAGAGATAGGAGGATTGCCATGAGTTCAAGGCCACCCTGAGACTCCATAGTGAATTCCAGGTCAGCCTGAGCTAGAGTGAGACCCTACCTCGAAAAATAAAAAAAAAAAAGTTCACTATATATACTTCATATACAACCCAGTATTCCTTTCCTGGGTAGCCATCAGTAGAAATGGCAGTACATGTCAGGACCGACATTATGCCAGGTTCATAATGGGCTTACTTGGGATCACCAAAAACTGCCCAAAATTTAAGTGTTTGTAAGCAAATAAGCAAGTTGTGATGCATCTATATAATGGGATGCTATTCACCAACGAAAAAGCAAGTGCTACCGAAACCTACTGCAAATAATTATGATGTGTGAGAGAAGCCAAGCCCTTCCCCTGACCCCAGGCTCCACACTGTGTAATTCCATTTAGTTAAAAGTCCAGAAAATACTAACTAATCTATAGTGATGGGCAGGAGAGCAATGGTTGCCTGAGGATAACTTGGAAGATGAGAATAAAAGGATTACCAAGCACCTGAAACACTATGCTCAATAATTTCATGAGTGTCTCATATGTCAAAATGCACCACACTTGTCTTTTATGTCAGTTGCACCTCAGCAAAATTATAAATTACATCATTCAAGCTGAGAAACCAAACCAGTGTTCAGGGTGGTATTATTCACGATAGACCAGCCCTGGAAACAGCGCATACCTCTCACCTGGAGAATGGGGGAGATGGGGTGCAACCATGCTAGCCATAAAAAGGAAGACCTGACTCCCTGCTGTTTGTCCCACAACGTGGGCGAACCCCAGATTCACGATGCCCAGCGAAGAAAGCCAGATACATATGCGCGATGCCACAGCAAAATCCGCAGAAGTGACCGGTTGCTGGGGCCAGGACTGAGAGTAGAATTGGTACAAACAGGTACAGGTGAACTGTGAACGTGGTGGAGGTGGCCCTGGTGGTGGTTAGGCTGCGGTTTAACAACGTAGGGAATTTTAGGAAGCATACCATTACAGTGAATACTTTCATTGCATGTAGATTATTCCTCAGTGAGTTCCAGATAAAAGATGACTGTTCAAGGAACTGGACTGGGCTGCTTCATTTTATCCTCCTGTGTGAATGAGTAGTATGAGAGTGGGCACACCAGGGCCTCTAACCACTGCAAACAAAGTCCAGATGCATGCGCCACCTTGTGCATCTGGTTTACATGGATCTTGGGGAATTGAACCTGGGTCCTTCGGCTTTGCAGGCAGGTGCCTTAACCGCTGAGCCGTCTGTTCAGCCCAAGTTGTGACATTTTAAGGCATGCCGTTAATACAAAGAACAAATTTCCCTCTTCATGTCCACTGAAATAAGGATGTAAACAAGGGTGACAATTTATTAGTTTGGGAATTCTATTTCTGCCTGACTTGTTAAGGAAGTACTTTTGGCAATAAACATACTACTATACACAAAAGAAAATCCCATTTATAAACTTTTAACAAATATTTTATTTATTTACTTGAGAGAAAGGGGGAGAGAGAGAAAGAGGCACATAGAGAAAGTGGGCACACCAGGGCCTTTAGCCACTGCAAACAAACTCCAGACACCTGTGCCACCTTGTGTATCCGGTTTTACATGGGTACTGGGGAATCAAACTTGGGTCCTTATAGCTGGGCGTGGTGGCACACGCCTTTAATCCCAGCACTCAGGAGGCAGAGGTAGGAGGATCGCCATGAGTTCAAGGCCACCCTGAGACTCCATAGTGAATTCCAGGTCAGCCTGGGCTAGAGTGAGACCCTACCTCGAAAAACCAAAAAAAAAAAAAAAAAACAAAAAAAAAACTTGGGTCCTTAGGTTTTGCAGGCAAGCGCCCTAACAGCTGAGCCCTCATTTGTAAACTTTTAAAAAATAATATTGGAGAATCAGTATGGAAAAGAACTCTTCCATTCTGAAAGCTTATTATTGGTTAAGGATTATGGCTGCACTAAACAAGAAAATATTATCTTAACAGTGCTTTGAAATACGTCAAGACGGAAGTGAAAATTGGGTTTCTCCCGAGCTGTAGGTGTGTCCTACTGGTGGTCAGTATCTGCTATAAACGTTGTTCTGGAAATTTCCTAAGCAAAAGCACAAGAATAGGCCGAACGCTGTAGGTGGTGAGCTGCAGGGGAAGGCAGTGACCCAGCCGAGCTGAATGGCGGTTCTGTGAGAAACTGAGCGAGCATGGTACCCGAGCTTGCCCAGGTAGAGAGATTCAAGTCGCTTCTTAGCGCTAGACAGCCCAGCAAGGTTCCCATGGACGACTGGAGTGTCACCATACACAGTCAGCTTTTCCTGTACCACAAGAGGGCGCTAGTGTGCCATTAACCTGTGCTGAGGTTTGAATTCCTTTCTAAGGTGTGGCTGAAAATTTAGGAATGAAAAGTACTAGGAAAACATGAACCCCCCCCCCAAAAAAAAAGTTTTTGCCATTGTTGTATTTGAAACATAGAGCTATGAAAAGAAAAGAAAAAGAGATTTCATGATCAGCCAACAACTTGTTTGCCTACGTCTGAGAATTCTGTTTTGTGTCTCTTTTGCAATTGTGTCTGAGTTTTGTCCTTCGTGTTAAAGTATAAATATGAGACTTAAAATTTAATTTTACAGTGGTAGTAGTCATGAATAACTAATGGTAGGTTAAAATTGGATTGCTTGGGCTGGAGAGATGGCTTAGTGGTTAAGCACTTGCCTGTGAAACCTAAGGACCCCGGTTCGAGGCTAAATTCCCCAGGACCCACATAAGCCAGATGCACAAGGGGGCGCACACGTCTGGAGTTCGTTTGCAGTGACTGGAGGTCCTAGCGCGCCCATTCTCTCCCTTTCCCTCTCTCTCTGCCTCTTTCTCTATCTGTCACTCTCAAATAAATAAAAATAAACAAAAAATTAAAAAAAAATTGGATTGCTTGTACCTGATGGTTTAGATATGTATGAAACTGGTTTGTTTCAAATTAATAAGTTAGAAAATCTTTGAATCTTTTCATTCCTTCCTCCATTCTTTCTGTCTTCTTCTGAGCTTCCAGATCCTGTAAGGTGGTAGGTCAGATGGGAGCAAGGGACATCTTTTTTCAGGGATATGACAGAATTTTGTACAGTAAAAAAAATTACCATTTAGAACCACGATCAGAGAGAGAGAACAAAATTGAGTATTGGAGAATTTTCTAGTAAGTATAGGAACACGTTCGGTTTTATTGTACGGGAGTATTTCATGTGAATGTGACCTTTGGTCTGAAATGTTCAGTCTCCCCCTTTTGTGCTAGTACTTTTATACATGTGGAAAAGTCACAAGTGCATTGTATTTTGGCATAATCATACGGCATTTTGTGTTGGATAATGTTCTGAAATCAGAAAGAATAACCTGAGAATAATCCTCGGCATCTCTTTCCATTGTGGTAGCCTCCATTGTTGAAGTTTTCTTTGTGCCCGTGGTAGGCTTAAGTGCTCCCAGGGTTTGTGGTCAGAACGTTCTGGTTCGTATGCGTGAAACTATAGACAAGTCAGGGTCATTCTCCCTGTGCTGTAGATCTCATTCACTTGGAAGAATCTCTTAAGCAGAAGAGAGCAGAGCTACAGTAGAAATACGGTGTCGTTTTATCTTGCCCATGCGCTGTGTCTTTGTAGTTCTACCAGGAAGTACCTTGATCTTCGGTTGGCCATCCTCCTGTCGGTCTGTGAGGAAGAAAGAAAGGGAGAACGCATTTTCTTCTGACATTTATCCATAGTACATGTGTTGGAATTCATCTAGGGCATATAACCAGAAACTTCCAGGGTCTTAAAACACTTAAAACTTCAAATTTAATTAGCTATCATGTAATTGCTCTTTGAAGTGCCTGTGTGCTGCCGTAATTTTTTTTTTTTAGCACTTGTCATTGTTAGATTTTAATTCTTCTGATATTAATGGGTATGAAATGACATCTCATTGTAGTTTTAATTATAGGTTTGTTGATTACTGAGGAGATTTGTAATTTATGTGTTAATAGCTGTTTTTTGGTGAAGTTCATATTCTAATTATGTGGCCATTTTCTGTTGATGTTGTTGGCTTTTGATTTATAGGAAATCTTTGTAATTTTGGATATCAGTTATTTGTGATATATATATATATGTATATATATATACATACATACGTACATACAGGTAGCATTTCCTCATTTCAAGATTGACTGTTTACTTAAATTTTTTAAATTTATTTTATTTGAGAGAGAGAGAGAATTGGCATGCCAGGGCCTCTAGCCACTTCAGTCAAGCTCCAGACACTTAATGCCATCTTGTACAACCTTGTGCATCTGACTTACGTGGGTTCTGGAGAGTCGAACCTGGGTCCTTAGGCTTCACAGGCAAACAGACTTCCTTCCTTCTTAATGAAATAAAAATTGTCAAGACCCTTCATTTGAGCATTGTTCCTTTGTGTCTTGGCTTTAAAATTCTTTCTTGGGCCAAAATCAGATTAAAAAAAAAAAAATCTCTCCAGTTTTCTACTACACGTTTTAAAAGTTTGCTTTTCACAATTCCATCTGGAGTCCATCTAAAATGGAGTGCAGGGCCGGGCGTGGTGGGGCACGCCTTTAATCCCAGCACTCGGGAGGCAGAGGTAGGAGGATCACCATGAGTTCAAAGCCACCCTGAGACTACATAGTGAATTCCAGGTCAGCCTGGGCTACAGTGAGACCCTACCTTCGAAAACCAAAATAAAAAATAAATAAAATAAAATGGAGTGCATAGCATGATGACACACGCACACCTGGTTGCGTGTTTCTCATGTAACAACTTCCCCATAGTCTTGCACCGCATAGTCACTAGGCATTATTCCCAGGCTAGTGGGCAGTGCCTTTCTGTTCCATCAGGTTTCTGCGTATCCAGACTTCAGCATGGCAGGCTCTTTACTTTGTCCCACAAGTCTATTTCTTGGTTCTTGCTTTTTTTGAAATGATATATCTCTTCATTTCTTTTTTATGCCTTGTTACCTCATAGTTGAAATCCATCCCCTTTTTCTTCTTTAGAATTGTCCATACTCTCTGTTCTTCAGTCTTCCATATACATTTTAGAGTTTCATTCTAGGAAAACATTCCTTTGGTTGAGATCATGCATTGCAGCTACAGATTAAGTTTTTAAAAAGATATTCTTTATTTATTTGAATAGATTTTTAAAAAATTTTGCTTATTTTTATTTATTTATTTATTTAAGAGTGACAGACAGAGAGAGAAAGAGGGGGGAGAGAGAGAGAGAGAGAGAGAGACAGAAAAAGAGAGAATGGGCGCACCAGGGCCGCCAGCCACTGCAAGCAAACTCCAGACACATGCGCCCGCTTGTGCATCTGGCTAATGTGGATCCTGGGGAATCGAGCCTCGAACCGGGGTCCTTAGGCTTCACAGGCAAGCGCTTAACTGCCAAGCCATCTCTCCAGCCCTTGAATAGATTTTTAAAACTTAATCTTATGAGAGAGAATGGGTGAGCCAGGGCCTCTTACTGCTGCAAACGAACTCCAGATGCATGCACCATGCTGTGCATCTCATTTTACATGGGTCCTGGGGAATCGAACCTGAGCCTACAAGCTTTGCAAGCAAGTACCTTTAATCACCGAGCCATCTCCCCACCCCTAGATTAATTTGAGAAGTGATATTCTTGTAGGATAGGTAGTTCATGATTATGTCTTCCTTAATATAGACATTTAGATATGTTTACTGTACCTACAATTTGTATGCCTTTTTACTTAGTACTGACATTTTAAATATTAATAAGTAGATTTCTTCATTAACAATGTATTGGTTGCATAGCCACCCCTTACTTGGCTGCATAGTAATTTATTTAATTATATCTCAGGGGCTGGAGAGATGGCTTAGTGGTTAAGGCACTTACCTGCGAAGCTTAAGGACCCAGGTTCAATTCCCCAGTACCCACATAAAGCCAGATGCCCAAAGGTGGCACATACTTTTGGAATTTGTTTACAGTGGCTACAGGCCCTGGTGCACCCATTCTCCTGCTCTCTATTTGCCTCCTTCTCTCTTATAAATAAATAAATAAGCACAAAATATTTAATTTCTTCAAAAAATATTTATTTGATGGGGTGAGGAGACAGAGAGAAAGAGAGAATGGGTATGCCAGGGCCTCCAGCCACTGCAAAAGAACTCCAGACTCATGTGCCACCTTGTGCATCTGGCTTACGTGGGGTCTTATGGGTTCTGGGGAATTGAACTGGGGTCCTTAGGCTTCACAGGCAAACACCTTAACCAGTAAGCCATTTTCCTGGTCACTTTTTTAGTTTTTTTTTTTTTTTAAGTAGCATTTCTCTCTAGTCCAGGCTAGCCTGAAATTCACTATATAGTCTCAGGGTGGCCTTGAACTCATGGTGATCCTCCTACCTCTGCCTCCCAAGTGCTGGGATTAAATTTAGGCGTGCGCCACCACGGCTGGCTTAAAACAATATTTTAATTATATGCTGTGATTATTCTTCAACTCATCTTTCTTATCATGAAATTATGCAAATATCCACCTGTAATTTAGGAGTTTTCTATAATATTTCTGCGAGATGTACAGAGTTTAAGATGTGAGAAAATAATTTCTTCATTCCTGTACAGTTAGCTTGTTTGAAGGTACTTTGTCTTTTGGTATGATTTGCTTATTTCCCTTTCACATGACCATCAACAGTGCCCATGTACAGCAGGCACTCAAATGTTTGGATGCATGAATCTATTTATAATACTGGTTTGGTTTTTAGATGCCTTATTATTTTCCATTAATGCACCTGTGTGCTCTGGATCTATTGCCACGCTGTTTGAATGACTAGGGTTGTAAAGTTTGTGTGTGTTACAAAATCCTCCTCGTTACTGCTTTTCAGAATTTTTCTGGGCTATTAATTTCTGTATCACATTTCTTTCAGATGGATTTGAAAGTAATTTGTTCAAGATTCTCAAAGAAAAACTGTTATGATTTGATTGACAGGCTGTTAATTTTCTACAAACATTTATGTTTTAATTTTCCAACGAGTGCTGTGTATCATCTGGTTCATAAATTCTGGAAGACTTTGGTTAGAGCAGATTAATCCCATGATTTCTTTTTGGATTGAAATTCAAGGCAATTAAAGAAATGCATTGCAGCACACACTTACCATGCCACATGTTTGTTCTATAAAGACAAAATGTTTTGCTGGTTGAGCAGTAATTGCAAGACTTCCCTGTCTCCTTACCAAACATGTTGAGCTTAGTATCACAGTTTCCCAATGGATAGTCTTACAACACCATCATTTTTATCTACCATTCGACTAAGAAGTTTTTGCGTTTTTCCCCCCCTTCGTGGACTACTTTTTCCCACAAAGCTTTAAGGGACTCCGTGTCCGTGGATTCCTCTGATTTTTCCATCTGCATTTTGAGGATGTAGAGCTCTGTTGGGTCTGTATAACTCTCACACCTGCTTGGATTCTGGCAGGGGTGTTTGCTAAGTGAGGTCCAAGGCTGGCTTGTCATGTGTTTTCACAGAGCTCTGATGGCTGCCAGCCAACCTGTTTAGTCTTTCTTTGTCTTTTTTTCTTCTTGCATAAATTGCCCGTTTTTCACTTGAGATGGGGGTGTGAGGCAGTTCTGAGATGTTTGTTCTTGTCATCACGCCCGCCATCTGTGGTCCCCTGGCATCTTAGACAGGTTCCCAGATCGGCCGAGGAGTCAGCTGGTCACTCAGACAGGTTCGATTGCAGCCTGGACTTGTCCCTGGAGGACTGCATGGTGGTGCTGCGGCCTCAGTTTTGAGAATCTGAGACAGATTCTGCAAAGACAGTACAGAGAGTTCACATGTGTCCTGTACTTAGTTACTCATGTGCTGACTCACAAGGTCATGTTACACGTGTCACAATTAAGACAAACACTGGTACATTACTGACAAAAACGCACCTTCTTCATTGATCAGGGATGCTTCTGTAATGTCCTGTTCTTCCAAGATTTCCACTCACTTAGTCCTAAGTCCTTTTTAACTCGCCTGTGGTCTGGGACAGCCTCTCAGATTTGTTGTTATTATTTATATGGGGGCGCAGGGGGAAGAGAGGGAGAAAGAGTCAGGTGAGAGAGACAGAGAGAGAGGCAGATAGAGAAGGGGCACTCCAAGGTTTAAACAGACTGCAGATGCATGGGTCACCTTGTGCATCTGGCTTTATGTGGACGCTGGGGAATTTAACCTGGGTCCTTTGGCTTTGCCAGCAAGTGCCTTAACTGCTAAGCCGTCTCTCCAGCCCTACTGTTTTATTTTATTTAGAGGGGGGAGAGAGAGGGAGAGAGAGAGAGAATTGGCACAGCCAGGGGCTTAGCCACTTACAATCGGACTCCAGACACTTGCGTACCTATTGGGCATGTGTGACCTTGCACTTGCCTCACCTTTGTGTGTCTGGCTTATGTGGGATCTAGAGAATTGAACATGGGTCCTTAGGCTTCTCAGGCAAGCGCCATAACTGCTAAGCCATCTCTCCAGTCCCCTAATTTTTTTTAAAATTATTTTATTTTTGAGAGAGAGAGAGAGAGACAGAGAGAGAGAATGGCCTTTTAGCTGCCCTGAATGAACTCCAGACATGTGCGCCCCCTCGTGCGCATGCGTGACATTGCATGCTTATGTCACTGTGTCTGGCTATGTGGGACCTGAAGATTTGAACATGCGTTCTTAGGCTTCACAGGCAAGCACCTTAACTGCTAAGCCATCTTTCCAGCCCTGTTTCTAAAATTTATTTTTACTTATAAAAATATTTTATTTATGTATTTACTTATTTTGTGTGTGTGAGAGAAAGAGACAGAGAGACTAAAGGGGGTGGAGAGGAAGAGAATGGGTGTACCAGGGCTTCCAGCCTCTGCAAATAAACTCAAGATGCATGTACCACTATGTGCATCTGACTTACATGGGTACTAGGGAATCGAACCTGGGTCCTTAGGCTTTGTAGGCAAGTGCCTTTACTGCTGAGCCATCTCTCCAGGTTGTTGTTATTATATTTTTGAGGACCTCATCATTTTATTTGCTTAAAAATAAGGTCTCTCCGGGCATGGTGGCGTACGCCTTTAATCCCAGCAATAGGGAGGCAGAGGTAGGAGGATTGCCATGAGTTCGAGGCCACCCTGAGACTACATAGTTAATTCCAGGTCAGCCTGGACCAGAGTGACACCCTACCTTGAAAACACAAACAAACAAACAAGAAAGGCCTCGACCTAAGAATGGCTTGAGTCTTGGTCTATTGTTTTAGTTTAAAGCCTCCTTAGTCTGTGAGCTGCATCCAGCTGGCTCCACGCCGTTCAGATGGCTGCACAGCTTGCTTCTCACTCCTCGGCATAAGGAGGCCTCATTCTCTTCTACTGTTGGGGGGTAAAGTTTAGCGTCAGAACATTTTATCCATATTGAAGCTTATGTAGTAAACACCAAAATACATTTATTCTAGTCAATTTGATGAAAACATTTCTGTATAGAAAATCATCTTAAAGATTCATGGGTATTACCTGGATTCTGACATCTAAGTAGGTAGTTCGACCCCACCTACCTCCTCCACCTTAAAGTCGGTTCAGAACGATTTCAGGTGTCTTATTTTTGTGTTCCTTGGAGGGGTGTAATTCTTGTTTTTGTCTGATTAATCACTTTTTTAAAAAAAATACTTATTTGAGAGAGGGAGAGAGAGAGAGAGAGAGAGAATGGGTGCCCCAAATCCTCTTAGCCACCACAAATGATTTCAGATGCATGTGCCACCTTGTGCATCTGGCTTTATGTGAGTAGTGGGGAATCCAACCTTGGTCCTTTGGCTTTGCCAGGAAGCATCTTAACTGCTAAGCCATCTCTCCAGCCCTAATCTCTTCTTAAATCATTAATGACTTTATATTTTGACTTCAGGCTTATTCTAAATACAGATGACAGAATATTGCTGCTTTAACATATCATCACACTATTCTTGAAATGGTTTCTACAAGCAATGTAGTTCCTCGCAGCATCAGTGTATGTGTTTGATTTTTTAGGATACTGTCCCAAAAGTGACCCATTTTCTGAGTCCACACTTGCAGACATTTTGTTTCATCCAGTTATAACTGATTCATCCATGTGGACTTGGAAAGTGTCTTTCCAGAACACTGGAACTTCATGCTGCCTCAGATATTTGTGTAACTGTGAACTTAAGTAATCATAAGTGCTAGAGTTGCTTGTCTTCAAACCAGTTTCAGAAACCAGTACTAAGGGAAAAGGCTAAAAGAATTACATTTTAAGAGGTCTTTTGCTCACTTCATGGTCACTTGGTAAGGCAAGTAAAAACAAGAGTAATGTTTTTAATCAGCCACAGGGGAAATCCTTTCTCTGGCTCTCAATTCTACTTTCAGCCAAACGATTCTTCTTTGCTCAGGGGTTTCCCACATAGACTCTCGAGAAGGCTCATAAAGTTTTTCATCTCTGTGTAGAATGCAGGATATGATTGCATATGTGTTATATCTTAATTGTGTGAGATCTGCTCAGTGTACCGTTACTCTGTTTTAATATTACTCATTCTTCTTTCTAAGTGTGGATGTGCACGAATGCACATCATAAAGCTAAATACAGAAAACTAATTTGTCAGGTAGGTTAAAGGTTAAAGGCTTATTGAATATAAGGTGTTGGGGGCTGGAAAGATGGATCAGCAGTTAAGGCAGTTGCCTGCAAAGCCTAACATGACCCAGCCTGGGTTCTGTTCCCCAGGACTTCACATAAAGCCAGACACACAAAGTGACACATGTATCTGGAGTTGGTTTGTAGTGGCTGGAGGCCTGGGTGTGCCTATTCCGTCCGTCTTTCTCCTCCCTATTTCTCTCTGCTTGCAAATAAATAAATAAATAAATAAAAGTTATTTAAATAAATAAATAAAAGTTGTTTGGAGACATTAAAGTGCGTAGATATATGTGTCTGTCTCTTTTTATAAATATTTGTACAGCAAGTTTTGGATATGAAGTTTTGGATATGGGACTCCTCCTGATGTCTTCAATTTTTTTGTAATTTTCTTTTTATGAGAGAGAGAATTGGCGAGCCAGAGCCTCCAGCCACTGCAGTCGAACTCCAGACGTGTGTGCCACCTTGTGCTCATGTGCCACCTTACGCACATGTGCCACCTTGCATGCTTGTGTCACCTTGTGTATCTGCCTTATGTGGGACCTGGAGAGTCAAGCATGGAACCTTAGGCTTTGCAGGCAAGCACCTTAACCGCTAAGCCATCTCTCCAGCCCCTTATGTCTGCTTTTTACCCAGCTGTGCCCTCATAGGCTCAGGAGGCAGTCACTGCTCATTTGCCACTTTCTAAGATCTGGAAGCAGTCTTCCAGAAGTTGATAAGTGTTGAGCCATGGGGGCGGGGGGGCAATCTACCAAAATAAGCACTGTGATCTATAATGATTTTTTTAAATTTTTATTTATTTGAGAGAGAGAATGGGCATGCCAGGGCTTCCCATCACTGCAGACGAACTCCAGATGCATGTGCCACCTTGTGCATCTGGCTTACGTGGGTCCTGGGTCCTTTGACTTTGCAGACAAGGTCCTTAACCGCTAAACCTTCTCTCCGACCCCAGCACTGTGATCTGATCACCGTGAACTTAGCACAAGGACAGAAAGTCAGGAAGCCTCTGTGTGGGCTACCTTAGCTGCTTCTTGGCTTTATGGAAGAGACACTGTGGCTTGTGAGAGCTCGGGGTTTACGTTTCCATTTGGTCACCCATCAGGAATGCGCGAGCCTTCATCTCCCAGGTAGTCAGGAGCCGGCCACCCACACCACCACTCTCCAAGCGTATTTGCACAAACGGAAGTTTTCTTAACTGAGAAGGAAGCAAAGTGGTATTAAGAAGTGAAGTCCTTATCCTTCCCTGTCCTGCCCCTCCAGGACCATCTCCAGCCCTTCACAGAGGCTGGCTTTCACCGGAAGGATTTCTAGAGATCTGAAGGACCAGGGGAAATCGGAGGGGAACGGACAGCTCTTCCTCCTCTTTGACACCAACATGCAGAGACAGCTGTCTTCATAGTTTCATAGCTATTTCACCTGATGTCGACTTGTTCAGACTCAGAGCATCCAGAAGCGGGTTGACGGGGAAGGTGGCTTCTTGCATCAGGCTGGTAGCATGTACTTATCACAAGATCATTTGGATCCGGGCTCTGTACAGGGCAGGTACTCACACAGAGTCAAAGGCCCAGTGATACCTACGTTTTGGAGGAAGGATAGAAGTAACTGAGAAAAAGTGGGATTTTTACAACAAGAGTGGAGGTGAGGGACATGCAGAAGTGTCAGGACCTGGTAGGCTACCTGGGGAGGTGGCTGTGCATTAAAGTCTCATGGAGGTCTGGAGATCCCACCTAGGACTTCAGGCGAGGTAGCAGTTGGTAAAGAAAAACTTTCAGTTGCTGCTGTTTTGTTAGACTCCTATGGTGCAAGGCCTCTAGTTGACATATTTATTTTAAATTTTTATTTTTTATTTATTTGAGAGAGGAGAGGAAGAGGCAGAGGGAATGGGTACACCAGGGCCTACAGCCACTGCAAACGAACTCCAGATGCATGCACCACCTTGTGCATCTGGCTTACGTGGGTCCTGGGGAATCGAACCTGGGTCCCAAGGCTTCGCAGGCAAGCACCTTAATCACTAAGCCATCTCTCAGCCCTCTAGTTTAAGGACTCACTCTTAGTAAGGACAGGCAGGAAGAAAGGCCAGTTCAGTTATCACTGAAAAGGATGTGTGGTCACAAGTCTTTCCCTCTGGTAGCTGACTGTGAACTTGGTGGATGGTAAGGTGTTTGCCTGAGTCCATCTTCATTTCCTTCCAAGTTCATTAGAAATTTACCTTAGAAAAAGCGCAGCCTTTGGAAGCGGTGGATCCCTCTCCCTGCCCCCTCTGCCTCCTAGAGGATTTGAGCTGTACAGCTTGGTTCTGTCTAGTCACTTTTGGGGCACTTTTCCTTTTTCCAGGTTCCAAGTCCTAGTGGGCCAGAGCGTTGTTTTTCTGGGGTGGACAAGTAGGGTATTCATTGAAAGACGTTCTAAACCACGCTGAGGGGGGCCGTGTGCATTTCTGTCGTGGGGACTAGGGAACCAGGGAGGGAGAGGGAGCACGCTGGGAAGAGGGTGGCAGTCAGCAGTGGGGAGTGGACACCTGCTGCACAAGAAGGAGGGGAGTTATCTGGAAAAAACTTGATGAGGGCTTGCAGCTCTGGCTCCATCTTCCTCCCCTCCCCTCCCCTCCCCGAGCTGCTCTGAGTGCAGAAATACGGCTGTGGTCTCAGGGCTGGTTTTAATTATTTTATTTTGGGTAAATGATGGGTGGAAGTTAAGAGGAAGCAGCACGCTTGACATCAGGGCCTTCCTCTACCTTCCTCTTCTGCACCTGGTCCCCTTCCCTCCCCAGGTGAATTCCAGAGCTCAGGTATTGGGATTGGCATCACCTAGCCACGAAGAGGCTATCCTCAGTATTTCTGCCAAGTGCGCTGGAATTAGAGAAGGCTCCACTCTTGTCAAAGGCAGCCAGTCTGTGCCTCCTGTAATAATAGCCGGCCTCAGCACATACGCTGCGGTTAGAGCAGCGCCTGCTCACAGAACTGCTTGCTTGCAGCCGTGACCACGTCCCGCGCGCGTACGGTGATCCGCACCGTCAACTTGACATAAGTAAAACAGACCAGTTCAGCGGTGACATTGAGTCATCATGTCCTTTTGGGCAGACGTGTAGCTAGCTTAGAAGGAATGTCAGGGAACCTAAGCTGGAGCTCAGGTCTCAACTGGGGTCTGCAGTTTTGGGGGGGCATCATACCTGCTCGGGTTGTATTTTCCCTTGGTGTTTCCAAATCCTTCATTTCCCAGCGTCTCTTCTGTCATCTTTCAATATAATGTTTACTTACTGTCGTATTAATACTGCTATAATAAGATTCCAAAATTACCTAATAATCGGATTAGATAGGTATGTTTAAGAACATCCATTTCGCCTCTGAATTTTTAAAAAATTTTTTTGTTCATTGTTATTTATTTATTTGAGAGTAACAGAGAGAGAGAGAGGCAGAGAGAGAGAGAGAGGGAATGGGCACGCCAGGGCTTCCAGCCACTGTAAACGAACTCCAGACGCGTGCGCCCCCTTGTGCATCTGGCTAACGTGGGTCCTGGAGAATCCAGCCTCGAACTGGGCTTCACAGGCAAGCGCTTAACCGCTAAGCCGTCTCTCCAGCCCTCGCCTCTGAATTTGATGTGAACAGAACTTAGCTTATTCAACTTGTATTTTTGCTAGAGCGATCCAAAATAAATCATTATGCACTTTTCTTTTCTTCCTATTCTCATGACATTCAGACTGCAAAAAATGCTCCGCTCCAGTAGTTCAGGAGGATGGACTTTGTCAAGCGAAGGTGGGAGTCATCTGTACCCTGGGAGAAGAGAGTTGACCCGCATTTCTTCACTCAGTCAGGAGGTTTCCTAGGCAACCACTGAAACAGTAATTAACGATGAAGAACTAAAAGGTATGTACCCAAGAATTTTAATCCTCAAATGCAGTAGTTGTCAAGTTGGGATCATAGTGTGAGGTTTTTTTTTTTTTTTCATTTTAAAGTTAAGTAAATGAAAAACCCAACATTAATTTGGAGGACACACATTGTTACTAAGAGGTATGCGTATGTGTGCTGTGCTCTGGCCTTTCTCTCTATAACAATTTCTTTAAACAGAATTTATTTTTTGATTTTTGAGGTAGGGTCTCACTCTAGCCCAGGCTGACCTGGAATTCACTATGGAGTCTCAGGGTGGCCTTGAACTCATGGTGAGCCTCCTACCTCTGCCTCCTGAGTGCTGGCATTAAAGGTGTGCGCCACCACACCTGGCTTCAGAATGATATATATGGACCCACATATATATTTATGTCACCTTATTTGTGAAGGCAGAAGTGAAGTTATTGGGTAGAGTCTCCTGCACTTGGGGAGGAGACATTTATTAACCATGTTTCTTCCCTCTGTGTACATTGCTAAGATTTTCCTGTGACTCTTCTTTTTTTGTTGTTGTTGTTGTTGTTTCGAGGTAGGGTCTCACTCTAGCCTAGGCTGACCTGGAATTCACTATGGAGTCTCAGGGTGGCCTCGAACTCACGGCGATCCTCCTACCCCTGCCTTCCGAGTGCTGGGATTAAAGGCATGCACCACCACGCCCGGCTTTCCTGTGACTCTTCACTCATTCTTTTTTTTTTTCAATATTTTTATTTACTTTCTCTTTTAAATTTATTTATTATTTATTTATTAGAGAGAGAGAATGAGCATGAGTGCGCCAGGGCCTCCAGCTACTACAAAAGAACTCCAGATGCTTGTGCACCATGTGCATCTGGCTTTTAAAGGTACTGGAGAATCGAACGTGGGTTCTTAGGCTCTGCAGGCAAGTGCTTTAACTACTAAGCCATCTATCTGTCCAGCCCTATTTATTTATTTTCAGTCAGAGAGAGAGAAAAAAAGAGAGAGAGGGAGAGAATATGGGCATGCTAGGGAGTCCAGCCTCAGAAAACAAACTTCAGACGCATGCGCCACCTTGTGAACATCGATTTACATGGGTACTGGGTAACAGAACCTGGGTCCTTAGGCTTTGCAGGCAAGCACTTTAACCACTAAGCCATGTCTCCAGCCCCTCTTCACTCATTCTTTTTAAAAATATATATATATTTTTTATTTATTTGAGAGGGAGGGAGAGAGAGAGGAGAGAATGGGCATGCCAGGACCTCCAGCCACTGCAAATGAACTCCAGATGCATATGCCTCCTCGTGCATCTGGTTTACATGGGTCCTGGGCAATCAAACCTGAGTCCTTTGACTTTGCAAGCAAACGCCTTAACCGCTAAGCCATCTCTCATTCTTTTTTATTTTATTTTGTTTATTTGTTTGAGAGAGAGAAGGATAGAAATAGGGAGAGAGAGAGAATAGGCACGCCAGGGAACTCCAGACGCATGCGCCCCCTTGTGCATCTGGCTTATGTGGGTCCTGGAGAACTGAACTGGGATCCTTTGGCTTTGCAGGCTAACGCCTTAACCACTAGACCATCTCTCCAGCACCCCCCTCCCCCATCTCTCATTCTTTACATTCTCTACTTGGTTAACCTGAGGATAGATAAACATTTTTCTTCCCCTTTGGAACAGGAACATACCCAGACTTTCTCATGGACTTTTATTGAATTCTATCTGAGTGAAAGTGCCCATGTTGAGTAGGGTGACACCGTGGTCTACATGGAGATGGGGTCCAGACAATGGCTGCTGGAGAAGGAGGGGCTTCTCCCCACCCTTAGCACCTCTGCCCTTGCAGACATTTTAAACTGAAGTCCCAGTAGTTTGAAATGTTGCAGATGTCCCAGTTGTTCCTGTCAGTCATCAACAACCTTGAGACACTTCTGCTATCGGAAGGGGGCGAATTTTGCTACGATTTCCTGGGCACCTCGGTCCGTGGTTGAAGTTCGCAGAGGAGGTGGTGCTCGTTGTGAGCCAGGCCCTGAACCTCACTCTGTTCTTTCTTCCTTCCTTTTTTCTTTTCCTGAAAAATCTATAAACTATAAAAAACTTCCATTTAAAAATAAATAGAGCTGGGCGTGGAGGAGCACGCCTTTAATCTCACCCAGCATTTGGGAGACTGAGGTAGGAGGATCAAAGTGAGTGTGAGGCCAGCCTAGGACTACAGAGTGAGTTCTGGGTCAGTCTGGGCTAGCGTGATACCTTTCCTTAAAAATAATAACTAACTACATAACTAGAAATACTAATTTTCTTATAGTCTTTCTAATATTCTACTGTATGTAGGCAGAGGTGTGATCCTCTCCTCTTCTGTGAAAGATTTTAAGCTGAATTTCCTACGACCTGAAGATTTTATATTGGGAAACTTGTACCTATAAGAATAGAACACACATAGTTATTTTGCAGAAATGCAGAGGAAAGATCGAGATGCGCTTTTCAGATCAGAACCTGGCAGGAAGTATATGATTAAGTAAACGAGATTCAGCTGTCGGGCAGGCGAGCTCAGGGCACCTGTGGCATGGCTGTGCTAGGAACCTTCATTCCTCTCCCACTATGGGATCCCAGCCTGCCCTTCCCGAATCACCCTGGTGCACGGCCCCTGCCTCTGCAAACCCGACTTTCTTATTCCTCATTAATGACTGCCCCATTGTTCTCTGCCCTGCCCCAACTTTATTGCCCCCCCCCTTAGAGCTGGACTTTATTCCCTCATGGATCTTATTTAATTTAACTTATAGACTGATTGATTGAATTTTTTCAAGTTAGGGTCTCACGCTAGCCCAGGCTGACATGGAATTCATTATGTATCTCAGGGTAGCCTCAAACTCACGGCGTCCTCCTACCTCTGCTTCCAGAGTGCTGGGATTAAAGGCGTGCGCCACCACACCGGGCTCCTCGTAGATTGTATTATAGCCCCATCTGATTCTTGGGCTGCTGGGGCTTAGGAGTTCTCTCCACTAGTGATTTCCCCCAACTAGTCTCAGATCTCCCACTCCCTTGACCTTCCCTACAGGTAGCCCAGGTGAACAAGTCAGAAAATGTCTGTGTGCTCACTCACATCTTCCTGCCCATCCACCTTGCCATATGGAGTTGTTCTACCTCTTCTTTTTTTTAGCAACATGGTTTTCTTATGTTGTTTATTTTATTAATTTACTTGAGAGTGACAGACAGAGAGAGCAAGAGAGAGAGAGAGAGAGAATGGGTGCACCAGGGCCTCCAGCCACTGCAAACGAACTCCAGACGCATGCGCCACCTTGTGCATCTATGGCTAACGTGGGTCCTGGGGAACCGAGCCTCGAACCGGGGTCCTTAGGCTTCACAGGCAAGCGCCTAACTGCGCTTGAAGCCAGGTTCATTCGATGCTCCAGGTACCACGTTAGCCAGATGCACAAGGGGGCGCATGCGTCTGGAGTTTGTTTGCGGTGGCTGGAGGCCCTGGTGCGCCCATTCTCTCTCTCTCTGTTTCTCTCCCTCTCTCTGTCTCTAATAAACTAAAATAAAAACTTTAAAAATAAATTTAAAAAGGCAAAGAAAGATGGATTTTAGGGGGAGGGAAAGGGCACACGGTGTGGCCCAGACTGGCCTTGAACTTGAGATCTTCCTGTGACTACTTTGGCAGTACTGGGATTGCAGGTGTATAGTGTGTGGGTGGAAGCTGATACCTTTTTTTTTTTTTTTGCTGTTTTTGTTGTTGTTGTTTGTTTGTTTGTTTGTTTGTTTTTCAAGGTAGGATTTCAGTCTAGTCCAGGCTGACCTGGAATTCACTATGTAGTCTCAGGGTGGCCTCAAACTCACGGTGATCCTCCTACCTCTGCGTCCCGAGTGCTGGGATTAAAGGCTTGCACCAACACGCTTATGATACCTATTTTTTGAGTACAAGAAAACAATTTGTGTGTGTGTGTGTGTGTGTGTGTTGTTTTTATAGCACTAGGGATCGAGACCAGGCAAGCAGTCTACCGCTAACCTATTTCCCCAGTTCAGGAGAACACTTCTGAGTTTCTCTCCTTGTCCCCCTGCTGGAGAATTGGGGCCCCCTCAGGTGGTGGCTCCTTCAGGCTCTGTGCACACAGGCCATGCAGGGCCCGGGACATGTCTGCGTGATCTTAGCTCAGTGCACTGACAGGCTGTGCACAGTAACTGTCCCTTGGCTGCGAATCAGTGTACACTCGGCAGGAATAGTCCAGTATCGTTTCTTCCGTGTACTTGCAGGGGAAGATTTGATTGGCAGCTTTCAGATTAGAAACAGGCAGGGGTTTCCCAGACAGATGAGCTTTCCTCCTACCTCAGCCCCTGGCAGCCATTTCTTACCATTTTTATGGACTCCAAGAGAGCTTTGGTAGTGGATAAATATGCTGCTTAGGACTAGGAAGTCTAGGCTTTGGGCGCTGGCTATTATTTATAGGTATTGTGGGGGGGTGTCATCTGCCCTGTGCCTGGAGGCTTTACAACCCATGAGAAGTCCAGTAACCCCAGACTCAGTGGAGGAGAAGCAGTTTCTGGAATTGTGGGAAGCTGAGCTGTGAGGACAGCCTCTCCTGCGGGAAGAAAGGGCTTCTTTGTCCTCCTGACCTGATGGCTGGGGGAGGCTGGCTTGTTGAGGCACACAGAGGCAGCTTCCCAGGCTCGTGGCAGCCACTGAGCGTGGCGAAGGTGACGTGAGTAACGCCATTTCCAGTTTATCTGCCGAACGTCTGTCACCACCATGCGTTTGTTGGGGGGACATCGAGGGATTGTGGGAAGATGTGAGAACACTGAACCTGCCCTGAGTTCTTGGACACTGGACTTTGTGATTTCCTAACAGTCAGGGACTTTCTTCTTAGTTGGAAGTGGCATCATGCCCGACCGGTCAAGAACCCAGTTGCAGAAGCCCAGCAGTTCGCAGAGGTAGAGAGACCCTCAAGAGCTGAGGGAGTGGATGGAGGGGCACAAGTGAGAAGGAAGCTTCCGTTTTCCCATTTTCTATTCTGAACGGAAAGTAGACACCCCCTCCCAGTTCCTATGTTCCAAGTCTTTGCTGGATGTGTTAGTGCCTAGAGCTAAGACTTAGTGCATAGAGCAACGGTCATGTTTCTAGAAGGTCATGGGGGTGGAGCTGCCCTGATGGGATTATTGACCTTACAGAAACCGAGAGCAGAGTGCAGTGTTGTGTCTCCCTCTAGCCCCACCCCCCAGTTCTCCAAGAAACCCTTTACCAGGCATCAAGTCTTGCTTACCCTTTGATCCTCATAATTCCAGTCTCCTAAACTAGGAAGAATACTGTTAACATTTAAGCCATCCAGTCTCTTTTATTTATTTATATTTTTAAAGTTTTATTTATTCAAGAGAGTCAGAGAGAGAGAGAGAGAAAGAGAAAGAGAGAGAATGGGCACGCCAGGGCCTCTAGCCACTGCAGACGAACTCCAGATACATGTGCCCCCTTGTGCATCTAGCTTATGTGGGTCCTGGGGAATCGAACCGGGGTCCTTTGGCTTTGCAGGCAAATGCCTTAACCACTAAGCCATCTCTCCAGCCCCAGTCTGGTTTTTTGTTGTTGTTATAGTAGCCCAAGCAAAACTACCTCCCCATCCTATTTTTTGAAAAATATTTTATGTGCTTATTTGTAAGTAGAGATAGAGAGAATGGGCATGCCAGGGCCTCCAGCTGCTGCAAATAAACTCCAGATGTGTGTACCACATTGTGCATCTGGCTTTACATGGGTATTGGGGAGTTGAACCCAGGCTGTTAGGCTTTGTAGACACGTGCCTTAACAACTGAGACATCTCTCCAGCCCTCCCCATCCTATCTTTTTTTTTTTTTTTTTTTTTTTTTGATTTTTCGAGGTAGGGTCTCGCTCTAGCCCAGGCTGACCTAGAATTCACTATGTAGCCTCAGGGTGGCCTTGAACTCACGGCGATCCTCCTACCTCTGCCTCCCAGGTGCTGGGAGTAAAGGCGTGCGCCACCACGCCTGGCTGGAAGTTTTTTTTTTATTATTATTTTTATGTATTTATGAGAGGGAGAGAGAAGAGCACAGGGCTGCAAAGGAACTCCAGATGGATATGCAAGTTTGTGCATCAGGCTTTATGTGGCTCCTGGGGACTCCAACGTAGTCCAGCAGGCTTCACAAGCCAGTGCCTTTAACCACTGAGCCATCTCCCTAGCCCTGGGGCAAGTTTAAGTCAATGTTTATTGTCTTTCCTACAATCATATAACTCCTTCACAGTAGTTGCCAAACAATTTGGGGGCTTATTCGTCTAGATCTGCACCATCTAATAGGTAGCCAAGAGCCAGTCGGGAATTGAAATGTAAATTAATTAAAATTAAATGCAATTAAACATTATGTTCCTCCCTCACATTCGCCATGTTTCCAGTGCTCGCTAGCTTAGCGTGCCAGGCGTGGGACCCTTTCACCCCTGCACAACAGTCTATTGACCAGCAAGGGTCTAGATTGACTCCGTTCATATATAAGCATTAAGCTTCTCCCTAGCGCTAGGCACGTCTCTAGGGTACCATGTGCAGCGCACAGACGTGGGCCCTTCCCTCACTGCGCAACGTTCTGTCGAGCAGCATGGGTCTCGATGGATCCCGTTCCTATATAAACATATACACACAGTTGGCATCACATTGTACATACTGCTCTGAAGTTTGTTGTTTTTTTTTTTCACCTCACGAGGAAACTGTTAATTTAGTGTGATCCACATGCAGCATCATGCCAGGAAGAAAGAGAAAAAAAAAATTAAAACGTGCATAATCAAACATGGAATTTCCTTTTTAAACTATCTTAATTTCAGATTTCAGAGATAATTGCAACATCTCTTAATGCTCATTCCAACTCTGACTGAACAAATTATTTTTGGAATGAGTCCACTCGGCTTTGAGTGTGTGAAGGAAAGATGACTCAGAAGATGTACTCGGGCTCAACCCACCGTGCTTATCTAACTGCGGATCCACGCACACACAGTTCTGGGGCTCCTCTGTATTGTTGTGTATCATTTTCTGCCTTCACGTTAACCACTAGACACGTGTAGTTGTTAATGAAATAAAATTTTATATGTTAAAAATTCAACTCCTCAGCTACACTGGCAGTTGGACGTTTGACCAATGACTTTGATGTTGGCAGCAAGATGGAAAACCTTTTCGTGGTTGCATAAGGCTTTCTTTCTTTCTTTCTTTCTTTCTTTTTTTTTTTTTTTTTTTTTTTTTTTGACAGTGCAGCACTGGACCCTTGGTTCAGTCACATTCACATTTCCTCTGAAATTCAGTGACATTTCCACAGGAGAGGGAAGCTTGAATTGCATTCTCATGCCTTTCCCATTCTAGATTCTCACTCTTCTTCTGAGATGCAGCCTCTCCCACTGTCTTTGTTTGTTTGTTTTGATTTATTTATTTGAGAGTGACAGACAGAGAAAGAGGCAGAGAGAGAGAGAGAGAGAGAGAGAGAGAGAGAGAGAGGGAGAGAGGGTGCGCGTGCCAGGGCCTTCAGCCACTGCAAATGAACTCCAGATGCATACACCCCCTTGTGCATCTGGCTAACATGGGTCCTGGGGAATCGAGCCTTGACCTGGGGTCCTTAGGCTTCACAGGCAAGCGCTTCACCACTAAGCCATCTCTCCAGCCTTCTCCCACTGTCCTTTCAGAATTAGCAATACAGGGGCTGGACAGATGGTTCGGAAGTTAAGGCACTTGCTTACAAAGTCTAACGACCTGGGTTTGATTCCTCAGTACCCACATAAAGCCAGAATTAGAAAGTGGTGCACACATCTGGATTTTGCTTGTAGCAGCTGGAGGCCATGGTGTGTCCCCTCTCTCTCTCTCTGTGTGTCTCTCTCTGCTTGCAAATACATAAATGAGAATTAGCAATATATAGTAAGTTAAGAAAGAGAGTTGGTACTGATAGCTTTTTAAGGTTGAAATACTGCTTCAGTCATAATTGGTGAAATATATAATTCGTATGTCTGTCTGTCTGTCATGAAGGAAATGGTGGAAGAGCTAAAGACAGGGACCAGACAAGTTTCACTGTGTGCCTCTTTCTATATGCATTTTATAAACATGGGCCTGTATTTGAAGGGAAAAAAATGAAATCATCTTCAAAATGTACAGAATGTATAATAGATTAATTAGAAAGTAAGGTCCCATAGAATCACAGTTGAGTAGGGAAACAGGGCTGGCTCTGTGTGGTCATCAGCTGGGTCCTCCCAGTACACAGGGACCTGGGGTTGGCATACCTTTGTTCATGACGTGGTTATTCTATAGCAGGTTAAAGCTGTGTGGGACTGTTTTTCCTCACATTTTAGGAGAAAAAAATATATTAGTGTTGATTTTTTTTTCCCATGTAGCTGTTCTTAATGCTTGTGGAACAATGTATTGGTTACTTTCTCATTGCTGGGACAAAATAATCAGAAGCAGCCTAAGGAAGGAAAGGGTTTATTTATTTTTTCTTTTCTCAATTTTCATTAACGTTTTCCATGATTATAAAAAATATCCTATGGTACTACCCTCCCTCCCCCCACTTTCCCCTTTGAAACTCCATTCTCCATCATATCCCCTCCCCATCTCAATCAGTCTCTCTTTTATTTTGATGTCATGATCTTTCCCTCCTCTTTTGATGGTCTTGTGTAGGTAGTGTCAGGCACTGTGAGGTCATGGATATCCAGGCCATTTTATGTCTGGAGGGAGCACGTTGTAAGGAGTCCTACCCTTGTCTTACATTCTTTCCGCCACCTCTTCCACAATAGACCCTGAGCCTTAGAAGGTGTGATCGAGATGTTACTCAGTACTCCAGTCACTTCTTTCCAACACTATGATACCTTTTGAGTCATCCCAAGGTCACTGCCATCTGAAAAGAGAAGATTCTCTACCCAAAGTGAGAGTAGTGTTAATATAAGGGTATGAATATTAAGGAAAGTGCTTACTGGGCAGTTTGATAAGCATAGTATATACATTTTTCCAGACATCAGCAGATGTTACACCCCTAGGGCTCATGACTACCCCTGTTTTAAGTTTTCAGTATCAGGGGTGTATTCCCCCCCATGGAGCAGGCCTCCAGTCCAATTGGAGAAGTGTTTATTTTTGACTTGCAGCCTTGAGGGAAAGTGTCCATTCTGGCAGGGAAGGGATGGCAGGCTTGAGAAGGAAGCCTGTGTCATAGCCTCACATTAGCAGGGAGGAAGCAGCACCAAGAAGGTCTGGGCCCTAACTCCTCAAAGCCCACCTCCGATGACACACTTTCTCCAGCAGAGCTCCACCTCCTAAAGGTTCTTCCCCAATCAGCACCAACAGCTGGGGATTAAATATTCAGACACAAGAGTCTATGGGGGACATTTCACTCTAGGACACGCTGATTTAAGTTCTTGGAAATTAGACCAGAAAGATGAGATTGACAAGAAATGTTCCCAGGTCTGGGGCACCCTGCTTCAGCTTGTGTTTGAGGGAGATGAATGCTGGTGTTGATTGAGCTTAGATTGAACAGTGATGCATGCCAGCCTAGTCAGCTCGCACCACCCACGTGGAAATCTTCCGACGCATGGCAGAGCCCACGCTACCCTTTCTCCTCACACATCCTGGTCTCGCAGCGACTCTCAGTGATGAAGAGGTGGGAAGTGTGGATGGTGTCGGGGTGCTCTCCTCCACTACCATATCTCTGTGGTTCCGCATCAGAACAGACTGCCCCAGTTAGGAAGAGTGAAGTAATTTGTTTCTTTAAAATGGAATCCTAGAATCGAGCAACGTTTATTTTTCTATTAAAGCAAATTGCTAGACTCTCCACTTTTTTTTTTTTTTTTCAGGATACTTCCACTGAAATGAAAGTCTAGTTTGTTGTGGAATTTTAAGGTGGGGCTTACTAAGTGCCAGGGTAAATTTCACAGAATGTGACCACCACAATGGCACAGTCAATTCAGGGAGGAGAACCTTACACCTGAAAGATGAGGCCTCTGTAGGTTGGCAGGGCTGGCTGTCCCTTGGTATTCATACTCCATATCCCCTTCTTTCACTGGAGAAGGATGGAGTGGGGGAGAGACAGTATCTCACTTCTTCCTCTGGGGGAGAGGTAAATTATTACGTGGTTCCTTCCAGGAATTTGCCTTAAAGAGACAGTATGCGTGCCTGCTTTGTCTTTTTTTTTTTGTTTGTTTGTGTTTTTTTTGTGAGGTAGGGTCTTGCTGTAGTCCAAGCTGACCTAGAATTCACTATGTCGTCTCAGGGTGGCCTCGAACTCACGGCAATCCTCCTACCTCTGCCTCCTGAGTGCTGGGATCAAAGGCGTGTGCCACCACGCCTGGCTCTGATTTGTCCTTTTTTCAGCCCCTTTTCTGCTCTGCTTGGAATGTGGATACCCCTGTCTTTTAGCCTGTGACACCAAGTCACACAGGTTAGAGCAACAAACAAGAGTGTCCTTATCAGCCTTCCTGGATTAATCCATGGGGGAAAAAAAACCATCAAAACCAATGATATTTTGAGTTTCCCTTCCCTCTCAGCCAAACATAATTCTGACTTAAATTTAAAGTTCCAATTTGCTGGGAAGATTGAGCTTTATGTTACTTAAAACTTATAATAGTTCTGTGAGCTAGACATTCCCCATCCTCATTTATAGGATTCGGACACTGAGGTTAAAGAAAACCTAGGTAACTTGTCTCCACCTTGCCCAGGTGGACCAGAATTTGAATCCAGGCCTGATTTTTAGGCTTCTCATCCTTGGCCTAATAGTTACTATGAACTCTTAAGATGGGCCTCTGGCCCCTGGAGTTTATAACGTTCACATTTGGCAGAGTCCCAATTTTGTGGATTTTGTTTTTCTTTTAAAGAGAGGCGTTGGGTTTTTCAGAGAAATTCATTTGTGGCTTTTTGAAAGTGACAAAACATGTTAACTGTATTTTAGTCAATGATATTTATCAGAAAAACTTTGGCCTCGATTTCAAAGAAAGCTGTGTGGTTCCTCCAGTTCCTAGTCCTTACTTAATTGTAATTTGACAATTTAGGACATTTCTGTGAAAAGAGTAGCTTGAAGAGAGACGTGCTGGCTCATTTTCTTTAGTTCAATCTCTACGTAGAAGAAATTGGGGATTTTTTTAAGAGAATTCTCCAGACGAACAATGCAACAACTGCAGAGCATTCTCCATATCTGCTACCTGGTAACGTAGAAATCCAGAGCTACTGAAATGATGTTACAAGTTACTCAGTGTGCCACGTGGGTGTAATTCGTGCAGCCAGCAAGTTCTGTAAAATGTAGGCTCAGGAGAGCGGAGAGCTGTCATGGCTGTCGCCGTGCTGTGGGAGGTGGAAGAGTCGGGGGAAGAGTGTGGCAGCTGATGCGTGGAGGGCAGGTGGGGCCCAGCAGGTTTGGGGTGCACAGTCAACTCGTTGGCAGCAGAAGCTACCACGGGGGGAGGGATCTTGATCTGCAGCCAAGTCTCCTTCTGGTGGTGCCCAAGTGACCCTTCCAAGTCCATTCATGTCTGAGTGGAGCTCTTAATTGGCCGGCAGAGCAGTCTTCAGTGTATCCCCGGGGGTGGTGGACCTGCGGGGTCTGCAGTGTTGAAGAAAAATCCTTTGGCAAGTAACTTGGGAGAGTGTGGTTGTATCTGGAAATTCACAGTGCACCCTTAGCACTTTGAAAGTCTGTGATGTTGGCAAATAGATTTAACTTCCGTCTGAGTTTTGAAACTTACTTGAAAATAGAAATTGAATCTTTCTTTAAAAAAAAAAAAAACTTGCCATTGAGGTGGCACACGCCTGTAATCCCATCACTTGGGAGGCAGAGGCAGGAGGATCTCGAGTTCAAGATCAGCCTGAGCCACATGGCAAGACTCTGTCTCCAAACAAAACAGGGCTGTAGAGATGACTTGGTGGTTAAAGGTGCTTGCTTGCAAAATGCCTGCCAACTTGGGTTTGATACCCCAGGACCCATGTAAAGCCAGATGCACAAAGTGGCGCATGCATCTAGAATTAGTTTGCAGAGGCCAGAGGACCTTGTGTACCCATTCTCTCTCCCCGTCCCCATCCCCTCCCCCAATCCTTTCTCAAATATCTCAAATAAATAAATAAATTTAAAAAAAAACCTGGGTGTGGTGGTGCACACCTTTGATCCCAGCACTTGGGAGGCAGAGGTAGGAGGATCGCTGTGAGTTCAAGGCCACCTTGAGACCAGAGTGAGTTCCAGGTCAGCCTGGTAAATTAGAGTAAGACCCTACCTTGAACCCCCCCCCCCACACACAAATAAATAAGATAATAAACAACAAATACCCTTAAGGACCTATGGAACAATAGTAATTACTTCTTCTCAGTGATGTGACGAAAGACCTAACAGCATTTATTTTGGCTCATGGTTGGAAGGGATGCAGTCCATTATTGGGGGGGGGGGGCTGGTGACAGGTGGCGCAGGACAGAGGTAGAGGGAGACTGCTAGCTCACATTTGGGCCCAGCAGGAAGTAGGCAGAACAGGATGTGGAGCCATAAATCTCAAGGTCCAATCCCAGAGAGACTTTCTTCCTTCAGTTAGCCCCCAGTTCCAAAAGCTTCCACAAACTTCCAGGAGGAGGATGAAGTTTTCAAACACAAGCGCCTGTAAGGGACATTTTATATCTAAGCCACGACAGGAGCTACTTCATTGAGTCTTCTAATAGACCATTCATAGTGGTCTTGGAAATTGCTGTTTAAGCAGATTGACTCCCTGGGATTTGATTTGAATCAAGTAGCATGGGGCTTCTCTTGGGGCCCTACTTACTTCGATGCTAATCCATTTCCTCTTAAGCCAGTGTACTTTGCATGTGTGTATTTCATAGCAGCAAAACTTTTTAACCCTTGAAACGCCCTTATAAATCATGCACTTTTACCTCCTCATTTGCCAGTTGGAGGAAATAAAACTTAAGAGAGGTTAAATAAGATCCTTGCTGATGATATAGCCAGTAAGCAAGGATGCCGGCCCCAAGACCTTGTAATGGGCCATGGGTAGTTCTTGACTTTCGAGACTTTTCTTGGTGCTGTCTCCAGAGTGGAACAGGATGAGAGCAAAAGTGTTAGTTTCCTCCCCATCTTTGAAATTTGACAAAATGAGCAAAAGATTGGCATGCCCAAGTCATAGCTGGGGCTTCAGGAAAGGTTACTGCCACAAGGGAGAGCGTGAGCCCACGTCAGGGCAAGAGAGAACAGAAAGTGAGTTAGAATGGTTGCTCTAAGCAACGAACACACGAATAACCAGGCAGGATTTCAGCCATTCCCATACTTTATTAGAGCATAGCTGACTTAAGCCCTTTGGTCATCATTGGCTGCAAGAGGTGCTACTTGTTTTGATTGTCAGGGAGTTACGGGTTTGAAAGGGTGGAACTTTTATAAGAACGGTGTTGAGATCATTAAGGGCCAAATTATTTCGCTTTAGCTTAGAATTCCCTTCCTTCGTGGAGAGAGGTTAGTCAACCCAAACTCATGAGTTGGTAAGTGAAATTTTTGTTGTTGTGAGAGGGTCTCTCTTTCTCTTTTTCCCTCTTTTGTTTTGTTTTGTTTGCTGTCAGAGTGTTACCTAAATGAGTTCATCTTGGGTATTTTGCTTAAGTGTTTCTGAAAGTCTCCCGGTCTTCCAATGACCGGTGCTTATTGGCCTGTTATAAGCAAAGCTTTCTGTGGGCATGTCTGCCTTGAAAGTTGCTCCACATCTGAGCTCATACCAAGTCGTCTTTCCCATCGTCTGGAAGAAGTAAAATATCCCAAGGCCATAGCGCTGCCCCCTCTTAGTGTTAAGTGAGGAAAATTCCTACCACAATAACCTCAGGGACACCAATTTCCAAAGCATAATCGTGCCTGCCGGAGTCTGTCATCTCCCCCAGAGTTAAAAAGAGAGGACTTGAAGCCAGGCATGGTGGTGCATATCTGTAATCCTAGCACTCAGGACGCCTAGGCGGGAGGATTGAATATTGGAGACCAGCCTGGCCTATATAGTGAGACCCTGTGTCAAAACCACCCAAACATGACCAGGAGAACAAGATTTGACAACTAGCCAATACCAATCAATGGCTGTTAAGACTCTGGCTGGGTAAGTTTAAACGAGGTTAAACACGCAAAGATGGAAGCCGTCCTCTTGGCTGTGGACCTGAGGGGCTTTGAACCAGAGTGATAACCGTTTGCTGTAACTGTTTTCTCATCCGTGCCCCTGGAGAAATCCATGAGGCCACTGCTCTAGGGGCTCCTTGGGAGAACAGAAACTTTTCTGGGTTTTGTCAAGTCAATTTTTTTTTTTTTTTTTGGTTGCAAGTTATTTTTTATGTAGTGTGAGGGAGGATTTTGTAATTTGAAGGGGGAATAAAAAAGGTTTTCTTTCCTTCTATTTTTTTTATTTGTCATTTTTATTTGGGGGGGTTAGAGTTGAGATTTAACATCTAATAAAACAGGACTGAACAGCTGTGCGGTGCTTGCCACGTGGCAAGGCCCTCAGCTACATGCTTGTCCTGTGTTGGACCATTTAATCCTCCCCACAGCCCTAGTGTTTATTGTTAGTACCCTTTCGGACAAGTTCTATGCATGTAGAGAACATATTTTCATCATCATCTCCCCTTTTACCTTCTCTTGTCTCTCCCCTCCATCCCCTTTACACTGAACCCCTTCTAACTAGTCTCTTTTTTGTCCTTGATGTTACTTTTTTTTCTTCTTCTCTTCCTTCTCTTCTTTCTTCTCCTTTCCCCCCTCCTTTTTCTCCTTCTCTTTGTCCTCCTCCTCCTCCTTCTCCTCTTTCTTATCTTCCTTCTTCTCTGTCTTCTTCCTCTTTCTCCTTTTCTTCCTCCTTTTTCCCTTTGCCTTCCTCCTCCTTCCTTCTTTCTTTTTTCTTTTGCCTTTCCTCCATCATCTATCACAGAAGGTTGTTGGGCTCTGGTACTATCGTGCAGGGGACAGCAGCTGCTGTCAGGGCATGGATGCAGCGAGCACTCCTTCCCATCCTCTGGCTCTTACATTTTTGTCTGCCTCCCCCCCCCCCCACACCCCGTTCCACAATGTTCCCTGAGCCTTGGAGGAGGTGATATAAATACCTCAGCGCTGAGCACTCAACAGTCATTTATTCCCAGCGCATTGACAAGTTTTGAGTCACCACCAGCTGCAAAAAGAAGCTTCTCTGACCAAAGGCGAGAGCAGCACTAATCTGTGGGCATAAACGTACATATTGAGAGGGCAATTTGATGGATTCAACATAACCATTTAGCCAGACAGCAGTAGTAGCTTTTCCGTCGAGGTTATGTGACCTTCCCAACCATAGGCTTTTGACTAGGTTTTCAGTTCTAGGCATGAGTTCCTTCTATGGAATGGGCCTCAAATCCAGTCAGAGAGCTGTTAGGTACCCCCATAGTAGTTATGCACTGTTGCACCAGTGGGCACATCTTGCCTGGCTGGCAGATTGTGTAGTTTGCAGAGTCCACTTCTAGGTGAGACGGTTGATGATTCCCCACCCCTCAAACAGGCTACTTAGCGCTTCTTAACATCATGACGGCTACTCAGCGACGAGGAGCTCCCAGCTCAGTCCTAGCGTGAGGCATGTGGAAGCTTCAGCAGTATGATCTTACCGTCTAGATCTGGTGGACAACCAAGAGCATTGGCAATAGACAGTTATTAGGTTTTATTTTATATTTTATTCATTTATTTGACAGAGAGAGAGAGAGAGAAGAGAGAGAGAGAGAGAATGGGCACGCCAGGACCTCCAGCCACTGCAAACGAACTCCAGACGCGTGCGCCCCCTTGTGCATCTGGCTGACGTGGGTCCTGGAGAGTTGAACTGGGATCCTTTGGCTTTGCAAGCAAATGCCTTAACTGCTAAGCCATCTCTTCAGCCCTGACAGTTATTGTATTGGAAGCCTCAGGGGCCTCCCTGACAGCTCACCGGGAGGTATCCCACTCCGGACGATTGGATTTTCCTATAACTACTTTTGGCATCTGGGAACAACCTTATTTACCCACTCAGGGTCTTCTGGTCACATTTTTTAGTCACATAAGTTTAGCTAACAAAGATGTGGTTTCCATACAGCTTTTTCATACATCTTAGGTTAACCCTCCAGCCCTACTCCTGTCCTCAGCCCCCCACCCCTATACCCACCTTTCCATCCTCATTCTACTATCTCCTTCCCTTAAGACCTGCTACTCCTGGCCCCTCCCCACCATCACCCAGCGGTCTCCTTTCTAGATTCCTAGCCTCTGCTGACTTACTCCTGCTTACGTGCAAATCTAAATATTTGAAGCTGGGCTCCGCATATGAGAGATTCTGTGATTTCTTGATATATTTACTTTGCTTCTAACTATTCATTATGCTGCTGTTGGGCTGGAGCTGGAGGCAGAGGGCACACAACGCAGTTAGGACATCACTGGCCATGTGTCTGCAGCGACTTTTGTGCCTGAAACAGAGCAAGTGACTCTCTGTAGACAAGACGCAGGAACCTGTTACTCGGGGGGAAAAATCACCTCCCTGGGTCTACACGGTTACTTGAGGAGAATGTGAGGCGGAACAGACAGGCTGCTTCCTCCACAAGTTCTTTCCTCTCTCCTTCCTTTCTTCTTTCTTTCACGCAGCGTCACAAGATTTGAAGTTAGAGCTTCTCTGGTACAGGGTTATGATCTGCTACATGTGTCGTTTGGGACCACCTGTTCAGTAGTGCTTGTTGAGTTTGTAGAGGGAAATTGGTGATAACAGGAACACAGGTTAGGTCTCTGTGAGCCACGTAGAAGAAAGTATTTGTTGACTTCAGAAGTATCTGGTGGTGGTCATTAAAGTTGGAGGCATTGAGCACCTGTGGGGGGCCAGCCATACACACCCCGCATAGCTTGTATTTAGCTAAAAGGGTCTGGAGGCAGCATAGTAATCCAAGGATCCCTAATCAAAAATCAGACAGGCATATATATATGGTAAACCGCGTTGAGTGTTTAGTATGAAGAGCTGAAGGACTAGTGGGGTATCTGAGAGTAAGGCTAGAAACCTCACTAGATTCTGCTTTGGGTAAGCGATACCAGATGAGGCTGTGCAGTTACAGTTAATGCTATCTTTCAAAGTATAAAAATGGGGCTGGAGAAATAGCTTAGCGGTGAAGGCATTTGCCTGTGAAGCCAAAGGACCCAGGTTCGATTCCCCAGGACCCACGTAACCCAGCTGCACAAGGGGGCACACGCATCTGGAGTTCGTTTGCACAGTGGCTGGAGGCTCTGGCGTGCCCATTCTCTCTCTCTCTTGTCTCTCCCTCCCTCTCTCTCTCCCTCTCTCTGTGTATATAAATATCATTGCAAATAAACAAATCAAATTAAAAACTAAAACAAGTAAATAAATAAAAAAAGAAAAAAGTATTAAAAAAGTATAAAAATGTTTCAACAGGTGCATGGGTAGGCAGCTAAACACTCAACAGTGCATGTGGATGGCACTGCCACAATTTAATGTGATAGAGACAGAGATAAATGGCAGGAATAGAGTGCCATCCATGGCACTGGCAAATGCAACGTTCAAGAAAGTGTCTTGACCCCATGTTCATGCATATGATGAGATTGACTAGGATGACTAATTTGTAAGGTGTCCCTAGAGCTGATGTGGCCTCAGAATCTGTTCCCATTTATTGAACAGGGGTTTTGTTTGTGACTCTGTGTTGGAAATACCAAGCTGGAAAGGTCTTCAGAGAGTAGGGTGTCTCTCGTTTTGAGTTTGATAGAGCTGAACTTGCAGGGATGAAACTTCCAGGTTCCTGGTGGTAGGCACTGGCACTGAAAACCAGGTCTTAGGCTGGTGGGATGGCTTAGCGGTTGAGGCGCTTGCCTGCAAAGCCAAAGGACCCAGGTTCAATTCCCCAGCACCCACAAAAGTCAGATGTACAGGGCAGCACATGCATCTGAGTTCTGTTTGCAGCCGTTGAAGGCCCTGGCATGCCCATTCTCTCTATATCTGCCTCTCTTTCTCTCTCACTCTCTCAAATAAATAAAAAGTTTTTTTTTTAAAAAAAAGTCAGGTCTTGCCAGGCATGGTAGTGCACTTTTTTTTTTTGACAGAGACAGAGACAGAGAGGAAGAGAGAGAGAGAGGAGAGAGAGAGAGAGAGAGAGATGAATGCGTGCGACAGCGCTTCCAGCCACTGCAAACGAACTCCAGACGCACGGTGCCCCCTTGTGCATCTGGCTAACGTGGGTCCTGGGGAATAGAACCCGGGTCCTTTGGCTTTGCAGGCGAACACCTTAACCGCTAAGCCATCCCTCCAGCCCATTGTGATTCACGCTTTTGATCCCAGCACTCCGGAGGCTGAGGTAGGAGGATCACTAAGAGCTTGAGGCCAGCTTGGAGCTATAGAATGAGATCCAGGTCAGCCCCTTGGTGGGTGTGGGGGGAAGCAAAAACCAAAAAAGTCAGATCTTATTCTCCTCTTTGTCCTTTCCCATCTTGCCAGTAGATGGCGTCTTGCTTTCTCGTCTCTCCTGCTGACTGCCTTTTATCTTCATTGCTTCTCTCCCCACATACCCTTGGGAAACATTTGTCACAAGGATGGATGCTGTTATTAAAAAAAAAAGAAGAAGAAAGTCTCACTGTGACAAGTTGTCTTTTCAAAAGGACAAGAAGAAAAGGAGAAAACAGGTTTCCATTGCTTCAGGCTTTATTACAACTAACGCATTTTCTCTGCTAACGTATTTGTTAGGGAAACATTCTCCTTTGGAAATGGATTTGATATTTTATTGTGAGGTTAAGCTTGTCTTTACATTCTCATTCATGCTGGTCCTTTTTTTCTTGAGGCAAACCCAAGAGACTAGCCTTTTAAAAAATTTTTCATTCATTTTTATTTATTTATTTGAGAGTGATAAGAGAGAGAAAGAGGCAGATAGAGAGAGAAGAGAGAATGGGCGCACCAGGGCCTCCAGCCACTGCAAAAGAACTCCAGACGCGTGTGCCCCCTTGTGCATCTGGCTAACGTGGATCCTGGGGAATCGACCTCGAACCGGGGTCCTTAGGCTTCACAGGCAGGCGCTTAACCGCTAAGCCATCTCTCTCTCGCGCGAGAGAGAATTGGCGTGCCAGGGCCTCCAGCCACTGTACTCGAACTCCAGACCCGTGCTCCACCTTGTGCACGTGTGCCCCCCTTGCACACTTGCATCACTTTGTGTGTCTGGCTTATGTGGGAACTGAAGAGTCGAACATGAGTCCCTAGGCTTTGCAGGCAAGCGCCTTAACTGCTGAGCCATCTCTCTAGCCTCATTCATGCTGTTTGCATGTAGAGAGCTCTCCTCTTTTCTATTTTACATGGATAGACACCTTTTGTTCTTTTTGAATTTTAAATATGAATGTAATTTTTTTAAAAAAATCCCTTTGCATACTCAAAAAGATTACAATCAATTTGTATCTGATGTGGAAGTAAAGCTGATAAGAGCGATTGGGGCCAGTCACTGGAAATACGAAGTATGCATAAGGATTCACAACAGGACAGTGCATCTGTGCAGCGTAGTGAGGATGGTTAAAAAACAGTAGAGGGTTTAATTAACATGTATTTGAAAAAGACTGCATGGGAATACATGCTCCAAGTTTCACCCTCCTTCCCCTGCTTTCCCATCCTTCCTCAGTCAGTAAACATTGAACATTTCTAGAATGAGTCGTGCATAAAATCAGGCACTTGAAATTGTCTTTGGGATCAAGGATCCAGGCCTTACTGAATGTGATTTATTAGCCTGCTTTAGGGAGATTGTCAGGGTACCAGCTGTCTTAATTTTCAATATACTGTTACCTCTCATCTCTGTTCGAATTCAAGGGGCAGCTCAGTCTTCGCCATGATTATCTTAGTTTTACACTCCTCTCCTTTCCAAAAGTGATCTCATTTCCCTCCGTGTCTGCAGCATTTGTATAAGCTCTCCCTTGGACCAGTCACTCTGTACTTTGCAGTATAATCATTTGTATTATAGTCACGGAACTAAAGCCATCGAAGTTCCCTCCAATTCTCATCACAGTACCTTGCATAGGTATGCTCTCCACTAATCACTTACTGATGACTGCTAAGTGCATTGGCTTTTAAACCAGTCAGACCTGGGTTTGAAGACCAGATCTGCTACTTGCCAGATATGTGGTTTGGGCCACAATGTTGACTTCTCTAGATTTCTGCTTTGTAATCTGCAAAGTGAGGATGATCACGACTGTTTGACAGAAACTCTACGAAGACACAAAGCAGCTGTGTAGGTCAACTCACTCAGCAAAAGGTTAGGTATGTGTCTACATGACCACCCAGTGCACACATGGCATGTGCCCCAGATGCCAGGCACCAGAAGAAAGCTGCAACCACACAAGCCTTATGCTCATTCTACATACAGAAGACACAGGCCTGTGCAAAGTAGAAAATGATAGAATTGTTGGACCATGGGCTGTTGGACTGTGGGAGCTGCTTTCAGAGAATACTCACGCAGGGTGTGGTTTCTGGAAGGTTTTAAATTTTTATTTATTTATTTGAGAGCGACAGACAGAGAGAATGAGGCCGATAGACAGAGAGAGAGAGAAAATGGGTTCATCAGGGCCTCCAGCCACTGCAAATGAACTCCAGATGCATGTGACCCCTGTGCATCTGGCTAACGTGCGTCCTGGGGAACTGAGCCTTGAACCGGGGTCCTTAGGCTTCACAGGCAAGCGCTTAACCGCTAAGCCATCTCTCCAGCCCTTATGGAAGGTTTTAAATAAGCAAAATGTAGCAGTTGTACGGCAAGTAGAAGGATGGGTAAAGCTTAAATGGGTAGAGGTTGGGGGCAAGAGAGGCAGAGAGTAGTCTTGGCGATACATTGTCTTTCCAGACAGAGACTGAGTGAGATTAGAGACGGATGTCCACTTTCTGAAAGGCGTGCCAAGGGTCTGTGTGGGTGCTTGGATGGCCGCCTTCTTTTTTGCTCAAGTGTGGTAGCTGCCACTGGAGATGTTTGAAATGAGGGTATGGTTGGGCAGGAATTTTACAAAAAGTACAGCTTTGGTTGGGGCTGGAGAGATGGCTTAGCAGTTAAGCGCTTGCCTGTGAAGCCTAAGGACCCCGGTTGCAAGGCTCGATTCCCCAGGATCCACGTTAGGCAGATGCACAAGGGGGCACACGCATCTGGAGTTTGTCTGCAGTGGCTGGAAGCACTGGCTCGCCCATTCTCTCTCTCTCTATCTGCCTCTTTCTCTCTGTCTGTCGCTCTAAAATAAATAAATAAATAAAATAAAAATAAAATAAAGTACAGCTTTGGTATTTTATAGCACTGTGGTGGTGTATTCCCCTTGGATATGGAGAAGGGAAAATTAACATGGCAACCATCCCTAGAGGTAATGCCAGGAAGGACCTCTCACTGTAGTAGTGCGATAGTCAGATACACTACGGGGAAGCTGTGTAGTGTTTTTCTGTATACAGGGCTTTAATAGATAGGGAGGAGGAGAAGCAAGTATTACTGAGCCATGCAAGAATACATGGAATGCGGCTGGAGAGATGGCTTAGCGGTTAAGCACTTGCCTGTGAAGCCTAAAGACCCTGGTTCAAGGCTCAGTTCCCCAGGACCCACGGCAGTCACGTCTTTGAAATTCGTGTGAGCATTTGTTCTTGAATGCTAGGGCATTTCTGTTAAGTACAGAAATAATACCCGGGGCAAGATACTTCATAAAGGGAAAAGGTCATTGTAGCTCCCACCTTTCAGAGGCTGAGAATCTACCACTAGGCGTGGTGTGGCTTCTGCGAGGGTCTAATGGCAGATGACACCATGGTGGGCCTGTGTGACGTATGGCTTGACTAGAAGAGTCTGAAGAAGAACCAGTCTGTCCCTCTTCAGTTAACCCTTCTGGTCCCTGAAGAACTAACTCTTCCAAGGGCCGTGCCGCAGCGACCTCCCATTGGGTTCCACCTCTTAAAGTTCCAGATTGCCTGCCACCATCACCACACGAGGGCCTAAGCTTCCACATATAGCATGAGCTCCATCCGGATGTAGCAGCATGCTTTACAGAAATGGGGCTCCCCTGCAGTCCTTGCCGCTGCCTTAGCCATGAAAGCTGGTTCCCTAGGCCAGTCAGGCAGCTTTGTGATTTTTGATTTTTTATTTTTTTGAGGTAGGGTCTCACTCTAGCTCAGACTGACCTAGAATTCACTATGGAGTCTCAGGGTGGCCTCAAACTCAAGGTGATCTTCCTACCTCTCTGCCTCCCGAGTGCTGGGATTAAAGGTGTGCACCACCACGCCCAGCTTTAGCTCTGTGATTTTTAAGGACTTTGGTTTCCGTAACACTCTGTAAAAAATATTTTATTTCTGTGTGTGTGTGTGTGCATGCATGCCAGGGTCTTTTGCCATTGCATATGAATGTTAGATGCTTTGCGACTTTTTGCATCTGGCTTTACATGGGTTTTGGGGAATTGAATCCAGGCCAGCAGACTTTGCAAGCAAGCACCTTAAACCCCTGAGCCATCCCCCTAGCCCTCACAGTATTCTTTTGGGAGTTTTTGTCTTAGTGCTACTATTTCAGAGCCACTTCCTTTTTTAAAAAAATATTTATATTATTATATTAATATTATATTGCAATATATTAAATATATGTAATATATTAAATATATTACACACACACAAATATATCTGACAGAAAGAGAGAGAGAAACTGGAGGGGAGAATGTCAGGCCCTCTAGTTCCCTGCAGATGAACTCCTGCAAAAGAATCACTTTGTGCATTTGGCTTTACATGGGTACTGGGGAATCAAACTCAGACCAAGCCAAGCCTACAACAGGCCTTGCAAGCGCCTTCAACTGCTGAGCCATCTCTCAGCCCTCGGCTACTTCTTTATATGGAACACTTGGTTTTTCTTTTATCAATAAGACTTGTTATTAGCACAACTAGCCCTTATTCTTACTTACTAAAAGTCTTTGAAGTATGACTTATCTTTTGTAGGCCAACACCAAAAGGTACAGTAATATACTTAAAGAATTCATCAACATAACCATTGATTATTTCATGGAGGAGGGGAAAGGGTGATTGATAAGCTAAGAACGAGATAGAGTGTGGGCACACCAGGGCCTCCTGCCACTGCAAACAAACTCTAGATGCACGGGCCACTTTCTGCATCTGGCTTTATATGGGTACTGGGAAATTGAGCCCAGGCCATCAGGCTTTGAAAGTAAGTACCTTTAACTACTGAGTACTCTCTCCGAACTCCTAATGTGAGATTATATATATTTGATTCTAGCAGTTGCCTTACTTGGAACACAACCAGGGGGGAAAGACCTTTAAAAAGCATCCGTGGCATTAAAACATGTCAAGGAAAATGTTGACTGTGAAGCAGTTCATCGAGTCATTCATCCATCCATCATAAATTGATGGATACTGGATCCTTTTCCTAGGGAGCATAGCATAATAGCCTTTCTCTTCCTCGGAAAGACGGAAGTCTGAGAGAGACGAGGTCACGGAACAGAATATTAGTTGTATTCAGGGTGCAGTACTGACGTAAGGTGCCTAAGCGTGGTACTTCCTCAGCCTCGACCCTTGGACGCAGGTCCCAAGGACCTGGGTCACCTGAGGGCTGATCCCGGAGGCCCTTCGTTTCTGACCCGCTCCCGGGTGGTGCACATGGCTTTATTGTGACCTGAACTTCCCCTGTGAAGTCTCGTCGGCCAGCCTGGGCACAAGCCTCTCTAACTCCCCACACGTCAGTAAGTGGCCCTTCTGTCTGTTCATCACTCACCTCCCTCAGGACGCATGGAAACCCTTTTGTCACCTTTGACTCAAGCCACTCCCGCTTCTAGGAGATACACCGTCACTTAATTTTCTTTGTCTTAGTATAACTTGAAAATATAATGGTCAAATCAGTGGCTGCCATGGAGATTGCTTATCAAGATCTGGCTTGGATCGGACTGCCTCCAAAGCCAGTGTATGCAGAAGCTCTGATTCTCTAGTTGTGGGCATTTGTGCCAGCTGCCGTAGCTGGTGGGGTCACAGGCACTCACGGGCACAGCTGCTTTTGTGCCTAGCATCCTCAGGACTTTGTCCAAGTCAGGCCACTGCCGAGGGTGGTCACGCTTCCCCTTTCCACTGATGGCTTCGTTTCTTCGGTATTCGGTTTCCTTGCTTTTCAGCACGTGTATTGGGGATTGAAGCCACGAGGCAGGTCCCACGGAGCTGTATCTCCGGCCCTGCATTTGTTACCCTCTCGTTGCTGGCACAGAATACCTGATAAGTACAAGACAGCACTCGGGGGGAGGGGGGAAGAGGTAGGAAGATGAACCGTGAGTTCGAGGCCACCCTGAGACTACGTAGTGAATTCCGGGTCAACCTGAGCTAGAGTGAGACCCTACGTCGAACAACCAAAATAAATAAATAAAATAAAAGAATAATAAAATTACAAGAGGTGAAGGTTTTCACTGAGCTTACAGTTGCAGACTAGAGTCCATCGTGGTGGGGAAGGCATGGTGGCAGAAGCTTGGTCACATTTCTTCCACAGTGAAGAAGCAGAGAGTGATGAATATGCTGGTGCTTGGCCAGGTATCTCCTTTTAATTATCGTTATTATTTTTTCTGGGGGGGGGCTTTCAAGGTAGGCTCTCACTCTAGCCCATGGTTAACCTGGAATTCACTATGTAGTCTCAGGGTGGCCTCGAACTCACGGCGATCCTCCTACCTCTGCCTCCCAAGTGCTGAGATTAAAGGTGTACACCACCCTGCCCGGCATTTTTTTTTTTTTGTATATTTTTTTAATGGGAGAAAGAGAGAAAGAAAATGAATAGGCATGCCAGGACTCTGGCCATTGCATTTGAACTCCAGATGCGTGGCTGTCTCGTGCGCATGTGCAACCATGCATGCTTGTGTCACCTTGTACATCTGGCTTGCGTGGTATCTGGAGAGTTGAACATACGTCCTTAGGCTTCGCAGGCAAGTGCTTTAACCACTAAGCCATCTCTCGAGCCCTGAAGTTTATATTTTTAAAAAAATATTATTTATTTGGGAGAGAGAACTTTTGAAGTTTATCCATTTATTTGTTTTATCTTTTATTTTAGAGAGATAGGGAATTGGCACAACAGGGCCTCAGCCACTGCAGTCGAGCTCCAGATGCTTGCACTACCTAGTGTGCGTGTGAGACCTTGCATACTTGTGTCACCTTGTGCATCTGGCCCATGTAGGATGTGGAGAATTGAACCTGGGTCCTCAGGCTTGGCAGGCAAGTGCCTTAATGGCTAAGCCATCTCTCCAGCCCTGAAATTTTATTTTTAAAAAATATCTTTATTTGAAGAAATCAAGAGAAATTTTGAAGTTTATATTTTCAAAAATATTTTTATTAATTTATTTGAGAGAGAGAGAGAGAGAATGGGCAAACCAGCGTCTTTTGTACCTGTAAGCAAACCCCAGGTACATTTTCCACTTTTTTTTTTTTTAATTTTTGTTCATTTTTATTTATTTATTTGAGAGTGACACAGAGAGAGAAAGAGGCAGATAGAGAGAAAGAGACAGAATGGGTGCGCCAGGGCTTCCAGCCACTGCAAACGAACTCCAGATGCGTGCACCCCCTTGTGCATCTGGCTAACGTGGGTCCTGGGGAATTGAGCCTTGAACCGGGGTCCTTAGGCTTCACAGGCAAGCGCTTAACCGCTAAGCCATCTCTCCAGCCCATACATTTTCCCCTTTGTGATGGGCTTTACGTGGATACTAGGAAATCAAATCTAGGTCGTCAGGCTATGCAAGCAAGTGTTTGCTGATCCACCTCTCCAGCTCGTTTGTGTTTTGAATGTTTACTTACACGCAGAGTCAGAACAATAAGAGAAATATTTATTTTAAATTTTGTTTATTTTTATTTGTTTATTTGAGAGAGGCAGAGAGAGAAAGAGGCAGATATATATATAGAGACAGAATGGGCTGCCAGGGCCTCCAGCCACTGCAAACGAACTCCAGACTTATGAGCCCCCTTGTGCATCTGGCTTACGTGGGTCCTGGGGAATCAAGCCTTGAACTGGGGTCCTTAGGCTTCACAGGCAAGCGCTTAACCGCTAAGCCCAAGAAATATTTATTCTGTGGTGAACCCAGAGTCTCATGCACGCTGGGCAGGTAAGTATACCACTTAGTTAACCCTCCACCAGCCTAAGAAATAAAGAACTTTAGGCTGGACATGATGGCACACACCCTTAATCTCAGCACTCGTGAGGCAGAGGTAGGAGGATCGCTGTGAGTTCTAGGTCAGCCTGGACTACAGAGCGAATTCCAGGTCAGCCTGGGCTAGAGTGAGACTCTACCTTGGGGAAAAAAAAAAAAAAGAAGAAAAAGAAAGAACTTTAGATTAGGTGTTGTTAATTGTATGATAGCTGAATCCACACCAGCATCCGTGCTTAGCAAAATTGTATACTTTGCTTTAAATGCATTTTAACTTTCTTAATTTTTTTTTTTTTTTTTTTTTTTTGGTTTTTCGAGGTTGGGTCTCACTCTAGCCCAGGCTGACCTAGAATTCACTATGGAGTGTCAGGGTGGCCTTGAACTCACGGACAATCCTCCTACCTCTGGCCTCCCGAGTGCTGGGATTAAAGGTGTGCGCCACCAAGCCCGGTTTAAAAAAGTATTTTTTTTAGAGAGAGAGAGAGAGAGAGGGAGAAAGAGACAGATGACAGGGGGAGAGAGAGAGAGAGAGAAACAGAGAGAGAGAGAATGAGAATGAGAATGGGTGCACCAGGGCCTCTAGCCACTGCAAATGAACTGCAGAAGCATGTGTCACCTTGTGTATCTGGCTTACATGGGTCCTGGGAAACTAAACCTGGGTCCTTAGGCTTTTCAGGCAAGCACTTTAACCACTGAACCATCTTGCCAGCCAAGTTCCGTGTTTTTCAATAGATTGTACTATTGAGAAGACCTCCCCGCCCCCCCCACCAAAAAAAACATTCTCTGCATCGCACTATTTAAACATGCCTGAAGTGTCTTTCAGTGTACTGTAAGCCTGATTTCCTTTCAGAGTGAGACTTTGTGAGCTTGGCTGCCCCTTTGATAGCCTGTGTGCGTCATAGCTTTGCCCCGATCCCAGCCTCTGTAAGCATTATTCCACCCATTCATTCACCCGTCTGTTTGCCACATGGGGGATCCAGAGGACCTACTTAACCTGCCAGATCCTGGAGCCTCCCAGTTCCTCCCTCTCTCCCCCCACCCCATCAAACAAGTCAGAACTGGACAGGTGAACTGGAAACCACCTCAAGTTCTTATCGGGTCTTCTGTATTTAAAAGATAACAAGGCAACTTCCCTTGCAACCCCCTCACCTCAAGCAGCCCGCCCCTTCCAGAAACTTCCAGAAGCTGTTACTCTCTCCTGCTGCTCCAGGATCAAAGCCTTGGCTAGAGCTGCTTCTGATCAGGCAGGGTGAGAGGGAATGGTGGGCTGAGCCCTGGGACTGCAGCCAGCTCTCCTCAATTACGCGGCTTTTTCAGGCAGCTGGGCCCATGTTGTCCTACCTGGACTCACTTCAAGGTGGACGCCGGCTCTCATTAACACACCTCTCAGGAAAAGTTGCTTACAGAAAAGCTACCGTACCGGGAAAGCGATTGCTGGACCTCCCAGCCGGGACTTTACCATGTCGAGGTGCAAGAGAGCAAGGCTCTGGGGAAGTAAGAGTCCAGCGCAAAGGCAGTGGGTACCGGGTACTGGCCAGCTGTGGTCTCCCGGGGGACTTAGTCTTTGACCTCTGCATGGGCCTGTGCTGGAGCCGTAAATTGTGGTAGTTGTGTGCCCACCCCAGAGGATGGCAAGGCTCAATTAGATCGGCATACAGACCTTTCCAATTGTGCCAGCCACAGAGCCAGCATTTGTGTTAAAACGAGGTGCTATTCCTTCTTTGCTGCTTGTGGGCTGTCTGCAGTAGATAGGGGATTAAGGATAGGAAGTTGCTTCACAAGAGAGTGGTTAATTCCTTCTTTGCCTCCTCATATTCCCCACCCACCCTCCTGCCCCCTGGACCCAGAGTTGTTTGTTTTGTGAGGCTGTAACATTGTATTTGAATGTATGACCTTGAAAAATCCTGATTAAGTAGTTCTGAGCTCTGATGCTGGAACATAATCAGGCCTCCCACACATACCTGCTCAGCCAAGAATTTGTTTGCCCCAGAACCTGTGGGTGGGCAGAATGGAAGCAGGCACACGCCCAGATCCCATGTGAACTGGTTCCTGCTGGAGACCAGTCTAGAATCTGTCCCTTCCTAGGCTCCTGGGTGCTTTTGTCTCCGTCTTTCTGTCCCTCCCTCCCTCCCTCCCTCCCTTCCTTCCCCCCTTCCTAGTAGGGATTGAATTTAGGCCCTTGGGCATGCTGAGAGAATGCTGTATCTATAACTTCAGCCCTTGGTTAATTCTTTCCATTATGAATTCTACACAAACATTTTAATTTTTATTTTTTTAATGCTTTTTTAGGCCAAGGAAATGGCTGGGTCACTGAAGTGCTTGCCACACAAGCATGAGAGCCTGAGTTCGGATCCCAGAGCACCCATGTACAAACCACTTACGGTGGCACACACCTGTAATCCCAGAACTGGTGTCCCGGTCCCTGCTGCTCACCATCCCGAAGCCCTGTGGGTTCAGTCTCTTAAGTACAAAGGTCAAGAACAATTGAGGACATCCCATGGACCTCTGTCCACATGCACATATGCATGCGTCACACACACACACACACACACACACACATGCAAAAACAAAAAGCTTTTCTCTCATTTATCCAGTGCTGAGGACTGCTCCCCTCCCTGTTTATTTTCAACAGTTCTGCACTTATTTTTACTCTCGTGATGCTCTTTTGCAAACTTCTGCCACGGAGAGCAGCATGCAGTGTGTGCCCGGTGGTCTGTAGAGTGTTCCCTCTTGGTTTCCCGGGGTTCTTGATCTGTGGCTAGACTCCCTGCCCCACGGATACATCACAAACCCCACACCGGCCAGAGTCTCCGCCCACTCCCTTCGTGGTCATTCAGGCTTCCTTCATCCCACCAGAGCAGGCGTAGACCAGCCCCTCCTGTGGGCAGCGTGGGGGTGCGGCGGGAAGAGGTCTATGCCACCTGAAGAGCTTTCAGGGCCAAGCTGGGCCGGAGTCGAGTTGGATCATGCCTGTCCCAGGAGTTGCTGAAAAGGGGATGCGGGGTTAGAGTTGGGTTAGCATTTGGAGGCCTTTGCCTTATAGTTGGAATCACAGTGGGTCTTGCCACAAGGAGGAGCCTTTTCCCTTTCGGCATCGGGAGAATTTTTTTTTTTTTTTTTCGTTTTTCGAGGTAGGGTCTCACTCTAGCCCAGGCTGACCTGGAATTCACTATAGAGTCTCAGGGTGGCCTCGAACTCACGGCAATTCTCCTACCTCTGCCTCCCGAGTGCTGGGATTAAAGGCGTGTGCCACCTATTTCTCCTCTGGTTTCTTCAAACCGCAGGGAAGAGCTGGCAGAATTGAAAATGAAAATAAAATAAAAGGAGGGATTTGGGTTTGAAAGCTACATCAGATCGAGAGGAGCTGCCCGCCATCCTGTTCCTCAGTGGGCTTGCTGCTCCTGCCCTGGCCTCGCATACGTATCTCTGCGTTGGGTATGTTTCAGTCTGAAGCAAGCCCATGCTTTGGGTCCGATAGTCCATGCCACTACTTACTGTCATTTTCAAGCTGGGTGATAAAGAGGAAACGGTGTGACAGGATGTGCATTTGGCCAGTTGCTGCACTATTCATTCCGCCATTTGCGTTTTATAAATAAAAACTCTAGAGCAAGTTTGAGATTCGATTATAGGGCTGGAGAGAAGGCTTAGCAGTTAAGGCGCTTGTCTGCAAAGTCTGCAAGGGCTCAGGTGTGACTTTCCAGGTCCACGTAAGCCAGACGCACAGTGATGCAAACCGGGTTGCACATGTGCACGAGGAGGCACACACATCTGGAGTTTGATTGCAGTGGCTGGAGGCCCTGGCGTGCCAATTCTCTCCCTCCCCCCCCCTCTCTCTCTCTGTCTCTTGCATTAAAAGAAAAAGCCCAGTCTGTTGGTCTTGCCTCAAAAAAATTTTTTTTGATTATAAATTGATGAGTATCTTGAAGCCATTTTACAAAAAAAGGTCTCATGAGTTAAGTATCAGGGACTTCTCCTGACCTGTTCCCTTCTCCTTAATAGAGGAAGTTCACCTGTTTATGGGCATCAGCCAGAGGGGTTGGCAGTTCATATGCAGATGGATCTGCCACCCATGGTGCACAAGCTGTAGCCTCTTTTGTTAAGCACTGCCCCACGCCAGCCTGGGTTGACTATTCTGCCACCCAGGACTACAGCCCAGAGACGAAAAGGGGATAGAGGAACCAGAAAGCCCAGGAGGCGAACCTGTGGGGACAGGCAGGGAGAGGACAGGATGCCAGGATGTGCTGGCACTGAGGTGGGCAGCCCAGACAGCAGAGGCATCACATACGTGACAAGCGTGCTTGTGGGAACCGTGCTGCTGTGAGTTACGGAAATCCCGAATAGTAATTACAGTTCACAGCAATGGCTCTGCAGCTCCCAGGTTTATTCACTGGAATGTCACACTGTTGAATAGTCCTGTCAGACTGAGAAGTCCTACATCAAAATGGCCCTTCATAGAAGTGACCACAGATGACATTCTTGTCCTGTTTGGAGAATTGCTTTTGGTAGCCTAGAAAAACAGATAAAGGCCAGTGCTAGACTATCAGAAAAAAAGAGAGAGAGAGTATGGTAAAATAAGGGTTCCCCTATTTGTGCTAATTAGTAGTTAGAGGAAAGACTTCTCTGAATTAGGAAGCTCTGAGGACAGCTTACTTTATGGTGTGCAGAGTTCTAATACAGAGACCGAGGGAGTGTTGCTGACCTGTTTCATCAGTAGGTACCCCCTGTGCTTGCTTTTTTTTTTCCTTTTTTTTCTCAATTTTTATTAACATTTTCCATGATAATAAAAAATACCCCATGGTAATACCCTCCATCCCCCCACTTTCCCCTTTGAAACTCCATTCTCCATCATATCCCCTCCCCATCTCAATCAGTCTCTCTTTTATTTTGATGTCATCACCTTTTCCTCCTCTTATGATGGTCTTGTGTAGGTAGTGTCGGGCACTGTGAGGTCATGGATATCCAGGCCATTTTATGTCTGGAGGGAGCACGTTGTAAGGAGTCCTACCCTTCCTTTGGCTCTTACATTCTTTCCGCCACCTCTTCTGCATTCCCATGTACTTGCTTTAACGATTGACTTAGTCCAAACTGATGGACATGATGTGGGCACAGACTCGACAGGCTTCCCAGTTAACTACAAATGATTGCGTCCCATAGAAACTTGTAGAGAAAATGATTTGTATGTGAAATAATATATGCATTCATAATTAAAAGCAAGTTAGTGGAAATGTTTCATAACACTCAGCTCTAACAATAAATAGGCTGTAAACATACCTGTAAAGGGCAGATCTTAGCATGGGCCAAAGGAATTCATGTTTTTCCTTTTTTTAATCTTTATTTATTTGAGAGTGAAAGTGAGAGAGAGGGAGAGAGAGACAGAGAGGAAGAGAGAGAGAATGGGCGCTCCAGGGCTTCCAGCCACTGCAAACGAACTCCAGACACATGCGCCCCCTTGTGCATCTGGCTAACGTGGGTCCTGGGGAATCGAGCCTCGAACTGGGGTCCTTAGGCTTCACAGGCAAGCGCTTAACTGCTAAGCCATTTCTCCAGCCCATGTTTTTCCTTTTTTAAAAATGTTTATTTGCAAGAAGAGAGAGAGAGAGAAAGAAAGAGAGTGTGTGAGAGGGAGAGAGAGAACGGGCATACCAGGGCCTCTAGCCACTGCAGACGAATTCCAGACGCGTGCACCACTCAGCACATCTGACTTTACATGGGCACTGGGGAACTGAACCCGGCTCATTAGGCTTTGCAGGCGAGTGCCTTAACCACTGAGCCATCTCTCCAGCCCTGAATTCATGTCTTTCGATGTGGAATAAGTTCATTCAGACTCACTTCGGGGAACAGAATTGCCTCTACACCGCACACATCAGGTTCTGCTTCTCTCCTCTTCCCTCCCTCTGTGCTCCAGGGCCTGTTTTACTGAGGCCATCCCGAGGACTAGCCATAATCGTGCCCTCCGAGACCCAGCCTTGGCTACTGACAGCTGAGGACGAGGGTGCCAGGCAGGATGCAGAGCGAGGAGTGCATGTTCCACTCTGCTCGGACCGGAGGGAGTGAAGAGCAGCTTGGGAGGAGGCTGGGTTAGAGCGGAGTTTTCCAGTCTGCAGGGCTGGCCTGCGAATGGGAAGGCATTCTAGGGCACAGTGCCTGTGACGCACACGGTTGTGAAACCGCCTTTGGGGAGGGATCTGCAGCCTGGCCTACTTACCACGTGTGATGCTGGAGGGAGCACGCAGCAAGGCAGGCTCCTAACGGTGGGAGCTCTTTACTCGGGCAGAATGTGCGTTCATTTTGTCCTCAAGTCCATCCCCTTTCCTCCTTTGCCTTTTACCACTGGAACCACATGGAAGGAATCCGCTCCCTGCTTCGAGCCTGGAACTTACAAGGTTGGCCCCTTCATATCACCTGTTGCTGTCGGGTTACCTGAGGGCTTTGGAGAAACAAAAGTCTTCCTCAGCTGGGTGTGGTGGTCCTTTAAACCCAGCACTCAGGAGGCAGAGGTAGGAGGATGGCTGGCTTAGGTCTGGGCCAACCTGAGACTACATAGTGAATTCCATGTCAGCCTGGGCTAGAGCGAGACCTTACCTCGAAGGGGAAAAAAAAATAAAGAAGTGTTTCTCACAGATATGCTTAGGATCCTTATCAAAGAAACTGTGTAAATATTTTATTTATTTATTTATTTATTCATTTATGAGAGGCAGATAGAGAATGGGCATGCCTTGGCCTGTAGCCACTGCAAATAAACTCCAGACACACGCACCACTTTGTGCACCTGGCTATCATGATGTGGGGTCCTGGGAAATCAAAACCCCCGGTCCTTAGACTTCGCAGGCAAGCGCCTTAACCGCCGAGCCATCTCTCTGCGTTTTTTAAAAAAGTGTCACCACTCTTATTCTTTGGAAGCGAAAGACTATATGCCTGTGAAGTGCTAACGGGGATGCTTAGTGCGGATGACTAAAGTAGCCCTGAAGAGCTGCATGTCACTGTGTGGGTTCTGTCCTCCCACGAGCCATCTGCGTCCTCACCTGCATTCCGACAAGGCCCTATGCGGAGGAGCAGGGGGACTGTCCCATAGGGACAGAGGCTGGTCCACCGGGAAGTGATCTGCCCCCCCCCCTCCGCACACGTTGAGAAGGTAAACGATCACAGCATGTCGGTTCAGAGAGTTCAGTATCGAGAAGGAGAATTTCATTTCAATTGTAGCTGGAGACGGACTGGGGCCAACCTAGACCGAGCACAGGCATCATTGGACTGAAAAGCAGCTCTGTGGCTAGGGGAGGGCAAGGGTTCCACACTGGAGCACATGCTGGGCTGCGTGGCTGGAAGGTCTCAGGTGAAGAGCTGCTTCCCGGCCCCGGAGCGCAGCGGTTTTCATGGCAACGGTGCTCCGCGGTGACCTCCACCTCACCTCCACTCGTCCACAGAGCAGAGAATCAAAAGGTTGCTCTAGTTTTGGTTTTTTTTAAATCAATTTCGTCGTGCCCGTTTTTTGCTTTCCATCACGTCACCAATCACGAGTTTCTCAGGGGCAAAGTTTTTGTGCAGAGAAGTGTGGCTTCCTTAGTGACGTGCCAAGCACTGCTTTGGGAGGGGGGGCTGGGAGGGTGACCTCACGCTGGCACTGCCAGACAGCTCAGGATTAGACCATGTTGACCCTAATGCTGGGTTTTGAGCAAGCTTCTGTTTACTGTTGATTCCTCTCCATCAAGAGATCTCAAGTAGAAACCCATGTTTCGAACAGTCATTAACTACCATGGTGACGTGAATAGAATGGTCTTTCTCTTTAGCTCGAAACAAAGCCTTTTCTTTTCAGAAGAAATGAAAAAAAAAAAAAAAAAAGGCTGAAAGATGGTGGTGTCCAAAATAGGAAGTACTTGTATGTTCAGTTTTTATAATGTGATACAAAGGTTTTTATTGTTTGCTCTTTTCCATTAACTGTGATGATCATACGTTGATTCCATACTAGATTAAAAGCCATGTTTTCTGTTGGCAGTCATTAAAACAAAAACAGACCTAGTTGTGTTAGCTTTCCACCACCATAACAAAACACTTGAGGCAGTTAACTTCTAAACACAAAAGGTTTATATTAGCTCACAGTTTTGGAGGCCTTGGGCCTGTGGGCCTTGGGGCAGCACATTCATGACAGCAGTGTGTGGATGGAGCAAACTGTGCAAAAGAAGGGAAGCTAAGGTCCCACAGTCCCCCTCAGAGGCCCACCCCAAATAATTCAAGTTTCCATTGCCTCCTTGTCATTGTGTTGCACTGGTGACCAAAGCCTTTAATAGATGGGCCATGTATATATATATATATATATATATATATGATACTTAAGATACAAAACTCAGTAGTGGTAAAAATATCAAGATCACTAAGATGAATCCCTGGCACCCCAGGCATCCGCCTCCACATTCTGTGAAGGAGCCAACTTATTTTTATTTATTTATTTATTTTCAGAGCGAGAGCGAGAGAGAGAGCGAGAGAGCGAGGAGAGGTAGAGAATTGGCACACCAGGGCCTCAGCCACTGCACTTGAACTCCAGATGCTTGCGCCTCCTAGTGGGCATGCGCGACCTTGCAGTTTGCCTCACCTTTGTGCGCCTGGCTAACATGGGCTCTGGAGAGTAGAACATGGGTCCTTTTTAGGCTTCGCAGGCAAGCGCCTTAACCACTGAGCCATCTCTCCAGCCCGATCCCACTTTTTAGAAGGATCTTCGCTGGTGGAGGACAGCTCAGACCACTCACCTTCAGTTTCTCTGAAGCATCCTTAACCGTCATGTTTAGATGTTAACTCCCCTGCCTCCTTCAGCCGTGCACACACGTCCCGTGGATCTTGTGCTTTCCTTTTCTTCGTTACGTTTATCATCACCTAATACTGTTTACACTCTCCTTAAGTGTGTTGTCGTTTCTCTTTGCAGAATGTTACCACCTCACGTTAGGTCAGTATCTCCAACCTAGAACTAGGCCTGGCTCATTTGGGGTACACACGATTTGTGTACCTCATGTCTAGGTGGGGACTTAGAGCCAGGTGTTTTGTGGGCCTTCTCTTCACCAATTTTGTTCTCATCCCTCTTACAAAAGAGGACTTGAAATTTGAGGGGGAATATCTTTTCAAAAATTAACCACAGCTGTGAACCATTTAAAACACTAGGTGGCGAGTTTATGCCAAATTCATTGTTGATTTGTAAGGCAAATGGGAGAACACGGTCATAGGCACCATGTCTCCCTTTTGCCAAGCAGGGCGAGGCACTGGGAATGGAGGATGGAAGGACGGGCACTAGAGACTTTCTCCCGGACTCCACACGGATTACTGTTAGCCTCGCAGTTGTGCTGTCCCGAAGCAAGCTTGGTCTTTCCGTCCCTGTGCTCTGAAGATCCCCCTGCCCCCCGCCAATCTCTCTTTCCTGTCTCTGTGTGTGTCCGTGTTCCAGTGTTGTCTCAACAAGGACTTCCTTTGGCTGAATGCATGTTTTCCTCTTTGTTGATCACGTTTCTTAGTAACTTGCTACCAGAGTCCTTGCCACAGAGGTGCTGCTCAGCTGTGTCTTGCACTTGGTGCTGTTTCGCTTTTAATAGTTTACAGTTTCTTTTGGCCACAGTAGTATGGGAAACAATTCACAGACACGAACATAGACAGAGCCTATCTCGTTACTGGTTTCCTTTGGGTGTGTGTGGGGGGGATACCGTGAAGTGGATGGCACCCCGTTCAGCAAAGCCACACAGCGTACCTGGCAGAGCGATCCCTGTATGGGTGATGGATACATCAGGATCTTGCAGTCCAAGGTCACCGTTCGTGGAAGAATATATATGCAGAGTAGTCACCACGGCAGACCGTGCCAACACAGTGGGTGGTGTCCTCCCTCGTGGAGCTTCTTATAGTCCAGTGAGAGAAACCGGGGCCACTTACTTGGAGCTGGGATCTGCAAGTTATCAGGCCTTCCATTGTAATGTTTAGACGTTTTAAGAAATTCCTCAAAACGTTGTCCTTGTGGTGGTTGGACTCAGGTGTCCCCCACAAACTCATGTGTTCCGAATGCTTGATCCCCAGCGGAAGGCAATTTGGGAATAGGAACCTTGGTGGCAGGTGTGTTTTGGGGGGCCAGGCTTATGGGTGTTAGAGCCAGCTTCCCCTTGCCAGTGTTTGGGTCACTCTCATGCTGCGGTGTTCCAGCTACTGTGGCAGAGGTGATGTCCAGCCTCTGCTCATGCTATCCTCTCTCCCACCATCACAGAGTTTCCTCTCGAGACTGTAAGCCGTATTAAACCCTTTCCTCTTTCCATCTTCTTTTGGTCAAGTATTTTCTGCCATCAATGAGAGGCTAACTATAACTGTAAACTTAGTACTACTGAGAAGTGGGGTGATTACTGTTAGAAACCTGACTGTGTGACCTTTGGCCCTCTGGAGCTAATTTGTGGGAGGAATGTGAAAAGATTTGAAACCTCGGCCTAAATGGTGTAAGTACAGCTTGATGGACTATTCTGGTCAGAGTTGAAAGACCTGGAATGCAGTAGGAACTGTGGACTCTGGGGTCTGGCTTATGAAGGAAAGAAAGAGCTTTGTTTGGATTGGTCTAGAAGCAGTTTGTGTTAGAGGCTTCCTGTGTTCTGCCTGCCTATGCCCTGAGAACTTGTGCAGGGTTGCATTGCATAGAAACGGACCGGTATGAGCAGCTGGATATGGCACAGAAAGGAATGAATACTTCAAGCTAAAGACAACAGCTCCGTTCAGCTGCAATTGTTTTATGGATTGCAACTATTGAGATTGGGCCAGCTGATCTGCGTTGGGACAGCAGACCAAATGCTGACTCTTTTGACACAAGGAGCCTAAATGCTGACGCAGTGTCCTGCTCTTAAAAGTTGGTTTTATTTCCCCCTAGATTAACAAGTTGGGAGCCCACCTGGTACTATGAAGTATAACAATTGCACGAAAGAGAGGTTCATTAGATTTGCAAAGAGATTTTTGTTTTTTGGAAATGGCCATGGGCAGTGGGAGTCAGGGTTGTTGAAAGTCCCTGTGTGGAGACGCAGTAGAGCCATGAGGATGAACAGTGGGTTGCAGTGGAGACCCCGTGACATGTCAAGGCAGTGAGCTGGCCACCAAAGAGAGCTGCTGGCTTGGGATGCGTTGTTCCCTAGGCTGTGAACAGCCTGGCTAGAGGGGTGAAATTTGAATACCAGAGACTCATTGTGGACTTGGAGTTACAGAATTTGATCCTTGCCCTGTTTTTAATACTTATTTATTTTATTTATTTGAGAGACAGAAAGAGACAGAGAGAGAAAGAGAGGGAAAGAGAGAGAGAGAATGGCCATGCCAGGGCCTTTTAGCCACTGTAAATGAATTCCAGACACATGCGCCACCTTATGCATCTGGCTTACGTGGGTACTGGGGAATTGAACCTGGGTCCTTTGGTTTCACAGCTAACGTCTTAACTGCTAAGCCCTCTCTCCAGCCCCTTGCCCTGTTTTAAAATCTTGTATTCATTCAATGTTTCCTTTCTATACCCAGTGGCTTTTTTTTTTTTTTCAGTGTGAATGTTCATTCTGTGCCATGATTTTTTTTTTTTTTTTTTTTACTTTATGGCCCTGTTAAGAGATTTTGGACTATGGGACTGTTTGAAAGTATTGGGATTAATTTTAAAACTATGGAGAGGGCTGGAGAGATGGCACAGCAGTTAAGACACTTGTCTGAAAAGCCTAAGTATCCAGACTCAATTCCCCAGTGCCCACATAAAGCCAGATGCACAAAGCCTCTCTCTGTCTCTATCTATCCCTCCCCCCTCCTCTCTCTCTCTCTGTCTCATCTATCTATCTATCTAATCTATATCTATATATAATCTATCTATCTATCTATAGATATATATAATAAAAAACTATGGAGACTTTTAATATTGGACTGAATGCATTGCATTTTACATCATGGATGGTTGTGAGTTTATAGGGGCCAAGGGCAGAATGTGGTGGTTTGAATTAGGTGTCCCCCATAAACTCATGTGTTCTGAATGTTTGATCCCCAGCTGAAGGCAATTTGGGAATTAGAACCCGGCTGGGGATGTGCTGTTGGGGGCAGGCTTATGGGTGTTGGAGCCAGCTTCCCCCTTGCCGGTGTTTGACTCTCATGCTGCGGTGTTTCAGCTCCTGGGGCAGAGGTGATGTCTAGTCTCTGCTCATGCCATCCTTTCCCCTGCCAGCATGGAGCTTCCTCTTGGGTCTGTATGCCAAATTAAACCCTTTCCTCCCATTGGCAGAAACTGTTATCAGTGAGAAGCTAAGTACAAAAGTTGGTCTTATCTTTAGATTTGCGGTTCATGGGATGGGGAGTGAGTAGATAATTTGTTGCTCGATTCAAAATGGACTTCAGAGGGAGTGGGGTTTGAAAAAGCCCATCAAAGAAGGATTCAGAGCTAAGGGAAAATCTTGTGTGTGTGTGTGTGTGTGTGTGTATGTCACTTAATTGCCCTTGAAGCCATCGGGTATCTGTTTTTCAGACCCTTTATGGTCAGTCTATGTAGAGATGATACCTTTATAATGGTTCTTTTTGATGATCCCAGTCGTCAGGCAGCTGAAATAATGGGCTAAAGTTGAAGTTGAACCTTCTGGTCCTCCCAAGTTCAAACAATGTCAAATGCTGGTGTAGAAACACAAGTGGGCATTCAAAACTGACTCATAACAACGTCCTCCTTGTCTTTTGCAGGAGAAACAAGGAAGGAGCAAGGGTCCTTTCCACACAGCAGGATGAACTGCACAGGTAAACTGCTCACACAGGAGCTGTATGCACATTGACTGACTTAGTAAGTGCAGGCGCTTAGAGCAGCCCCTGAATCTCAGTAGTACGTGTTTACTGCTGGATTAGTGAGTGTACCCAAGCGCAGAACTAACCAGTCACGCACACGGAAGATACCACGCAAAACCACGCCCTTTGCTTCTGGAGCAGGTGTGAATGAGCATCATGGGTACGCTCCGCGGCGACTTGTGTCTGTGGCCCTGAGACCTTAAACTTCGTCTCTGAGCAGCACACTTCATCCATTCACGATAACACTGACTACGCAGTTCGGTTCAGTTTTCAAGCAAGGTGGGCTTTGAAATTTGTTTTGTTTTCAAGACAGGGTTTCATGTAACGTCAGTGACCCTCAAACGTTCTCTGGGGCCGAGGCTGGCCTTGACTCCTGAGGCTCCTGCCTCTGCCTCCCAAGGGTAGGTCACAGGCAGGTGCCGCCATGACGTTCTTAAAGAGACTTCTTTACTGCTTGGGAAAATGGAGAATAGCTGAGTTTTCAGGGAACCACTGAGATGGTTGAGGGTTGATACTGATGATAGTGAAGATACTAAGAACAGTACCCCTGCTGGTGGTCAGTTATAACTTGGAATAAGACATCCAAGTTGCCGAGCCTGCTCGGGTCCTGGCAGTGAGCAGACACACCAGTCGAGGGCCAAGTATGTGCCCACGGGATTGATTTCATGTTGAACTTGTCGCCGTTCTCATTCCACTGACGTCTCTGGTCTTTACCAGTTCTCGCATCTGTCTCTGTGTGCCCATGTATGTGAATGTGGGGCATACACGTGCCACAGGGCACATGTGGAGATAAATGACAACCCTGGGTTGTGCTCGCTGTCTAATGGATTTTGAGGCAAGGTCTCTGTCGCTCACAGCCGCGTTCTCCAGGCTAGCTGGCCCGCGAGCTTCGGAATTCCCCCTGTGGCTTCACTTCCCCTCTCTCTGCGCATGCGCGCTGGGAGTACGGACGCACACACTACGTGTCCAGCCTTGCGTGGACTCTGAGGGTCCAAACTCAGGTCCTCGGTCCACTGTGCCATCTCTCAAGTCCCTCTTGTATCTTTTTTTTTGCCTCTGTTCACAACCAGCTTACCCCATGATGCTCTGGATCCCTCCACCACCCCCCCCACACACCTTAAACTTTTCATCTGGGGTCCTCTCCAACACACCAACACTCCTTAATTCAGGGTGGGGCTCCGATGCCCAAAGTGACACCCACGGACTGATGGGGTGGACATTTCTCTGGGTGGCTCTCAGGCTGTGTCTGTCTTCCCTCCGACTGGCTTCATGATTTACATACTTCATTTTTAAATATTGCATTTCTGTGGCTGTTGTGGTCTCTTGCTGGGATTTGGGGATGTTTGTGGGAATTTTCTAATCTAATTTATTCTATCAGCTCGTTTTGTCTGGTTCTCTCGTTAGCATACTAAATATGTTTCCTAATCTTATCAGTGAGCTGTCTTCTGACAAACTTGTAACACATCCATGCTAGGGAGGTGACACGTGCTTTAGTCCCTCTGCTCATGTTCCTCACAGATGTCCCACATTTCTTTATCCCTCAAGCCCCTCACACTTGTCTTAATTCTTTTTTTTTTTTTCTTTTGAGGTAGGGTCTCTAGTATAGGCTGACCTGGAACTCACTCTGTAGTCCCAGACAGGCCTCAAACTCACAGCAATTCTCCTACCTCTGCCTCTCGAGTGCTGGGATTAAAGGCGTGCGCCACCACACCCAGCTTGTCTTAATTCTTTATGTGCCAAACTTTCTCAGACTTGTAGTAACTGAGCCTCTCTTTCTGTTTTCTCACCTGCTACATCCTTCTCAGTTTTCTGTCTTTATATTTGAATGTTGATTGACTCACTCCTCCTGGCCAGATAGCAAGATTCACTCAATTTACCATTTTGAACCAAAGATCCCTCTGTGCTGTGAATGTTGCTATTAACTTGCTTAATTTTTATTTCCTTAATTCAGCTTCTCAGAAACATAACTACCATCATATTCTAGTCTCATAATTCATGCCCTTGAAAGGTCCAGAGCTCACAGCAGTCCAAGCAGAAGTAGTGTGTTCTATATCTGGTCTTTTTTTGGTTGGCGTCATGTGCTCTAGAGCGACACCTGCTGGCCAAAATATAGTGCTGCATTACTATTGCTTTTTGCAGCCAATGAGTCTTAGTGGAAGACAGTGAAGCCACTTCTTAATCTCCTTAAACAGTGCCACCATTTTCATCTCATGTCGGAACTAGAATATATTCATACTGTTGGTGGTGGTTTGAATTAGGCGTTACCCATAAACTCATGTGTCCTGAATGCTAGGCCCCCAGCTGGTGGCAATTTGGGAATTGGAGCCTCCTGGGGCCGGTGTATTGATAGGGGCAGGCTTAAGAGTGTTACAGTCAGCTTCCCCATGCCAGTGTTTGGGGCACTCTCCTGCTGCTGTTGTCCACCTTATGTTGTCCAGGAGGTGATGTCCACCCTCTGCTCATGCCATCGTTTCCTCTGCCATCGTCGAACTTCCTCTGGTGCTTGTTAGCCAAAATAAACCCTCTCCTCCCACAAGCTGCTTGCTGTTGGTCAGGTGCTCTGTGTCAAGAGTGGAGCTCTGACGGGAAAAAGGACTTCATGGTGAAGCCTGAGTCCCGGGTTTCATATAGTTTAGTAGGAATATGAAATGATAGTTTTGTAAGGCAACCATAGGCTTAGTGTCACTTACAACTTTAGCAGATCATAACTTGCTTGCTTATCCAGGATAGTTAAGAACTTAATGTTTAAAGGGTATGGACTTGATACCTGGATTTTTCCTACTTACAAACCCTGAGGTATAACAACTAGTCCAGTGCATCGGTTATTACCTCAAAGCCCTGGTCAGAGCATCTTAGTGACTTCTGCCCAGTTTGTCCTAAGAAAACTGATTAAGAGGCAACTATAGAAGAATTGCCAGTTATGCCCATCTAAGGTTATCCTGTACACACAATGAATTTTAAAGACTCGTGCACAAAGTGGTTCTCCTAACAAAGCCAAGGCAATCTTCAACTGTCTCAGAGGGCTCTTTCTAAAGATGATAGGTCATCACAGAGACAACATACTCTGTTCTCTGTTCTGGAAAGATCTCCTTTGAGTAGTTGGTATAGAATTTGTTGCTCACTTGGTCTCTATATATACTTCATTTTCATTTAAGAGTAATGAAGCCTTTTTATGTTCTTTTAAAAAATATTTTATTTTTATTTATTTATTAGAAAGAGAGAGAGAATGGGCACACTAGGGCCTCTAGCCACTGCAAACAAAATCCAGATACATGTGCCACCATATGCATCTGGCTTATGTGGGATCTGGAGAACCGAACCTGGGTCCTTAGGCTTTGTTGGCAAGTGCCTTAACCACCAAGCCAGATCTCCAGCCCCTTTTTATGTTTTTATATCATTAAAATGTAGCAAATTCACTGTAAATTTACCCAGTGATTAGTGCTCTGAAATGAACACATTCCTGTTATTTTTTTATTTTTACTTATTTGAGAGCGACAGAGAGAGAAAGAGGGGGGAGAGAGAGAGAGAGAGAATGGGTGCACCAGGGCCTCCAGCCACTGCAAACGAACTCCAGACGTGTGCGCCCCCTTGTGCATCTGGCTAACTTGGGTCCTGGGGAATCGAGGCTCGAACTGGGGTCCTTGAACTTCACAGGCAAGCGCTTAACCGCTAAGCCATCTCTCCAGCCCTGACATTCCTGTTATTTTAAATACGTACCTGTAGCACAATTTGGATGAGTTTGTTTCAGTGTCTGGGTTGAAAATACCGTTAAAGAGGATAAAGCCAGCTTAGTGTAGCTAGTGGATGTGAAGGTATATCTATCACAGTTCTTTAACATACACTCTCTGTGAGTTCATTTTGGCTTCCTTTAGTTGTAACTAACTTTTAACCATTCATGAATTTTTCCATGAAATCAGTAGAATGCGTAATAAGACTTCCTGGCGTTTCCATCTTAGTTTTGAGGTAAGAGACATTAGCTGTCTGCGTTGAGCTACACTCTTCCTCCCTCCACTCCCCAGTGTCCGTAAGGATGAATAAAGTCAGCCCAGCGATCTGCAGCCTTGGGCCGCGACCCACTTAACACATCACCCCTTACTGGAAGAGAGTCTAGAAGGGTCCAGGGCGATGCAGCGGTACTTTTCTGGAAGTCTTAGCATTTCAAGGCAGCTGAAAAACAGTTCTAGGAAAGTGCTGGAAGAGCTTGGTCGTTTTAAGTGATCCCAAGCTCTCTGGAGATTGAGGAAAGGAAAAAAAAAAAAGTGGTGGGGGGAGATCATGGTGTTATGAAAACTCTTTCCTTGGAAAAACCTAAGTCACTCATATGTTAAAAAAAAAAAAAAAAAAGCCTTGAGGACAAACTGCCTTCCCCACGGAGCAAACTGCTGTGCCCCCCCCCACAGCTGCTGCTAAAACCACTCTCACCTCTGACCTTGACCTTGTGTTGGCCTTTGCAGTTAGGTTACTTCTTTTAATTCCTTTGCACCCCCTCACCCCCAGATTTTGAGACACCTCCTATTGTTTTTTTCTTACACCTAGTTTAGGATTTCTAAGAAATTTCAAAGCGACCAAACCTTGGGTGTCAACCGTGGGTCTTTTGTCCCATTTTGTTCTTGTTGGTGGACACTGAGGCAGATCCAGGTGATTGGAACGTAGCACTCTAGAGCATTTGGATATACTTCCCATTCACTTCACTGGAATCCCTAATTGCTGAAAATTCAGGAAACCAGTAAAAGAACCTTTAACTAGAATTTTTTTTTTTTTTTTTTTTTTTTGGAAAGAACTCTGGGATTTCCAGTCTGTTTCCTAACTTCCCTTGTCAGTGGATGTGCTCATGCGTGGTGGGAAGTGAGCGGGAGATGCTGGGCGTCCATGTTAGCCCCTGGAGCCAACAGGACTAGGGGCACACAGCCAGGGCGCCCTGCCGCGGCCCGTTCGCCAGCGCTTGCCTCTTTTCTGCTCCATTTCTGCTCGTTGTCACTGGGCAAGATTGTACCGGCTTCAGAGAATGGCAGAAATGAACAGGGCATACAGCTGATGACTCAAGGGGAGAAATTATGGCAGAAATCGAAATAGCACATGGGGACATTAAACGCTGCCTTGGAGTTTTGTGACCCCAGACGTGAGGAACATGTATTTTGAATGTTTTATACATTTTTGATTTTTTTTCTAGCCATTTTCCTTTCTTTTTCTTTTTTTTCTGAGAGGGAAACTGAGGTGAAAATAGAAGCTGTTTCTTTTGTCAAGGCACGTGGGCTGATGCTGCAAAGCGTGAGAAGCCACCACCAAGTAGTTGAGCTAACTCTTTTTTTTAAATTTTTTTATTTATTTGAGAGCAACAGACAGAGAAAGAGAGAGAGAGAGAGAGAGAGAGAGAGAGAGAGAGAGAGAGAATGGGCGCGCCAGGGCTTCCAGCCACTGCAACGAACTCCAGACGCATGTGCACCCTCTTGTGCATCTGGCTAACGTGGGTCCTGGGGAATTGCGCCTCGAACCGGGGTCCTTAGGCTTCACAGGCAAGCGCTTAATCGCTAAACCATCTCTCCAGCCCCAAGCTAACTCTTAACAGTGAGAATCAAAGGAAAGCAAACAGTAAGCGTTCCACCTTGCTGGTTTTGAACTTGAGGGCTGAAGTCTTGAGTGTTTCTGTTGAAGTGTGATGTGTATTGTAAGCACTGTTTAATAGTAGCTGCTATTACTGCCGGGTACAAAGATCAGATCCTGCTCCACACAACAATGCTTTCCAGTTATGTTTCCATAGCTACAATGTTGATCTGCTTCCTACTTTTTGGTGATAATTTAGACTGGTAAAGAAAACAATGTTAATGCCATTTGGTGAGTCCTTTTGTGTGTGTGTGTGTGTGTGTGTGTGTGTGTGTGCGCATTGCCTGAAAGCCTATGGCTATCTTCTGCTGCCCTCCAGTTCCTAAAGAATGTCAAAAATACAAGAAGACAAGCCCGGCGTGGTGGCGCACGCCTTTAATCCCAGCACTCGGGAGGCAGAGGTTGGAGGATCACTGTGAGATGGAGGCCACCCTGAGACTACGTAGTGAATTCCAGGTCAGCCTGGGCCAGAGTGAGACCCTACCTCGAAAAACCAAAAAAAAAAAAAAAAAAAAGATTCACAGTAATGTGGGAAGAACTCTCACCTACCCCTACTGAGAATCCAGCGATGACGTTAGAGTCCCATCAGAATCTTGGGCTAAAGGGTTCCAAGTGTTTTTGAAGGATTAATGTTTTTAAAAGCTGCTGGTTTTACATAGCTGATTGGCTGTGATGGTTAAGATGAGGAAAATACAAACATATTAGTATATAATATAGTATGATATGGCATAGAATTGTATAATACAATATAAAATACATATAGCATAAGGATATTAGTTTTATAAGCCACTTAAGGTATTCTAAAGCTTGGAGTACCACTTCAGTATTTCAAAGTAGGGCAGGGAGAAGGCTCAGCAGGTCAGAGCACTTGCCAAGTATGAGGACCTGAATGTGACCTCAGCACCCATGTATAAATACAGGTGGGGCTATGCACACCTGTAAACACAATCTTGGGGGGAGGGAGGGTTGGAGACAGGAGAATTACAGGCTCACTGGTCAGCTAGGCTTTTGAATAGAAAAATGGCGCTACCAGTTCAGTGCAAGACTCTGTCTCAAGGCGACAATGCAGAAGAATGACGGAGGAGTACACCGACGGTCTGCGCTGGCCTCTGCACATGGGCTACACTCGGTTGCACACGCGCATGCATTCACTGTACCTACACACCACCATGTGTGCTAAAAAAAGAAAGTTCTAAAGTAAATTTTTTTTTTTTTTTTTTTTTTTTGGTTTTCCGAGGTAGGGGCTTACTCTAGCCCAGGCTGACCTGGAATTCACTATGGAGTCTCAGGGTGGCCTCGAACTCACAACGATCCTCCTACCTCTGCCTCCCGAGTGCTGGGATTAAAGGCGTGCGCCACCACGCCCGGCTTTTAAAGTAAATTTTAAAAATTTTTTATTGTCTATTTTTTTTTAAGAGAGAGACACAGGGAGTGAGAGAGAGAGAGAGAGAGAATGGGTGCACCAGGGCCTTCAGCCACTGCAGATGAACTCCAGAGGCGTGCGCCCCCTTGTGCATCTGGCTACCGTGGGTCCTGGGGAATCGAACCTGGGTCCTTTGGCTTTGCAGGCAAACGCCTGAACTGCTAAGCCATCTCTGCAGCCCTAAAGTAAACTTTTGTAGTTTGTGCTCCACTGCTCAAGCCTTGGAGATAGAATACTGTAATTGAAAGTGGGAGCTCCATCTGAAAGATTTGTAGTGAACGTGGTACCTGTACACGGGTTTTTCAGGTGTGCTCCATCCATGATGAGGAAAGTGGGTGTACAAATGTGAAAGTGCAGGCTCTTATGGTGGTCCCATCTTTATTTTATTTCCGCCCCCCCCCGTGGAAACTCTTACCCTATTCTGTATCAGCTGTCTTTTACAACCCTATGATAGGTTCCAGTGTCTTTACATCTTTGCCAGTATTTTTAAAATTTAGGTTATTTGCCGGGTGTGGTGGCGCACACCTTTAATCCCAGCACTCAGGAGGCAGAGGTAGGAGGATCGCCGTGAGTTCGAGGCCACCCTGAGACTACAAAGTGAATTCCAGGTCAGCCTGGGCTAGAGTGAGACCCTACCTCAAAAAACCAAGCCAAAAAAAAAATTAGGTTATTTGTTTTATAGAGTTGTAGGAATTCCTTCTCTATTTTGTGTAATAACTCTGTATCAGATCCACTTTTTTTTTTTTAAAGTATGTTAACCCATTCCCTAGGTTTCCCATTTCACTGTCTCATTTCCTATGCGGTCTGTGCCAAGCTTTGTAGCTTGATACAGCCTCCCTCATCTACTTTTGCTTTCATTGCATGTGCTATTCTTGTCATATCCAGGAGATCATTGCCAGACCCACAAATGCAACGCTTCCCCTGTGCTTTCTGCAAAGAATCTGATGCACTTGGGTCTTAAATTTAAGCCTTCAACCCATTTGAGTCGGTTTTTTGTTGTTCTTATGTATAAAGTCCAACTTCATTCTTTGGTGTGTGGATGCCCACTGTCCCTAATACTGTTTGTTGAAGAGACCTCCTCTCTAGTAGGCGTGGCCAGTATTCTTTCCAAAGATCAGTGGGCTGTATTACGTGCATGTTTCTTTCTGGACTCTCTGGTTTGTTCCACTGGTGTATGTCAGTTTGAATAGCATTATCATACTGTTTGAAGTACTATAGCTGTGTAGTGTGTTTGGAAGTCAAGAAATATGACGCTTCTGCTTGGTTCTTCTTTCTCAAGATGATTCTCACTATTTGGGGTCTTGTTTCGTAGGAATCTTTTTTGATTAAAAACTGCCCAGCAAAGCCAGGCGTGGTGGCACACGCCTTTAATCCCAGCACTCAGGAGGCAGAGGTAGGAGGATCGCCGTGAGTTTGAGGCCACCCTGAGACTACCTGAGACTACATAGTGAATTCCAGGTCAGCCTGGGCTAGAATGAGAACCTACCTCAACCCCCCCCCCCCCCGCCAAAAAAAAAATTGCCCAGCAATATTTTTTTTTTCTTTTTTCAAGGTAGGGTTTCACTCTAGCCCAGACTGACCTGGAATTCACTATTTAGTCTCAGGGTGACCTCAAACTCATGGTGATCCTCCAACCTCTGCCTCCCGAGTGCCAGGGATTAAAGGCGTGTGCCACCACATCCAGCCCCAACAAGATTTTAATATGAGGGCTGGAGAGATGGCTTAGGGGTTAAGGTGCTTGCCTGTGAAGTCTAAGGACCTGGGTTTGATTCCCTAGTACCCATGTAAGCCAGATATACAAGGTAGCACATGCATCTGGAGTTCATTTGCAGTGGCTAGAGGCCCTGGTGCACCCATTTTTTCTCTCTCTTCAAGTAAATAAAATATTTTAATACAAATATTTTAATATGAATTGCAGTAAATCTGTAGATTGCTTTGGATAGTTCATCAGTATTAAATCTTTCAATCCATGAACATGGGACATCTTTCCACTTCTTTGTGTCTTTCATTAATCTGCTGTAGTTTTCAGTGTAGGAATACTTTCCTTCTTGTATACTGTTATAAGTGGAATCCAACAGTCTTGAGTATATATCCAGAACAGGATCTCAAAGATATATTAAGCAAGCTCTGGGAGAACAAACTGTGGCCATCAGTGGACGAATGAATCAAGACAACTGTGTGTGTGTAATATATTTGCAGCCTCCAGTAAGGAACTAACTTTTACAAAATAAGACCGCATGGATGAACTTAAAGGCACAAGTGAAATTAACTAGTTGAACGATGAAACATAGAGTATAATTCCACTTACATGATGGCTCTAAAATACACTCATCGAGGCATAGTAAGTAAGATGTCGGTTGCCAGGAGGAAATGAGAATTTGCTGTTCAACAGGTACGAAGATGTCTCTAACGTAAGGCTCACAGAAGCACATGAGTCGGTTGCCAGGGGAAATGGGAGACTCATTGTTCAACAGGTACGAAGTGTTAGCTGGGCTGGATGAATCCATTCAGAGGTCTGCAGACAGCTATAGTATCTAGGACAGAGCAGGAAGGTAGCGCTTGAATCTGTCTTGACGAGCCTGTCCGTTCTCTCCCATTATTCCTCTTTTGAAAAAGTGAAGTTAGCGTAAGAGGTAGATCGAAGATAGGTGAGTCCCCGACCCGGATTTGGAAGGAAGGGGAGAGGTGAGAGGACCTTTAAATGGCGAAGCTTTCGATTTGCAGAGAAGGAACCTGAGCCCGAAGAAGGCCGAGGGGCCGAGGGGACGTGCACAAGACCCCAGAGTGAGAGCGGGCGTCGCCGCGCTGCCGGGCAGACAGGCCCCACCCAGCGTCAGGTCACGGGCGTTGCGTGGGGCGATTTCTTTTGGGGCACACATACCCTTAGTGTTAGTCTCAGCAATCAGTACGCAGGCAGAGCACAGCTTCCTCATGCCTGACTTCACTGGGTTTTTTCCACTTTACGGGCGAGGGCAGGTTGACATGTGGACAGACAGAGGCCACATTGGGCCTCAGTGACAATGGAGCCTTTTGTGGGCTCATTTCTGAACCTGGACAACTTCCTCCTCCTAACAACAGTTGCTCCCTGAGAAGTCCCTGGTTGTTCTCAGCCCTTCACACCCTCACTCAGTTCAGACACCGAGCCCGCCGTGTTTTTATTCCATGAGGCTTTTGCTAGCTTACAAACAAAAGTGCTGCCGGCTACAAAGAGGTTATATCTGCATGATGCTTTTGTTTTTACTTGTATGAATGCACTTGATCTCTTGTTGTTCCGAGACAGAATCCAATGCACCTCCTACTCAGAATTGCGATGCAGCCAAGGATGACCTTCAACTTCTGATCGTCCTGAGCAGCGCCGGGATTTCAGGTGTGCGCCATGACACCTATCTTAGGGGGGCGCTGGGACTTGAACCCAGGGCTTCGCGTGTGCTAAGCAAGTACTCTACAGTGAGCTAAGCTACATCCCCAGCTCCCAGAGGCAATTTTCTGTTTGTTTTTGCTTTCTGAGGCAGGGTCTTGCTCTAGCCCAGGCTGATTTTTTTTAAATTTTTTTAAATTTTTTTATTTATTTGAGAGCAACAGACAGAGAAAGAGAGAGAGAGAGAGAGAGAGAGAATGGGCGCGCCAGGGCTTCCAGCCACTGCAACGAACTCCAGACGCATGTGCACCCTCTTGTGCATCTGGCTAACGTGGGTCCTGGGGAATTGCGCCTCGAACCGGGGTCCTTAGGCTTCACAGGCAAGCGCTTAATCGCTAAACCATCTCTCCAGCCCCAAGCTAACTCTTAACAGTGAGAATCAAAGGAAAGCAAACAGTAAGCGTTCCACCTTGCTGGTTTTGAACTTGAGGGCTGAAGTCTTGAGTGTTTCTGTTGAAGTGTGATGTGTATTGTAAGCACTGTTTAATAGTAGCTGCTATTACTGCCGGGTACAAAGATCAGATCCTGCTCCACACAACAATGCTTTCCAGTTATGTTTCCATAGCTACAATGTTGATCTGCTTCCTACTTTTTGGTGATAATTTAGACTGGTAAAGAAAACAATGTTAATGCCATTTGGTGAGTCCTTTTGTGTGTGTGTGTGTGTGTGTGTGTGTGTGTGTGTGCGCATTGCCTGAAAGCCTATGGCTATCTTCTGCTGCCCTCCAGTTCCTAAAGAATGTCAAAAATACAAGAAGACAAGCCCGGCGTGGTGGCGCACGCCTTTAATCCCAGCACTCGGGAGGCAGAGGTTGGAGGATCACTGTGAGATGGAGGCCACCCTGAGACTACGTAGTGAATTCCAGGTCAGCCTGGGCCAGAGTGAGACCCTACCTCGAAAAACCAAAAAAAAAAAAAAAAAGATTCACAGTAATGTGGGAAGAACTCTCACCTACCCCTACTGAGAATCCAGCGATGACGTTAGAGTCCCATCAGAATCTTGGGCTAAAGGGTTCCAAGTGTTTTTGAAGGATTAATGTTTTTAAAAGCTGCTGGTTTTACATAGCTGATTGGCTGTGATGGTTAAGATGAGGAAAATACAAACATATTAGTATATAATATAGTATGATATGGCATAGAATTGTATAATACAATATAAAATACATATAGCATAAGGATATTAGTTTTATAAGCCACTTAAGGTATTCTAAAGCTTGGAGTACCACTTCAGTATTTCAAAGTAGGGCAGGGAGAAGGCTCAGCAGGTCAGAGCACTTGCCAAGTATGAGGACCTGAATGTGACCTCAGCACCCATGTATAAATACAGGTGGGGCTATGCACACCTGTAAACACAATCTTGGGGGGAGGGAGGGTTGGAGACAGGAGAATTACAGGCTCACTGGTCAGCTAGGCTTTTGAATAGAAAAATGGCGCTACCAGTTCAGTGCAAGACTCTGTCTCAAGGCGACAATGCAGAAGAATGACGGAGGAGTACACCGACGGTCTGCGCTGGCCTCTGCACATGGGCTACACTCGGTTGCACACGCGCATGCATTCACTGTACCTACACACCACCATGTGTGCTAAAAAAAGAAAGTTCTAAAGTAAATTTTTTTTTTTTTTTTTTTTTTTTTGGTTTTCCGAGGTAGGGGCTTACTCTAGCCCAGGCTGACCTGGAATTCACTATGGAGTCTCAGGGTGGCCTCGAACTCACAACGATCCTCCTACCTCTGCCTCCCGAGTGCTGGGATTAAAGGCGTGCGCCACCACGCCCGGCTTTTAAAGTAAATTTTAAAAATTTTTTATTGTCTATTTTTTTTTTAAGAGAGAGACACAGGGAGTGAGAGAGAGAGAGAGAGAGAATGGGTGCACCAGGGCCTTCAGCCACTGCAGATGAACTCCAGAGGCGTGCGCCCCCTTGTGCATCTGGCTACCGTGGGTCCTGGGGAATCGAACCTGGGTCCTTTGGCTTTGCAGGCAAACGCCTGAACTGCTAAGCCATCTCTGCAGCCCTAAAGTAAACTTTTGTAGTTTGTGCTCCACTGCTCAAGCCTTGGAGATAGAATACTGTAATTGAAAGTGGGAGCTCCATCTGAAAGATTTGTAGTGAACGTGGTACCTGTACACGGGTTTTTCAGGTGTGCTCCATCCATGATGAGGAAAGTGGGTGTACAAATGTGAAAGTGCAGGCTCTTATGGTGGTCCCATCTTTATTTTATTTCCGCCCCCCCCCCCCCGTGGAAACTCTTACCCTATTCTGTATCAGCTGTCTTTTACAACCCTATGATAGGTTCCAGTGTCTTTACATCTTTGCCAGTATTTTTAAAATTTAGGTTATTTGCCGGGTGTGGTGGCGCACACCTTTAATCCCAGCACTCAGGAGGCAGAGGTAGGAGGATCGCCGTGAGTTCGAGGCCACCCTGAGACTACAAAGTGAATTCCAGGTCAGCCTGGGCTAGAGTGAGACCCTACCTCAAAAAACCAAGCCAAAAAAAAAATTAGGTTATTTGTTTTATAGAGTTGTAGGAATTCCTTCTCTATTTTGTGTAATAACTCTGTATCAGATCCACTTTTTTTTTTTTTAAAGTATGTTAACCCATTCCCTAGGTTTCCCATTTCACTGTCTCATTTCCTATGCGGTCTGTGCCAAGCTTTGTAGCTTGATACAGCCTCCCTCATCTACTTTTGCTTTCATTGCATGTGCTATTCTTGTCATATCCAGGAGATCATTGCCAGACCCACAAATGCAACGCTTCCCCTGTGCTTTCTGCAAAGAATCTGATGCACTTGGGTCTTAAATTTAAGCCTTCAACCCATTTGAGTCGGTTTTTTGTTGTTCTTATGTATAAAGTCCAACTTCATTCTTTGGTGTGTGGATGCCCACTGTCCCTAATACTGTTTGTTGAAGAGACCTCCTCTCTAGTAGGCGTGGCCAGTATTCTTTCCAAAGATCAGTGGGCTGTATTACGTGCATGTTTCTTTCTGGACTCTCTGGTTTGTTCCACTGGTGTATGTCAGTTTGAATAGCATTATCATACTGTTTGAAGTACTATAGCTGTGTAGTGTGTTTGGAAGTCAAGAAATATGACGCTTCTGCTTGGTTCTTCTTTCTCAAGATGATTCTCACTATTTGGGGTCTTGTTTCGTAGGAATCTTTTTTGATTAAAAACTGCCCAGCAAAGCCAGGCGTGGTGGCACACGCCTTTAATCCCAGCACTCAGGAGGCAGAGGTAGGAGGATCGCCGTGAGTTTGAGGCCACCCTGAGACTACCTGAGACTACATAGTGAATTCCAGGTCAGCCTGGGCTAGAATGAGAACCTACCTCAACCCCCCCCCCCCCCCCCCAAAAAAAAAATTGCCCAGCAATATTTTTTTTTTCTTTTTTCAAGGTAGGGTTTCACTCTAGCCCAGACTGACCTGGAATTCACTATTTAGTCTCAGGGTGACCTCAAACTCATGGTGATCCTCCAACCTCTGCCTCCCGAGTGCCAGGGATTAAAGGCGTGTGCCACCACATCCAGCCCCAACAAGATTTTAATATGAGGGCTGGAGAGATGGCTTAGGGGTTAAGGCGCTTGCCTGTGAAGTCTAAGGACCTGGGTTTGATTCCCTAGTACCCATGTAAGCCAGATATACAAGGTAGCACATGCATCTGGAGTTCATTTGCAGTGGCTAGAGGCCCTGGTGCACCCATTTTTTCTCTCTCTTCAAGTAAATAAAATATTTTAATACAAATATTTTAATATGAATTGCAGTAAATCTGTAGATTGCTTTGGATAGTTCATCAGTATTAAATCTTTCAATCCATGAACATGGGACATCTTTCCACTTCTTTGTGTCTTTCATTAATCTGCTATAGTTTTCAGTGTAGGAATACTTTCCTTCTTGTATACTGTTATAAGTGGAATCCAACAGTCTTGAGTATATATCCAGAACAGGATCTCAAAGATATATTAAGCAAGCTCTGGGAGAACAAACTGTGGCCATCAGTGGACGAATGAATCAAGACAACTGTGTGTGTGTAATATATTTGCAGCCTCCAGTAAGGAACTAACTTTTACAAAATAAGACCGCATGGATGAACTTAAAGGCACAAGTGAAATTAACTAGTTGAACGATGAAACATAGAGTATAATTCCACTTACATGATGGCTCTAAAATACACTCATCGAGGCATAGTAAGTAAGATGTCGGTTGCCAGGAGGAAATGAGAATTTGCTGTTCAACAGGTACGAAGATGTCTCTAACGTAAGGCTCACAGAAGCACATGAGTCGGTTGCCAGGGGAAATGGGAGACTCATTGTTCAACAGGTACGAAGTGTTAGCTGGGCTGGATGAATCCATTCAGAGGTCTGCAGACAGCTATAGTATCTAGGACAGAGCAGGAAGGTAGCGCTTGAATCTGTCTTGACGAGCCTGTCCGTTCTCTCCCATTATTCCTCTTTTGAAAAAGTGAAGTTAGCGTAAGAGGTAGATCGAAGATAGGTGAGTCCCCGACCCGGATTTGGAAGGAAGGGGAGAGGTGAGAGGACCTTTAAATGGCGAAGCTTTCGATTTGCAGAGAAGGAACCTGAGCCCGAAGAAGGCCGAGGGGCCGAGGGGACGTGCACAAGACCCCAGAGTGAGAGCGGGCGTCGCCGTGCTGCCGGGCAGACAGGCCCCACCCAGCGTCAGGTCACGGGCGTTGAGTGGGGCGATTTCTTTTGGGGCACACATACCCTTAGTGTTAGTCTCAGCAATCAGTACGCAGGCAGAGCACAGCTTCCTCATGCCTGACTTCACTGGGTTTTTTCCACTTTATGGGCGAGGGCAGGTTGACATGTGGACAGACAGAGGCCACATTGGGCCTCAGTGACAATGGAGCCTTTTGTGGGCTCATTTCTGAACCTGGACAACTTCCTCCTCCTAACAACAGTTGCTCCCTGAGAAGTCCCTGGTTGTTCTCAGCCCTTCACACCCTCACTCAGTTCAGACACCGAGCCCGCCGTGTTTTTATTCCATGAGGCTTTTGCTAGCTTACAAACAAAGTGCTGCCGGCTACAAAGAGGTTATATCCGCATGATGCTTTTGTTTTTACTTGTATGAATGCACTTGATCTCTTGTTGTTCCGAGACAGAATCCAATGCACCTCCTACTCAGAATTGCGATGCAGCCAAGGATGACCTTCAACTTCTGATCGTCCTGATCGTTGAGCAGCGCCGGGATTTCAGGTGTGCGCCATGACACCTATCTTAGGGGGCGCTGGGACTTGAACCCAGGGCTTCGCGTGTGCTAAGCAAGTACTCTACAGTGAGCTAAGCTACATCCCCAGCTCCCAGAGGCAATTTTCTGTTTGTTTTTGCTTTCTGAGGCAAGGTCTTGCTCTAGCCCAGGCTGACCTGGAGTTCACTATGTAGTCTCAGGGTGGCCTTGAACTCACGGCGATCCTCCTACCTCTGCCTCCCAAGCGCTGGGATTAAAGGTGTGCGCCACCACGCCCAGTTTAGAGGCAGTTTTAATGTTATTAATGCATTGTGTTCTCAGAGGCTAAAACACCTCTATTTTGGAGACACTCTATTTTAAGGATATTTTTACAGGAGCATTTAGTAAGTTATTTAGAAAACAGATGCAGATATATACAAACTGTGGTACCACACAATTCATATTGTCTGCTTAAGCCCTAGATTTTGGCCTGGTTGTCTATTTATTTCATTATGTTTTCCTGTTCAAAAGTATCCTAGCTGGGCGTGGTAGAGCATTCCTTTAATCCCCGCAGATGGGAGGAGGAGGTAGGAGGATCACTGTGAGTTCGAGGCCACCCTGAGAGACTACACAGTGAATTCCAGGTCAGCCTGAGCTAGAGTGAGACCCTACCTCGGGGGTGGGGGGGGGGGAAGGTTTCCTAAAGTATTCTAAAACTTAATTCTTTATGTAACAATATGTATGCTATCCTTATGCATTAGTTTTGAGTAACTCTAAAAAGTTTGAAAGATGTTAAGCTTGTTTGACCAAAAGGTGCTTTTGTAGGGGAAAAAAAATCAAATTATATGGCTAAGAGAGGTAGTCAGAAGGAGACTTCAATATTGTTTTCTTTTTACTTTAACTCAGATTGTACAAGTGACGGGGGGAATCTTAACTGTGATTACTCAGAATTTGTGTTCGTTAACTTCTCTCTCCACGGATTTCTTTTGTGCCACAATGTCAGGACAGTATGTTTATCATGGTGGGGGAAGGTGTGGTGAAACTCATGGCGGTGGGAATGTGTGTCTGGGACTTCTCACATCTCTATGGATCAGAAAGCAGAGTGCCCTCAGGCTGGAAGCAGGTGAGCTGTAACTCTCAAGGCTAGCCCTCCCTGCGCCAGTCCCATGACCCACTTCCTCCAACTAGGCCCTACCTCCAAAATGTCCCATACCTTCCCCAAACAGCAGTACCAGCTGTTGACTGTGTGTTCAAACACATGAAATTACTGGGGGCTGGAGGGGGGAACACGTCACATGCTAACCACAGCAATACTTAAGTGACAATTTAAAAAATAGGATTTTTACTCACTGTCCAGATTCCTAGGAATCAAGATGCCAACAGTAGTGTTGGATGTTTTGTTGTTGTCGTCCTAGTTGTTAAGCTTTATTTTATGATCTGTATAGGTCCCTTTTGGGGAGAGTATAGATGGGACACATAGCATTTCATACTGTTCTGGAGTCAAACATGCTACTTTTTGTGCGATGAGGTCACAGATTGCCTGTTTGTTCTGTAGCACAATTATATACTTGTCATGGTATAATCTGCCTCCAGTCCCCTTGGCGCCAACTTGAAACCATCGAGGAATGTAGATAAAGACTGCAAGGCCAAGGTGGCCTGAGGAGCTCCGGATAGGCCAGGCACTAGCAATCACCTCAGCTACAGCATCACATAAGAGAGCTGGGCTGGAGAGATGGCTTAGCAGTTAAGGCACTTGCCGGCGAAGCGCAAGGACCCAGGTTCGATTCCCCAGGGCCCACGTAAGCCAGATGCACAAAGTGGCACACGCGTCTGGAGTTCATTTGCAGCAGTTAAAGGCCCTGGCGTGCCCATTCTTTCTCTCAAATAAATAAATAAATAAATAATATATGTATATATATATATATATATTTTAATAAAAAAGAGAGTTAGCTATTACAGTAAGGTAAGACCCCACTCATTACATCTTACCATGTTTTTGAGAGGTAGAAAGAAGATGGAAGCCGAATTGATTTTTCTGGAAGCATGTTGAGTGAGGACGCCCCAGAATATCTGCGTTGAAGAGGCTACTCACTGCAGAGTCCGTGGCATGTAGTTAGTAGCAGGAGAAGTGAAGCTAAACAGAGCTGCCCCTGGGAGTTCACGGCCTCCTTCTCCCGGTGACAGCAGGGCACAGCCGTGCATTATTACAGAACTAAGTCAAGGATACTTTGCAGCTAGCAGCCAGGCTAACTTTCTTGCTCTCAGTATTGGCTCTGCCTCATAGACGACTGACTTAGCATGTTAGGTTCTTTATAAACAGGATACTGTTAGATCTGCTTTATAGGATCATTGAGAGGATCAAGTGAGTTTGCTGACGGGCCCACTGCCTAGAACGTTCTTAGGCACACAGTATGCTGGTACAGTGTGGGATAACACATTTTAATGGAGCTGGGAAGCTTCTTTTTTTTTTTTTTTGGTTGGGTTTTTGTTTTCAAATTCCATTCTCTCTTTAACCCCTCAGGAAGAACAGATAGAACAGGTTGAATGAGTAAGCAGTGACTTGCGGCGTATCTTTAGAATCGTTGCCGAGCGTAAAGCCAACTGCATCCTGATTTGTGGGTTAGTTCCTAAGATAAGAACATGTGGCACCACTCCAATTAAAATTAAATGTACACATGACCCACCCACCTCATCCCAAGCATGATTTTTAATCTTTCCTATGGGCCTTTTTCTTTCCTGCAGCTGGGAAAAGGATTAGGTTTTACAACATGGAGAAAAAAAGGAAAAAGACACACAACATGCCACATAGGTGTCGTTAAATTGTGATGAACTTATTTTTTATTGTATTCTATTCTGACTCATTTTTTTAAAAAATACTGCTTGTGTGCAATGAATTTATTTTCTTTTACAACCCACAAATGGCTTACTCTACAGTTTGAAAAACACTGTACTAGACCACAGACCAATTTGACTGTTGTTAAGAACCACAAGGGAGAAATACTTTTAGTCATAATCAAAAATCCTTTTCTTTCATTTTCTTTCCCGAGTTTTCTGCCCATGGAACTGGAAAGCTGCTTCACTGCTCTATTTCAAATGTCACCAGTTTATTTTGTAAGGTCAAAGTCTGTGTTGTCATTTGAAATACTTAAACATTTTAAAAGTATTAATCTAGCTCCATTCACTTTTGACATATTTGTAACATAAAATGCATAAGAATGATATGATGGAGCATTTTTTAAAATTGTTTTTTGTTTATTTATTTGAAAGCGACAGAGAGAAGGAGGGGGAGAGAGATAGAGAGAGAGAGAGAGAGAGAGAGAATGGGTGTGCCAGGGCTTCCAGCCACTGCAAATGAACTCCAGACGCATGCGCCCCCTTGTGCATCTGGCTAATGTAGGTCCTGGGGAATCGAGCCTCAAACCGGGGTCCTTAGGCTTCACAGGCAAGCGCTTAACCACTAAGCCATCTCTCCAGCCCTGATGGAGCATTTTTATAAGTAGTTTAATGTTAGCTCTGTTACTACTAAGAAAATGTTCAGATCTGGTACCAGTCCCTTTTCTCTTCCCAGTTAAATGGGAATTGAAGAGTCTTATGCATAAGAATGTTTTTATCCCAGGACAGCTTGTTGCTTTGCTGGGCTGCCCAGGGGCTTCCTTGTCTTGGCCAGCACTATGTTCTTGGGGAGTGGACTGCCACTCATGTTCTGACACCACGAGGCTGACCACACACCACGCGCCACTCTGAACCCTGCATCTGGGTTCTCGTTATTTGAGTCACCAGCCAGACCAAAGAGCTTCTTCTCTGGGAGACTGACAGCCAGATTCACACCAAGTTGACCACACAAAGGCCTTCCCAGATCATAGACATTTGCTGGAACACATCCTGGTCACACCGCAGCCACTCACACGCTACCTGCCTTTAGTCAGCCCCTGCCTCGTGTCACAGCCGGGGACAGCTTAGTTTGGGGAGGGTGTCCACTCCAACACCTTTTCTGTAGAACTTGGCAGAAGTTTGGTTATTACATTCTTTCTGCTTTTGTCTGAGCCACATTCCTGGTTCCATACATACTAAGCACATTTCTTCTATATCTTTTTTTCTTTAAAAAATATATATTTTTTTGTTGTGGGAGTGAGAGAGGAAAAATGGGCATGACAGGGTCTCCAGCCACTGCAAACAAACACCAGGTGCGTGTGCTACCTTGTGCATTTGGCTTACCTGGGTACTGGGGAATCGAACCTGGGTCCTTTGGCTTTGCAGGCAAGAGCCTTAAGTGTCCAGCCATCTCTCCAACCATCTTCTGTGTCTTAAGTAAGCTTCTTTCTCTCTTTCTTCCCTCTTTCATTGATTTGGAGCTGCAGTCATGGCCAGTCAGCTCAAGAGCAGTGATACAGTCACATCAAAGGAGAAAAGCACTATGTATTTAGAGGTAAAACAAGGCATCGTAAACAGCATCATCAACTTTGAAAGCTATCAGGAGTCTTGATGTCTTTATCCTTCTGATTAAGCCTTCTTACATGTGCATACAGAAAAACAAGTCTTTCTTAGTTCTGTTCTTCATTTTTAAAAATTCTTAACTTTTTTTTTTTAATTTTAGAGAGAGAGAGAGAGAAGGAGAGAGACAGACAGAGGGAGAGAGAATTGGCACGCCAGGGCCTCAGCCACTGCAATAAAACTCCAGATGCTTGCACCACCTAGTGGGCATGTGTGACCTTGCGCTTGCCTCACCTTTGTGTGTCCTGCTTACGTGGGATCTGGAGAGTCAAACATGGGTCCTTAGGCTTTGCAGGCGAGCGCTTTAACGCTAAGCCATCTCTGCAGCCCTTAGTTCTGTTCTTACATTACTGCTGACATTGCAGCGTGGATGCAGCGTACCTAACACACCGTATGACTCACATAGCACTGTATTCACTTTCTGAGTGAGTCTGTTCTGTGGAATGGCCTAGCGACTAATGTTGCCACCAGCAGCACTTCTCAGGAAGAGTGCCTGCAGTCGGAGACACTCCGTGTAATGACACATTCTATGAACATAGCGAGGCAATTGAGGACTTTATTGGCATTATTTTTCTTTACCGTGTTCTAGAAGACAATGGTCTTACAGTAACTCTCCCTCGCCACAGTGTCTCTTTCCATCAGTTCAGTTATCTATAGTCAACCACAGCCTGAAAATAAAACAAAGAAAATGCCGAAAAGAGCAAGACTACGTTCACTTGACTTTAGTATATTGTTATAATTGTTCTTTTGGATGAATTGGTTATTAATCTCTCTAAGCCTAATTTATGAGTTGTACGTATAAACCTATGATAAAGTTTAAGAGAAAACATACAGTGTAGGTACAGGGTTCTGTGCTAGTGAGGTTGCAGGCGTCCGCTGAGGGTCTTAGAATGTGGTCCTGTTGGGTAAAAGGGGAAAGAAATGAGAGTAAGTATGGGTACATGAGGCAAACTCCAAGTGAATGTGCCACTTTATGCATCTGGCTTTTGGCAGGTACTGGGGAATCAAATCCAGGCCAGCAGGCATTCCAAGCAAGCACCTTTAACCACTAAACCCACCTCAGCCCCAGGAACTATTTTTAAATAATAAAATAAAATAAAATAATATAAATGTCTAGTTAGAGTACTTCCATAATTAATTATTTTTTTAATTTGTTTATTTTTATTTATTGAGAGTGACGGACAGAGAGAGAAAGAGGGAGGGAGAGAGAGAGAGAATGTGTGTGCCAGGGCCTCCAGCCACTGCAAACGAACTCCAGATGTGTGCGCCCCCTTGTGCATCTGGCTATCGTGGAGCCTCGAACCGGGGTCCTTAGGCTTCACAGGCAAGCGTTTAACCGCTAAGCCATCTCTCCAGTACCATAATTAATTAATTTGAAGACAAAAATTGCAGCTGAAATCCTAGGAAAATATATAGTATCTTGAAAATAAGAATTCAGTTAAACGTGGGCTTTAAAGTAATGGATCCTTGTATTCCCTTGTATATGAGTGTTTTCAACACACAGATACCAAGGTTCCTCCTTTTAAGCACTGCTTTTTTTTTTTTTTTGGTTGTTTTTGTTGTTGTTCAAGGTATGGTCTTGCTCTAGCCCAGCTGACCTGGAGTTCACTATGTAGTCTCAGGGTGGCCTTGAACTCATGACAGTCCTCCTGCCTCTGCCTCTGCCTCCCACGTGCTGGGATTAAACGCATGTGCCGCCATGCCCGGCTCCCTTGCTTTTTTTTTTTTTTTTTTTTTTTGAGGGACAGTTGATGTTAGAGCATTGGAGCCTTCCAGACTCAGGCTCGTGGACTGTTACATTTTCCTTATAACTGAAGTTTAGAGATCATTGTCTCTTGGAAGGAATTTCAGTCTTCTTCTCTGTTCTGACCTAGTATTAAGATTTTTTTTTTTTTTTTTTGGAGCTGGAGAGATGGCTTAATGGTTAAGACGCTTGCCTGTGAAGCCTAAGGACCCATGTTCTACTCTGCAGGTCATATGTAAGCCAGACGCACAAGGTGACACAAGCCTATAAAGTCTCACAAGCATACAAGGTGGTGCATGTGTCTGGAATTCAGTTGCAGTGTCTGGAGGCCCTGGCGTGCCAGTTCTCTCTCTCTCACTTTCTCTCTCTCCTCTCTCATAAAAACGAATTTTTTTTGAATAATGATTTCTTGGCATTACTTTAAATTCATTTGTTATTGAATCTCTGACATAGGTATGAGCTTTTGTAGTGAGTCTTAATATAGAGCCATGTATCAGTGGAAAATAGGAATACATCCTGAGAAGAGTCTTTGGTGATTTCATCATTGTGGGAGTGCCATACTGCTGCATCCCTAGGGGATGGTATTTTGTGGGGTTGTTACTCTATAAAATTTTGCAGGGTAAGGGGTCTGTCCCTGGCAAGACACTGTTCTACAGTGTAGGGCTCTATATTAACACTCTGGCCAGAAAAATCAGATACTGAATGTATCTCAGTGAGGTGTTACATGGGATTGTGTATGTCAGGATGGTGCTCTCCACTGAGGATGTAGCTCAGTGGGTAGAGTGCCAAGCCAGCATGGGCCAAGCTGAGCTCGCCAGCACTGCATACATCCACGAGTGATGGTACATCCCTGTAACCCTGGCCCCTTGGAAGGTAGAGACAGAAGAATCAGGATCGCAAGGTCATCCTCAACTACAGAGTTTTGCAGGCCCACCTGAGGCTACATGGGATGCTGTCTCTAAAAAAGCAAACACAAACAAAAAAAAACTTAAACCACATGTCTTGACAAGACTTCGTGTTCTTAAAAATGTCCTTAAACTTGTCGATATGTAAGAGTATCACTGCCATAGAGATACAAGATACTAATTTCCATGTTAGACTCCACATAGGCCAAAATTGTAACAGAATTCTTAAGCTCAATATAATAGTTAGTGCTTGAAGTTTGACTTTGACATAGTTCTCAGAAAAAAAAAATACTCATGGGGCTGGAGAGACGGCTTAGTGGTTAAGCGCTTGCCTGTGAAGCCTAAGGACCCCGGTTCAAGGCTCGATTCCGCAGGATCCACGTAAGCCAGATGCACAAGGGGGCCCACGTGTCTGGAGTTCGTTTGCAGTGGCCAGAGGCCCTGGCGTGCCCGTTCTCTCTCTCTCTCTTCCTCTCTCTCTCTGCCTCTTTCTTTGTCTGTCACTCTCAAATAAATAAAATAAAAATAAACAAAAAAATTCATGCATGATCTAATTTGAAACACAATATATAGAATAAATTGATAAATTATAAACTTAAGGAAGTATTAAAGTCTGAGAAACCATAGAGTAGGGTTTGGCAGTGCTAAATGAGATGCGTAACTTGGAGCAAGCCCATATTCAGAAGTGCAGTGTGTCCCCACGGCCTCCCATGTTAATCGGGTCCTCTGCAGTCATCTGGAGGGTTTAATAGGCCTTTACTGAAGATCTTACATAGGGGGAATGAAAGGGGTTTCCATGCTAATACGAGATATGAAAACCTCTACTCTGACCATCAAATTTTCCTATTAGGCAAATGTTTGGGAACAAATGCACTAGATGAGCTCACAGTAAAAAGTTAAAATGTTGTCCTTCTTCCTTTTTGTGTTAGGATGTTACCATAATCATCCTGAAAGAGGAAAGTTGGGCTCCCCATCCAGAAGGTTCCTTTGAAAATATAAGAGAAAAACAGCAAAACCTTTGTTTATTGAGGTGGGAAAGTTTTCATACTCACCGGTGACCATATAACATTTTGTGTCCATATTGTAGAGATGAGGCTACCTCGTGCAGCCTCAACTCTGTCCCCAGCACTCTGGACTAAACATGAAAATAGAGAAGAAGTGATGGACAACTCAAGTTTCTGGAAACTCACACAGATACAGGCAGAATAAAGAAAAAGCAAAAACAAGAAACAGGGAAGGTGAAATCATGGTCATTACGTGCCTGAGAGTATTTCTCAATCTCTTTTTTTAAAAAAAAAATATTTTTATTTATTTATTTGCAAGCAGAGAGAGAGAGAGAGAGAGAGAGAGAGAGAGAGAGAAAGAGATTATGAATGGGTATGCCAGGGCCTCCAGCTGCTGCAAATGAACTCCAGATGTATGTGCCACTTTGTGCATCTGGCTTTATGTGGGTACTGGGGAATCGAACTTGGGTCATATTAGGATTTGAAGGCAAGAGCCTTAGCCACTGACCAATCTCTCCAGCCCCTCAGTCTCCCTTTCTTTTTTCTTTTCTTTTCTCTTCCTATCCCTTCGCTCCCCTCCCCTCCCCTCCCCTTCCCTTTTTGAAGCAAGCACAACAGACTGGCCTTTTTTTAACGTGAAGGGTGATGGGGAGAGAATTGCACACCAGAGCCTGCAGCCACTGCAGTTGAGCTCAGATGTGTGCACCATCTTGTGTGCCTGTGTGACTTCCCATATTTACATCACCTTGTGCATCTGGCTTATGTGGGATCTGAAGAGTCAAACGTGGGTCCTTGGGTTAAGGCGGTTAAGGCGCTTGGATCTCTCCAGCCCTCACTTTCTTTTTACTTTTTTCTTTTTTCTTTTTTCGAGGTAGGGTCTCACTCTAGCTCAGGCTAACCTGGAATTAATTATGTAGTCTCAGCGTGGCCTTGAACTCTCCTCCTACCTCTGCCTCCCGAGTGCTGGGATTAAAGGCATGTGCCACCACGCCCAGCGATTTTCTCTCTTCTTGGAGCCATGGGATGGACAGGCAAACCAGACTGGCTCTCCTTTCCGTGAAGTTATCGCCACCCTAACTGGAGTTGTCCCGACTGCAAGAATCAGATTTAAAATAATTGAATAATACAGGCAGACGGGAGCATCTGGAATCATTTGCTCCATTCCAGAGACAGGAGAAGTGGTCCCCAGACTCTAAAGTACACTCCTGAGTGCCATCATAGGTAATTCTGATGCACATGGTCCAAGGAAGGCATGCTGCAGACCTCCAGTTATGAAAGGATCAGTTATTCCATTGTTCTGTTAGTCTTGGTTTTTCATTTCTTGATCAGCAGCCTAGCACAAATTTAAATACTTTCTTGGGACAGTTTGTCCCCTCCTCCATGGAACCACAAGACCATGTGACACCGTACTCCTGAAAAATGCGCACCATGGCTGCGCCCACGCCTGACTCTCCCTGTCCGTCAGTTAGTTGTATAACGCCAGCGAGCTTTGGCAGCAGTGTGAGATTTCCTTATAAATTACCAGTGTCTACACCGTTCTTCTTCTTCTTCTTTTTTTTTTTTTGGCATCAGCCTTGCCTGGTGGAGGAGCCAGATCTCAATGTAGCTTTCTCTCCTGTGGCTTCTATAGGCTAGGGGAGAATGCCACAGGAAAAACGAACCCGCTCTAATTCTGACTCTCTCTCTCTCTCTCTCAGGAGTATTGTATCCTCTGCCTCTCTGAGATGAGCTGTGGAGAGGCTTACCCTGAAGTTGGCAAATCAGACTTACCCACGCGTCACCTTCGCTTAGCCAATAGCTTGCTCAGAACACGTATATTACTGTGTGGTTTCATTCATCGGGGGATTTCGGGCTCGAGTCTTCCCTCAAGGCGTGCGTCCGACTGAGAGGAACTCACGATATTTAGGTAAGCATAAACTGGAGAAACCATCTCTTATTCTTTGGATTTGAGGTTTTAGCAGAACTTGCCCTTTTTTTTAATTTTTTTTGTTTTTTTTTTGTTTGTTTGTTTTTGCAGAAGAGCCCATAACTGCTTGCCTTCACTTTTTTCTATCCAAAGTGCTTTAAGAGTGTCTCCCATTGTCTCACTCTTTCCTTGTGTAATCCATCCTTTTCAAAACATACTTTGTTTCACATTTTAAATTATAGGAGTCCCCTTTTCTTTTTGTGTCTGGAAAATTTAAGATTAAATAACCACAGTTGCTAAGATACTAATTACGCATAGGTTCCTGGTTTAGAACTGAGGTCTTATGCTTGAGGAAGTTTTTTTTTTTTTTTTTTTCCCCCAAACACAGCCAGGCAGAGAGGAACTCTCTCCGCCTTTGATTTACGAAGTACCGATTATAACTCATCTGTCAGACCTTTCCTTGTATTAATTCCTAGACCATCTTTCCCGACATGCTACTTGATCTGTTCTGAGGCACAGGTGAAGCGTTCTCAGGTCTGTTTTCCGATGGTAGAACCAGCTCGGTACCTCTTTCCTCTTCAGGCGTGGGTTTTAGTCTAAGTACATTCACAACAGTGGCATTTTTCTTGCAGAAGTGACTCAGGCTTCTTGGATGAACTCTCTTTGAAAGAGGTGGTAAAGTTGCATCAGAACAGCATTTACAGTAAATGCCCCCCCCCTTCCTGTAATGACCACATGTGAAAGAATGCACCAGTTCTTGTTTTGAGGAAATGAGAGTCCTAGAGCACTTGGAAAACTCCCTTTTGTCACTACTGCACCCGATTCGAATCTTAACAAGTTCCAAATTCGAGTCACTTTGTGCTACCTAAATAAATGTCGTGTTCCGTGTGAAGCAACGGTCATTGCGAATTCACAAAGAGGAAATTCACGAAGAGGTGAAGACAGCTGTGGTTAGTAATGGTGCAAGCCTATGCGAAATGAACTGCGTAGCTGTTTTCCACGTGAAATCAACGTGTTTCTTAGGTATGGTGTCACCTGGACCTTCAGGCCCTGCTGCTTAGTGTGATCCCAATGCCAGGGCTGGAAGTAAATGCCTATAGGTCATATAACCGGTTCTCATGGAAACAGGGCCTCCCCTAGTGGCCGTTCGTGAGGGTATTTTGGTTATGCCATGTGTATATTTTAAAGGTGGGTCCCAAAGTAGGAAGGACAGGAAAACATTGTCCTGTATCCCACATGAGTTTTTTCTCCTACCCCGTTTGAGTGTTCATGTAGAAAAATCGGCTTAGAACTTTTTGAGTCCTGATTTAACTCCATTTTTACATTAAGGCACAAGATCATCTTAGGTGTTTGCCTCCATGTTCATTCACACAGAATACACTCATTTTCATTTTGTCTAAGTAGATTTTGCCTCTTATTTGGTTCTCTTAAATCCAAGGAAGCTCCAAGTTTGCCTGTTTTGCAATATAGTTAGCCAAACCTGAAAAAATATATGAAGGCTGACCTGGAATTCACTGGGTAGCCTCAGGCTGCCTTTGAACTCTCAGTGATCCTCCTACCTCAGCCTCTCAAATGCTGGGATTAAAGGTGTGTGCCACTACGCCCCGCTCAGTACAAAGCGTTTTCGTCGTACATTGCTTTTCTTCGTTTCTCCTTTGTTACATTTAGAACATTGGGTTTCTGTGCATGAGTATGTGTGTAGTGTGTGTATGTATATGCATGTTTGTATGCTTGTGGGCACACTGTGCAGTGCGTGTGTACGTGTATGCGCATGTATGTGCAAGCCAGAGGTTGATGTTGGATGTTTTCCTCAATCTCCACCTTATTTTTTTGTTACACACACACACACACACACACACACACACACACAAATATTTTTTTAAGGTAGGATCTCGCTCTAGCCCTGGCTGACTTGGAATTCACTATGTAGTCTCAGGGAGGCCTCAAACTCACAGCAACCCTCCTACCTCTGCCTCCCGAGTGCTGGGATTAAAGGCGTGCGCCACCACGCCCGGCTTTATCTTATATTTGAGACAGGATCTCACTGAACCCAAAGCTCACCAATTTGTCTCCTGTGTCCATCTCCCCATGCTGGGATTCCACGTCTGCACCACCTCACTTGGCTTTTATGTGTGTGCTGGGGACCCAAACTTAGGCCCACATGATTATTACCCAGCATACACTTCACCCACTGACCCATCTGCCCAGCACATGTATTGGCTATTTTCACACTGGTTATTCTATCGCTGAAGTTGGTTTTGGAATAAGGAGTGGCAGATGATAGGATGTTTTTCTTACAAAAAAAAAAAAAAAAAGAGGGGCTTTGGGACAAGCACAGTTCTGAACCAATGATCCAATTCCCTTTTCTACCTTGAGGAAGGACAGTATGGAAACCTCCCAGGTGGGAGGGGTGTTTATCTTCTTCGTGAAATTACGTAAGGCAGGTTCACGTGTGAGCCTCGTTTCTGAACTCTTCCCGGTCGGCTCTTTGAGTCTCTGTACACAATTGTGCCTCTCCAGGACTCTTCATACGTCATTCCAACAACATGACCTGCCTTTCCCTTTCTGTAGGAGAGGAAAAACAGGCATTGAGAGAAGTGGGGGTAAAGTTGATGCAGATGTTCTTGAACAGTTGAACAGTGGGATATTGTGTTGCTGTCTCCTTGTGCATGAGCTCTTTTCTTTTGAAGCTTTAGACAGCCCTGCCAGATCTAACCTGTCTCAGGTGAGGTGCCGTCCATACAGTAGAATGAAACAAGAGTCAAGCTGTGAGTCGAGTCTGTCCAGTATGTGCACACAGTGTTCATCAGTACTTGTTTAATGAGGCTCGTGGCTCTAATTCCATAGGCAATTTTCTTGCATTATTATTTTGTGATATAACTATTGTTTCTCAAGTTTTTTTGGAGGGGTGGGGGACACGAGTATTTTTCTTTTAAGAACTTTTTGCTTGCTCCGGTTTTCTTTTGCTTCTGGAGTCTTCTGTTGCTGAAGTTGGTTTCCTCTTGCATATTATGGGCTGGCTGGATGTGTGCTTCTCTTGGTTGTTCATTCATATTAAAATGAAGGAGCATTCCTGCTTACTGAATGTCTCTGGGAATATGGGCAGGCCTCACCCTCAGGGATTCCTCTGGAGAGCCAGCGGGAGTGAGATTTGGGGGGGGGGTCTCCTAATCATACTGGTTATTAAGTCCTCATCACACATGTGATTTCTCTCTCTATCTTCATTTTGTGCCTGGGGGCTTGGAATTTTTGTTCATTCTTAAAAGCATAGGAAGGTAGGCATAAAGGAATAACTTTATGATATCCAAACTTTCTTCTCAGTGCTGTCCCATACTGTCTTGCTTTCTTCGAACCTGGGTCTTACTGGGATTGTGCTGAATGAAGTCACTGGTTCTCTTGGGCAGCAGGAATTCCTCTCAGACACTGCAGGATGTGGGCTGCCTCTGCTTAGCACCTTGGACAAGATGCCTTCATCCTCCTTCCTTCCGGCATCTAGATATTTAAGGGACGCTCTCAGGTCCCTGGTGATTTATTTATTTATTGGGAGTAGTATCTACCTTTAGATAACTGTAATGGGATCTCTCCTGTGCCTAGAACACCCTCCTGAAACAGGAAGTCCTTTTATTAGTTATTTGTTAGCAGTGGATCCGAACAGTTCAGGCAGTCAGAAATAACTTCAGCCGGGTGAGTTAGTCAGCTTTCTGTTAGCGTGATAGAATATCCAAGTTAATCAGCATGCAAGGAAGAAAGCATTTTGGCTCGTGGTTTTGCTTCTTGGCCTGTTGACCTGTTTCTTTGGTAGCTGTGGTGGTTGGGGGTTAGGTGCAGGATTATGGGAATATGTGATGAAGTGGTCAGGAAGTGAAGAGAGAGGAGTGACTGGGTTCCCAACATACCTGTCACCTAACTTCCTTCCACAAGGCTCCACCTGGAATTTCTACCACCTTGTGTTTGCCCAAGGCCTCTAACATGTACACCTTGTGGGAGCTCAAGGTCCAAATGGTACACAGCATTAGTCAGGGGAAAGATTAGGCGGGACCCAGTGACTGCAGCGGTTCTGAGGTTTCAGATACTGACTTACAGAGAGAACTGAGGGGAACGACACCACGAACTGATGTGACTGGTCAGAGTGAGGCTCTGTCACACATGTCATAAAACATGCAACTTGGTCACTAAAAGCCATCTGTGAAGGTAGAGGTAGTTGTTCCTGATTTTAATACAAATGAAAAACATGGCTGAGTTTTGCTGTTCAGTTTCTTTCCTGACCCTTTCTAAAATCTCCCAATCCCGTTCCTTCCCTGGCATGCACTCCTTGGAGAGAGGAGACCCTCCTACTTCTCCCCCTTCTTACAAGAAGTATCGCTTGACTGTGAAGCCTAAGGATCCTGGTTCGAGGCTCGATTCCCCAGGACCCACATAAGCCAGATGCACAAGGGGGCGCATGCATCTGGAGTTCGTTTGCAGTGGGTGGAGGCCCTGATAGGCCCATTCTCTCTCTCTCTCTCTCTCTGCCTCTTTCTCTCTGTGTCTGTCTGTCGCTCCCAAATAAATAAATAAAAATAAAAATAAAGAAGTATCTAGCCGGGCGTGGTGGCGCACGCCTTTAATCCCAGCACTCGGGAGGCAGAGGTAGGAGGATCACTGAGAGTTCGAGGCCACCCTGAGACTACATAGTGAATTCCAGGTCAGCCTGAGCCAGAGTGAGACCCTACCTCAAAAAACCAAAAAACCAAAAAAAAAAAAAAAAAAAAAAAAAAAAAAAAAAAAGAAGTATCTCAGATTCTTCCCATTTCTTGGGTGCAAAAATCCTCCAACCCTATATTGATTACTCCTATGTCCTATTATAGGTCATGTAGCTAGGATGAAAATGGGAAAACCAATCTGACCTCGAACTCCCTTGACATAGATGGAGGTAATTAGCGGTGGGGAAGGAAGTGGACAGATCTTAAGGGATCTCATGTAAACAAACCCTGGGCAAGACATAGAACATTTGTCACCTGGGGTTCCTTGTGCCTCCATATCCCACCCTCCCTGGCAGAAACAGTGGCCCACTGCAGTCCTGTTCTGAGCTTCCTGCAGTGCCATCAAGTGGGTACTGCTTCCTCAGTGTTGAAGATCTTTCACCCAGTGGTTTATTCCTCTTCACTGCTGTATAGTATTCCACTGTACGAATAGACCCAGTTTGACTCCATTTTCTCTTTGACCACCCATTGGGATGGTTTTCACCTGGGCTATTAAGAATACTTACCGGTTCAGGCACTTGCCTGTGAAGCCTAAGGACCCAGATTGGATTCTCCAGGACCCACATAAGCCAGATGCACAAGGTGATACATGCACCTTGAGTTTGTTTGCAGTGACTAGAGGCTCTGGCACTCTAATTCTCTCTCTCTCTCTCTCTCTGTCTCTGTCTCTGTCTCTCTCTTTCTCTGTCAAATAAGTTAAATAATATACAAAATTTCTTAAAGAATATTAAGTTGTTCTGAACAGGTTCTCTATTGCTTTTTAGATTTAGGCTTAATGTATGGACTAGACAGTAGATGTATATTACCTTTGTAAAAGCATCTTAGTAGTTTACCAAAGTAACATAACGTTTTCTATCCCAGCAAACAATGCCTATGAATTCCAGGTGCCATGATTTCTTCCAGGCATTTGTATTTGTCTGGTTTTTCTAATTTAGGTTAGACTACTGAGCACAAGGTACCAGCTTATTGTGGCTTCAGATTTGCATTACATGAATACTATGTAATTTTTGGCCACTTACACATCTTTTCTGAAGTGTCAGTTCAAGTATTTTGCTTTTTCTTGGTTGTTGTTGTTGATTTTGATCTTGTTTTTGGCTTTTTGCTGTATAACCCAGGCTATCCTCAAACTCTTTTATTTTTATTTTTTTTATTGACAGCTTCCATAATTATAGACAATAAACCATGGTAATTCTTCCCCCTACCCACTTTCCCCTTTGCAACTCCATTCTCCATCATATCCCCTCCCCCTTTCAATCAGTCTCTTTCATTTTGATGTCATCATCTTTTCCTCCTATTATGATGTTCTTGTGTGGGTAGTGTCAGGCACTGTGAGGTCATTATCCTCAAACTCCTGATACTCCTGCTGCTGCGCACCAAGTGCTGGAATTACGGGTACACATCACTAAACCTGCAGTTCGCAGAACGACATCAGCTGTTACTAATTGACAGGAGTTTTATGCATATCGTAGAGAGGAAATTGCAGTGCAAATGCGTCTTTGCAGCAAAGTGGTTTTTTTTTTTTTTGCTGAGAAATTTAAATTCTAAAGTGAGTTAATTAAAAAAAAAAAAAGTCCCTGTACGATGAGAAATTTTTGTCAACCAAAGAATTGTTGCCTCCTCAGGTTTGTGAGGCTTTTCCAAGCACATCCAGCTCCTCGGCTTTGACCAGTAAATCCAGCTCTGGTTAATGTTTGTACCTGGTACGGTAGTGGGCAAGGTTCATTCTTTTGCATGTATTTCCTCAACATGGTTGATGGAAAGTTTACTCTCCTCACTGAATTGCTGTGGCACCATTGTTGAAATTTCTTTATCTATCTATCTATCTATCTATCTATCTATCTATCTATCTATCTATCCATCTATACATCTATACATCTATACATCTGCATTTATGTGGATCTATTTCAAAGGAGCATAAAAGATGTTTGTATAAAATGGCCAATAAACACACATACACACACACACACACAAAAAAAAAAAACCCTCAGCATGTTTAGCTATCAGGGAAATGCAAATTGAAACCACTTTGAGATTTCCATCTCACCCCAGTCAGGATGGCTTGTCATCAAGAAATCTAAAAGCAGCTAGTGCTGAAAGGCTGGAGAGAAAGGAACCCTTATTCGCCGTTGGTGGCCATGTAAATCAGTACAGCCACTGTGGAAATCAGTAGGGAGGTTCTCACAAAACTAAAAATAGAACTGTCATATGATCCAATTACACCACTCCCAGGACTGTACCCAGAGGAATGAAAGTCGATGTGCAACAGACACACCTGTGCAGCCATGTTTTATTGTAGCCTTGTTCACAATGGCCAAGTTATGGAACGAGCCTGGGTGTCCACCTGTGGGTAAATGAATAGGGAAAACGTAGCGCACAGCCGAGGAGTATTCAGCAACAAAGTGATGTCATTTTTTTTTCAAGAAAATGGATGTCATTGGAGATAGATTGTCAAGTGAAGCAAATGATGTCAGACTCAAAAAAGGCTTGACAGGAGAAGGGAACTGTTAGGTGGGGACAAGGGAAGGTACCGAGGCAGAAGAACATGATCAAAGGATATTATATACAATATGTACATATATACAAATATATACAAATGCTATAATAAAGTCCATCCATTATCTTGAACAGTGAACATGTAGTAATAAGTTCTGACAAGAAAACAGAAGTAAAAACTGTAGGTCTAGGGCTGGAGAGATGGCTTAGCGGTTAAACGCTTGCCTGTGAAGCCTAAGGACCCCAGTTCGAGGCTCGATTCCCCAGGACCCACGTTAGCCAGATGCACAAGGGGGCGCACGCGTCTGGAGTTCGTTTGCAGTGGCTGGAGGCCCTGGCGCGCCCATTCTCTCTCTCTCTCTCTCTCTCTCTGCCTCTTTCTCTCTCTGTCTGTCGTCTCAAAGAAATAAAAATAAAAACAAATGTGGGTCTAGACCACATGTGGTATACACTTAAATCTAAAGTAACAGCCCCCATTGGCAACTCTTAGTAAGCTTCAAGTGACTGGCATAGGTTTGTTTGGCTTACACATCATGGGCAGTGCATCAGAGGTCTGTCAGAATCTGTGTGTGAAAGGCAGTATTTGTTAAAGGTATTTTGAGGGAGTTGTCCTGTAGGCCGTGTCTGTGTGTGTGTGTGTGGGGGGGGGGTTATGCATGTGGGTGTGCAGACATATGTACTCTGTAAGCCATGGTGCAGAGGCCAGAGGAGGACATGGAGTGTCCACCTCTATTACTCTTTTATCTTATTTCCTTGAAACAGGATCTCTTACTGAATCTGGAGTTTATTCCGTTTTTCACTTAAGACTGGCTGACCAGTGAGCCCTAGTGATCTACCTATCTCTGCCCCCTCAGGACTTTTTTATTTTTATTTTTTGAGGTAGGGTCTCACTCTAGCCCAGGCTGACCTGGAATTCACTATGTAGTCTCAGGGTGGCCTTGAACTCAAGGCGATCATACTACCTCCTGGGTTCTGGGATTAAAGGTGTGCGCCACCACGCCCGCCAAACTTGTATTAGGACTTTCTACATGGGTTTGGGGGAATTGAACTCAGGTCTTTGTTCTTGTACAGTAAGAACTCTTACCCAGTAGGAGGCATTTTTTTTTAAACCTATTTTCTGGAGCTAACTCTGCTGAGGGCGCCAGAAGATTTAGAATTCCCATGTTAAATATGATGGTTTTATCTGCATAGAGATATACTATAGAAACCAAGGTCTGGCCTGAATCTAGCCTTTCGGTGATTTCACAGAGAACAGAATAGTGCAGATTCAGGTTTTCTCTTTCAAAAACTTGGGTAGGTGTGGTTTCAGAAAATAACTGATTTGGAATTCATTCTGAGTATGTGTGTGGAGTGGTTCAAAAAATTATTCCTAAGGACAGTTTTCACAACATACAGAAGCTTATGAAGAAAAGGCCATTTTAGTAGCAAATGTATTATGTACTAAATCTTATTGGAATTTATACAAGCCTTGTCAACAGTATTTCTACTTGGAAAGGTCTTGTACATAATTTACTTATTTGAACATAGTACACTTTTTTTTTTTACTTTGAATATAGTAAGACTTTATTTCTTTTAAAATTCTTCTGTTTGAAAGCAAGATGAATAAGGCACTAAAATCATTCCATTAGTTTGTTTTCTATTACTGAAACAAAATACCTGAAATAAGGTATTTGAAAGAAGAAGGGTTGATTCTGACTCACATTTTGAAGTCCATGGTCAATTGTCCCCAGTCCTTTGGGGCTGGTAACGAGGCCGTGTGACGTGGCGGGAGCACTTGGCAGAGAGAAACCATTTCTGTCAGCTGCCAAAAAGCCAAGGGAAAGAAGAAGGGGCTGGTGTCCCATGGTCCCCTTTTTAAAAATATTTTATTTTTATCTATTTATTTGACAGAGAAAGAGGGAGAGAGAGAGAGAGAGAATGGGCGCACCAGGGCCTCCAGACATTGCGCCCTCTTGTGCATCTGGCTAACGTGGGAATTGAACTTGGGTCCTTTGGCATTGCAGGAAAACGCCTTAACCGCTAAGCCATCCCTCCAGCCCCCATGGTCCCTTTTAAAGAGTGTTCCTCCAGTGACCCACAACCCCTCCACAAGGCCACACATCCTGAAGGTTCTACACCTCCCAGTAGCACCACCCAAGGGACCAAGCCTTTCTACACATGGGCCTGGGGAGGACAGTGAACACCCGGAGTCCAGCAGAGAGGTAGGACGAGTGGTGACTATCTCTTCCGACACCCTGGGTCTCAGAGTTTGGCTCGGTGTTTTCATAGGTGTTAGTGTGGTGAAGTGATGTTGCAAGGCTCTGAGGCCCTGGCTGGACTTCCTGGGTGCCTGGGATATGCACACTGTTGTGGGCGAGAGCGAAGGATCTGTTGGCCCCTTGACCTGACCCTCTACTCGGACAATGAATACCTGGGCACCACCTGGTTCTAAGGTGGTTATGATAGGGCTATGCTTGGTTCATAGCACTATGTAACTAAAGGTACTGTTAACACATTTTATAATGAAACAACTCTCAAAAAGTATTCTTTAAAAGAAGATACAAAGCAAAACCATCATACATTGTCCCGTAGGTCGGCTCTTCCACTCATTCCTCGCAGCTGAGCTCCCAGCTGCTTAGCTAGCCTGGATTTACTGTGAGTTCTCATTCTTCCCAAAGGATGTAGCATGAAAGGGTTTTCTTTAGAGCTCCTTAAGGTAGAGCCCTTGAGATGGAGAAATGGCTTAGCGGTTAAGGCGCTTGCCTGTGAAGTCTAAGGTCCCACATCCAACTCTCCAGATCCCACGTAAGCCAGACACACAAAGGTGAGGCAAGTGCAAGGTCACACGTGCCCGCTAGGTGGCGCAAGCGTCTGGAGTTCGATTTCAGTGGCTGAGGCCCTGGTGCACCAATTCTCTCTCTCTCTCTCTAAAAAAAAAAGTAGAGTTCTTGATAACACCATGAGAACTTTCTGCCAAGCACTAGAATTATTTCTGTCTCTCTAAAAGGACTTTCTGAGCAACAATGTATTCCAAGTTCATATCTTCCTTCTCTAGCACTTAATAATAATAATAACAACAACAACAACACCCACTCACTTGAAATTCCACTTTAGCTAGCCTGTTTGGACTCACATTGTGCTCCACTCCTGGCCCCCCATTTCTGCTGTAGCCGTTTCCCAGGAAGAGCAGGCGTGAGCCTGGGGAAGGTGGCAGGGGACGCTGTCCGCATTGAGTAACCTCACCAGTCACTCAGCGTGAAGCCCTGCTCTGGAAGCACTGTCTCCTTCACTGCCTCCACCTCCCCTTTCCACCTACCCCTTGGGCACTCTTGGCTTCTGCACGCATGACACAGTCTATCCTGCTCTGGCTGGACCGAGCAAGTTCCCTCCTGTGCGTCCCAAGGCCTCAAACCCAGGCCACTTGCATTTGGAGTCTCGCCTTCCAGGACCTCAGTGTGGTGAGAGGTGTTTGGTGTATGTACTCTCTCCCCCTGGCCCTCTGATATCCTGCTTCACATCTGACCTTTTCTGAACAGCTACATTCTAACCATTTCTATGTTCCCTGCTTCTGCTTCGATGCCTTGCTTGCATGGTACCTCATGTTGGACCGCTTCCAAACTACCACATTACCCAAGCTCGCCTTCTGTGACTTAGTGCTTGAACCCTTCTCGTCTCATCTTTAAAGCCTACCAAGAAGCTGGAAGATTTCAATTTCATCTGCTTTTTGGTCTCCAGCATGTCTTTCTTTCTTTCCATTGCCTTTTAACTAAATCATTACAGGAGTGATTCTGTTCTTGTGCTTTGGTATTCTTTTTATTATATTTTATGTATTTATTTGAGAGAGAGAGAAAGAGAGAGGCAAATAGAGAGAGGGCCACTGCAAACAACTCCAGATGTGTCCGCCACCTTGTTCATCTGGCTTACATGGGTCCTGGGAAATCAAACCTTGGTCATTTAGCTTTGTAGACAAGTGCCTTAACCACCAAGCCATCTCTCCAGCCCTTTTCAGTATTCTTGTTTTTGTTTTTGTTTTTTTGGTTTTTGGTTTTTTTTTTTTTTTTCTTTTTTTTCTTTTCAAGGTAGGGTTTCACTCTAGTCCAGGCTGACCTGGAATTCATTATGTGGTCTCAGGGTGGCCTCGAACTCACAGTACCTCTGCCTCCCGAGTGCTGGGATTAAAGGTGTGCACCACCACGCCCGACCTCTTCGGTATTCTTAATTCAGCCTTCTGACTGAATTTAGAGCGGTGCTTATCAAAGCTGCCTCATCCAGCATCCTGTAAGTCCTGCACCTCTGCTGAAGGGTGGCTTTGCCCTGTGCACAGTTGGTCACAGCTCAGGAGAGTCCCCAGAGAGACAGGGAAGAGTATTCTTTGCCACTCCACACAATGTAATCTTATGACAGCCTCGACTGGACATTCACCACCCCTGCCTCCACATCTCCTGGTCTTGGGCTTCCAGTATCTTACATCCTGTCCCATCCGTCCTCCCCACTGACCTCCTCATGTCTCTGAGCTGCAACCTCTGCCACCTGGACTAACATCCTTGTCCTATTTAATTGTCCCCTTTTGCAGAGCAGTTGAATTCCCTCCTAAATGTTCCGATCTTTAAGTTTCATCTCCACCTTGTCTGGTCGTGTCCCCCGGAGCAGGTTCTGGACGAGAAGGCTCCGGTCCCCTTGCACCAGCGGGGAGTGGTAGGGCCTCTCTGTACTGTCCTTTCCTCATCATCACAGGCTTGAGTGAAGATTAACTAATGTGTGGGAAGCCCTTGAATCCCCGTGTGGCTGTGGGAGTGCTCAGTGATGCTTGCTGTGATGGGAATGGCCGCTGTTCATTAAAAACGTCACCTCCAAAGCTGGGCGTGGTGGCGCACGCCTTTAATCCCAGCACTCGGGAGGCAGAGGTAGGAGGATCCCTGTGAGTTCGAGGCCACCCTGAGACTACATAGTGGATTCCAGGTCAGCCAGGACTAGAGCAAGATTCTACCTTGGAAAAACAAAAAATAAAACGAAAAATAAAAAAAAAAAGAAGTCACCTCCAGGTTTCCATCCTGGACCGATTAGACCACATTAGAGCCCTTTCTTAGGTACCAAGAGGTCCTTTATATGCCCTTTCGATAGAAATTGCCAGCTTGCTGGTGATAGCTGCGTACCATCCAGGGCATAGCTATGGACTGTGAACTCATTATCATATTTTTTGAGCAGAGTCAAGTGACTTATACGAACGTCCTAACTGTGCTCCGCTTCTCACCTTCACAAAGGTGCTCTGTTAAAGGAAGAGACGGCACACATAACTGTCCTCAGCATCTGTGACCTAGCCCGGGGCTCCCTGGGTGCTCACATCCTTGAACCTGCTCTACACAGAGCCCTCTTCCAGCTCTCTTCTTGACAACTTAGAACGAAAGAGGTATAGAGTACTCAGGGGAGGGGGGCTGTTTTTGTGTGTGTGATGCGTATGCATGTCCATATGCATGTGGGAGCACATACGTATGTATGTGTGGAGACATGAGATTGACTCTGTTTCTTGAGATAGGGTCTCTCTCATTGAACCTGGGGCTCACCAATTTGGCTAGCCCAGCTAGCCAGCAAGCTCCAGTGTCTCTGTCTGCCTTTCAAAGCTCTGGGATTACAGGCCATCACCACTAGGCCCAGCTTTTATGTGGGTGCTTGGGATCTGAACTTGGGCTCTCAAACACTTTCCCCACTGAGCCATCACCCAGCCCCTGGAATATGTTTATGTATGTGTGTATGAGAGAGAGACAGAGAGAGAGAGAGAGAGAGAATGGGTGCACCACGGCCTCCAGCTACTGCAAACGAACTCCAAATGCATGCGCCACCTTGTGCATCTGACTTACGTGGGTCCTGGGGAATCGAGCCTTGAACTGGGGTCCTTAGGTTTCACAGGCGAGTGCTTAACCGCTAAGCCATCTCTCCAGCCCTGGAATATGTTTTTAAGACACTCGGCGCTTCCCACACGCACGTTAGTTTTTTCCTGTTCGCCAGTCGTGTTGCTTGGACTTGTAGGTTCTTTGCTGGTTTGGGGAATTTTTCAAGCTGGCTATAATGAGAAGGTCCCAAAAACCCACAAAGAAGTCTGGTGTTCTTCCTTCAAGCTAAACATAGCGTTCCTTCTTATTTCCGCTTTCTGTCTGTGTTTCTGAACCGACTTCTATAATTATATTTAAATAATCTAATATCAGAAATAATGTCTATTTTGATGCCTGTATATATCATTGCCATTCTTTAAGCTTTCTTTTGTGCCAAATTAGAAGCGACCTGTAGGCTCTTAATTTTTCAGATACATACAGACACTTTTTAAACTAGAGAATGTCTGTATTATATGTAAACATATACTCTTAAAATAGGTATGTTATTTCTAGTTATAAAATAAAAACTGTCTTAACCATTTTTTAAATGTTTTTTATTTATTTATTTTTGTTTTTTTGAGGTAGGGTCTCACTCTAGCTCAGGCTGACCTGGAATTCACTATGGAGTCTCAGGGTGGCCTCAAACTCATGGTGATCCTCCTACCTCTGCCTCCCGAGTGCTGGGATCAAAGGTGTGCGCCACCATGCCCGGCATATCTTAACCATTTTTAAGGGTGTTGGCCAGTGATGCTAAACACATTCACTATCTCCGTCTCTAAAATTCACTTCAGTTTGCAAAGCTGAAAGTCTGTATCCCTTAAATGCAAAACTCCATTCCTCCTCCCAGGAATTACTGGTTCACTTTCTTTTTAAAAATATTTTGTTTATGTATTTATTCAAGTAAAGAGAAAGAGAATGAGGCAGAAATAAGAGAGAAAGGGAGAGAGAGAGAATGGCCACTCCAGGGTCTCCAGCCACTGCAAACGAACTCCAGACTCATGAGCCACCTTGTGCATCTGGCTTACATGGGTCCTGGAGAATCGAACCTGGGTCCCTAGGGTTTTCAGGCAAGCGCCTTAACCGCTAAGCCATTCCCCAGCCCGCTGGTTTACTTCCTGTCATGTGAGGCAAGTGCCTCGTGAGTAGAAGCAGCACACTGTGTTTGTCGTTTCCGTGACTGGCTCACTTCACTTAACATCTTCACGACATATCCTTGTAGCAGAAATTCCATCGTGTTAGAACGTACTTTGTCCGTCCGTTAACGGACACTCAGGTAGCTTCTGCCTTCTGACCGTTGTGAACAGCACTGCTCTGATGACGATGCTACAGATGTTTATTTTGACGTATGTATACTATGAATGTGGGGGGGGGGGGTGCGCATGCGCACTGGAGGCCTTCCTCCGCTGTTCTTCCACCTTATTCCCTCGAGGCAGAGTCTCTCACTGCACCTTTTTTCTATTTTTTTGACTGGTTGACCAGTGATTGTTTCATTGAACCTCCCATCTCTGTCCCCCTCAGCAGTGAGATTACAGATAGGTGCAGTGTTTCCTGGCTTTTTTTTTAAATACTTTTTATTTTTAAAAAACATATTTTATTTATTTATTTGAGAGAGAGAAACAGGGAAAGAGAGAGAGAGAGAATGGTCACATCAGGGCATCCAACCACTGCAAACAAACTCCAGACGCATGTGCCCCCTTGTGCATCTGGCTTACGTGGGTCCTGGGGAATCAAACCGGGATCCTTTGGCTTTGCAGGCAAACGCCTTTACTGCTAAGCCATCCCTTCAGCCCTTTCCTGGCTTTTTACAAGGGTGCTGGCCATCAAACTCAGGTTCCCCATGCTTACGCAGCAAGCACTCTCACGTGACACTTCTGTTGTTTTCAGGGACTCTTGATCGTTTAGCCATGCATTACTTCCTCCTGACTTGGGGCCATTATCTTCGTACAGAAAACTCTTTCGCTTAAGATGGAACTGCTTGCAGATATACCCACAAAACGTTGAAAATCCAGAAGCATAAGTGCATTTAAGCCAGGCTTGGTGGTTCAGTGCTACTAATCTAGCTACTTAGGAGGCTGAAGCAGGAGAATAGGCCGTGCCTGAGCTACAGAGTGAGTTTTAGGTAAGCGTGGGCAACTTAGAGACCCTGTGTCAAAAATAGAAAGGATAGCCGGGCGTGATGGCACACGCCTTTAATCCCAGCACTCGGGAGGCAGAGGTAGGAGGATCGCCGTGAGTTCGAGGCCACCCTGAGACTCCATAGTGAATTCCAGGTCAGCCTGGGCTACAGTGAGACCCTACCTCGAAAAACCAAAAAAAAATAAAAAATAAAAAATAAAAAGAAAGGAGGGCTGGAAAGATGGCTTAGTGGTTAAGACACTTGCTTGAAAAGCCTAAGGACCCAGGACCCACATAAGCCCTATGCACAAGGTGGCACATTCGTCTGGAATTCATTTGCAGTGGCTAGAGACTCTGTGCCCATTCTCTCTCTCTCTCTCCATATATACATGCCTCTTTTCTCCTGTCTCTCAATTAAATAAATAAAATATTTTTTAAAAAATAGAAAGGGAAAAAAAGTTGGCATATGTAGCTCGGGGGAGGGCCCTTGCCTAGCATGTGTGAGACCTTTGGTTCAATCCCTAGTTCATAGACGCAGAAAATATGAGTCACTTGCTAACCCCATGCTGTGCTACAGAATATCACAGTCCAGCAACACGGTTGTTTCCTCTTACAATCACGTGACTGTACCCAGCATCTCCAGAGAGTATTGAACTATAAATTAATAGTCTGAGAAAAGGACACAATTCACAAATCACAAGGTGTAATTTCTGCTTGATGCATATTGCTTTCATAACTTCATGCAGTGAAAACAAAAAAAAAAATTGCAAATCAAACCGTTACAAGTTAAGGACCATCCATGTTTCTCCTCTCAGGGGTCACCTATTTCAGTAGAACTTGAAGCCCAGGTTACAGACATATGACCACACTCAGAATGCTCCAGTCCAGGAAAAGTCAGACATCTCGGGTCTGATTTCAGCTGTCAATGAACTATCTGCCTAACAGCAGACTTTCCTAACTTCTCTAATTTTCCTGACATTTAGAATGAGGGACAGGGGCTGGGAAGATGGCTTAGTGGTTAAGCACTTGCCTGCGAAGCCTAAGGACCCAGGTTCAAGGCTTGATTCCCCAGGACCCACGTTAGCCAGATGCACAAGGGGGTGCATGTGTCTGGAGTTCATTTACAGTGGCTGGAGGCCCTGGCGCGCCCATTGTCTCTCTCTCTCTGTCTCTTTATCTCTCTGTCACTGTCAAGTAAATAAAAATAAACACAAAAATTAAAAAAAAAAGAATGAGGGACAGGAGATGTATGCTGTCTCAGATTCATTCTAAAATTATATAGTTTGAGCAAGTGGCCAAGCTGGGTTTTCTCATGGGTTTCTTGGCAGTAACTCTTGGGGACTTGTTCAGTTGACAAGTGTGATACCAAGTTTTTTGTAAGACAATAGTGAATGTCATCTTAACATTCTACCTGGGAAGAATTTTTGCTTCTTGTTTTTCCATGGACTGTTCTTAATCTACCATAAGTTTCCTTTCTGAAAGATTTCTGTCTTTCCTAATAACCTCTTCTATCCTCAGCTATCTTTTATACTTAAAAACTGAAGAAAGAGGGCTAGGGAGATGGCTTAGCAGTTAAGGTGTTTGCCTGAGGAGCCTAAGGACCCATATTCAAATCTCTAGGTCCCACATGCGCACAAGGAGGCACACATGTCTGGAGTTCGTTTGTAGCGACTAAAGGCCCTGGTGCGCCCATTCTTTCTTTCTATCTCTCTGCCTCTCTCTCTCTCTTTCAAATAAATAACAATAATAAAGATGAGGAAAGAGGAGAAAAATTTCAGAACAGGCCCATGTTTCTAACCTCACTCATCACTTGTCCAGGACTGTGGTATAATTTTTGCTAAAAAGTTATGATTAAAATATGCGTAATACAGGTAAAAATGTTAAGCATCAGAGTGATAAAAGAAATAACTTAAGAAGCTGGGCATGGTGGTGCATGCCTTTAATCCCAGCACTCAGGAGGCAGGGGTAGGAGGATTGCCCTGAGTTCGAGGCCACCCTGAGAATACAGAATGAATTCCAGGTCAGCCTGGGCTACAGTAAGACCCTACCTCGAAGAAGAAAAAAAAAAAGGAAATAACTAAGACAAATACCTTCTCATAATTGTGTTAACTCTTTTTTGGTATTAACAAATGACTGCCTACTATATTATCAGTAAGAGAAATCATATTGAGAAAACAGACATAAACTAAATCTTTTTAATGCCAAAGATGGGTCTGTTGATTCTAGTTTAAAATAGTAGCACAAAGAACAAACCTATCTCCAGTAGTTTTGTAATATAAAGACACCAGTCAGTCAGTCCATTCACTTGTACTGCTGTTTTTAACCTGCATATCCCGACTTTTGGTTTCTAGAGTGATGGAATGTAGTCTGATATCTGTGACATAGCTTACATAACTCACAAGGATAGTTTTGACACTTCCAAAGCTTCAACATTTTTCTCGTAAAAATGTACTTGTTAGCCGGGCGTGGTGGCGCACGCCATTAATCCCAGCACTCGGGAGGCAGAGGTAGGAGGATCACTGTGAGTTCAAGGCCACCCTGAGTGAGACTACATAGTGAATTCCAGGTCAGCCTGGACCAGAGTGAGACCCTACCTTGAAAAACAAAACAAAACAAAAAAATGTACTTGTTGTACAGAATAGTAGCTCTTGACATCTGTAGAACTTTTGTGGAGTCTAGATCGTTCTAAATCGTGTCCCTGTGTGCCAGGACCCTGAAGAACGTAAGAATTCATACAGTTACAACCTGTGTTTTGTTGATCACACTCTATATTATATGATCCCCAAACAATGCTGGAAAATAGCCTTGTACATAAGCCTTGAGTGGAAATGATCTTCAAAGAAATAATTCCCTTTGATAATTAAACTTTAATTTATCTGTGCACTGCTTTGATCTTAACAATACTTAAAAAAAAAAAAAAAAGTCTTGAGGATTTATTTTCAAGACTGCCAAACAAATTCTTACTTCTCAAAAGCTGTAACCTATTCATGGGTCAGTATAGCCCAAAGACACTATTTTTAAACGCCTATTAAATTTATTTTTTTTTTCTCACTGTGCTAATCTACTGCCTAATTTTCTTTGCTGTCGGTCACATGGTTCCTCCCGTCCACAACACACGCACTTAAAATTCTCACTTCCTGATTGTGCTTTAAAAGATTACGTCAAATGTTAATCAGCCTAAGTACCTAGGAGCAGGGGTTTTAAGAGGAAAACCCTGTTTTCTTTTTGTTTCATTATTAGCCCCAGAATGTGTGCTTCTGTACCTGTATTTAGAGATGAGAAGATGTTAGGGATTTTTTTTTTCCCTCCCTCCCTTTTGAGATTGAATCAGATTTTGCTTTCATTATATATACATATAAAAATAATGTGCCAGTTTAAGACTGTGGGGTGGCACAGTTGCAGGAAATCCAAGAGTTTCTGATGACTGAGAGATTTATTCACTTAACCACGCTCTGAATTCATGATTCAAACGAAGAGTCCGGCAGCTCTCAGAAGGTAATGATTTAATATTTCAGAAGCACACTTGATCGCATAGCCTTTCTGCTGCATAGCATGGTGACAGTCGTTTCTAGCAGGTAGGATGACATTTGTTCTTACCACAGATAGTAAAATTCATCGTATTTTCTCAAAGGGGTTTTGGAATCCTAGTAAAGGCTCGTGACGTGAGGAGGCTTTTAGCCTGAATTGATTTTATTAACGCTGGGTGGTTTTGTTTTTCACTCTTCTCGGACAAACAGCATCTCACTGCTCAGATAGATATCCCTATATCCTGTGTCCTTTCTGCCTCATTCAGTAAAAGTACAAGATTGTTATCAATTGATATCAGGTAGGTTAAACGTGGGTTTTTAATTACGCTGTAAAATTGCACTATACTCCTAAATCTAGGATTTAATTTTGTTTAAGGAGGTGGATTATAGGAGATATACCCCCCAGATAAAATTGCGACTTGATTCGGGTGGTTACAACTGTCCTTTCCTTTGACATACTTAAAGAATTGGGGAAGGCAGAGGAAAAAATATATCAGACTTACAAAAACACAACATCTTTTAAATAATTCTTTAACAATAAACACTCAGGTACAGAGCCAAAAACATGTTCCATAAAAGGGCAGTGGTGGGGGGGGGGGGGCGACACATTTGACTTTATCAAACTTCAGTGTGATGCTCGTTGAAATTCTGTAATTTAGTAAACCAAAGTCAGCTCTGGGAGAGTTTGTGAGGAATTCTTTATGGGTTGAAAGTAGGTCGGGTCTTCTTCGAGTGAAACTCAGGGGCAGGAATTCTCGCCCGTACGGCGCACGTTGAACAAGGCAGCCGGTCTCCTGGGCAAAGAGGAGGTCAGACGCAGGAGCGGCCTGGACTGGGTCTGGATGCTGGAACTTAAGTATCCGGTGTCCTACACCTCTGCTCTCATGTAGAAGTGGTCAGAGAAACGGGACACTGCCCGGTGGCCCCCCGCGTGAGCTCCGTGGGTTGCGTGCTAACACCGCCGGCCTGCCTGATCGGCGGGCCGTGTGTCCACCCGTGCGTGGGCCGTGTGAGCGCGCGGGGCAGCAGCGTGTGCAGCCAGCAGCAGGCAAGGTGCTAATGCACGGCCGGTGATGTCAGCAGTTACGAGACAGCGGTTTCAAAACAGTGCAGTAAACAAGGTCAGAGTGTCCCGTTTTGCTGGAAGGAGGTTTGTTTTTTATGAGCTGGACAGTACATGGATGAAGTAATTTTTCAAAACAAACTTCACATTTATATGTGTGGGGTTTTTTTTTTTCCTTTTTTTTTTTAAGGTCCAAAAAAAAAAAAAAATAGATGAGACTCAGTAGTGGTTACATTTTTTTTAATGCAGAATTAGTTTGTTTTCTTTTTAATTCATTTTCCTCTCATTTTTCAGAGGAAATAAAATAATTCTTAAGTGCGGGCTAAGAGGATGGTAGTACCCTGTGCCTTGAAAGCATGGCAAATAGTAGTCGTAGCTAGTACTAAGGGGTTTCTTTTCTTTTAGTCTCTGCACCTTTGGTTCTTAGTTGGACAGGCAGTCTAAGTTACAAGAAAGTTAATGGCATAGAATAGTGCTGACTGCGTGGCTCTCGTCCTAATGTGCCTTTCCAACCTTGAACCTGAGAATGCTAGAGGCTGGACTCCCTGGACGTTGGTGGGAGCATGTATCTGCTTCGCTGGCCACAGGGTTCCTGATGTAACAAGTGGGTGTCCTGGCTGTGTGTGTGTGTGTGTGTGTGTGTGTGTGTGTGTGTATAGTAACAACAACAGTGGGGCCACGTGGCACCCAGAGGTCATCTCAGTCTGCCCCGAGGATTCCGAGCCCTCAGGAGGATCTTGGGTGTCTGAGGTGAACTGTGAACTTGGGGCATCTCAGAAGCGCAGGCGCCGTGGTGTGGCACAGCCAAGCGGGGTGTGTAAGCACACAAGGGCTTTTTAAAGTGAAAGCAGGGGCCTTGAGGAAGTAAACGGCCGTCATCTCCTGCCCAACCTGCTCACGGTGCTGGGGAGCGAAGTAAGTTCTGTTTGTTTCTTTGTTAGCCTGTCCTACATGTCTTTTCTTGCTAATAGCGTTAGACACTCAATGTCTGGCAACTGCCAAGTTTTTGCCTCCTTCCTTGGGAAGAGGGAGATGGAGTTTGTTACAGCGAATTCCTTCTTGGATCTTTTTCTCCCTCCCTTCCTGAATCTGTGTGTGTGTCCCTTACCTTTTAGAGATAGGAAGAGATTGAAACCTATTATCAAGAAGAGAACAGGAAGGAAGAGATGGGAATGTATTAGCAAGAAGAAAACAAAAAGTGTTCTCTCCATACCTCTCTTATCTCTGTCAATTCTTCCCTCCCTCTCTCCCTTTTTTTCTTCTCTCTCTCCCTATCCCCCACCCCAGAAGTTTCCCATTAGGTAAATGACAGTGACACAGGGACAGATTTTCCATCCCATTGCCAGGAGTTCCTTCAGCAAAACAGACCAGTACACTGAGCCAGTTTCCAGAACAGGAGTACAGACAGAGGGGTCCTCAGCCCCAGCATAGGAGCCATATAGAAACCAGGCAGGAGGGGGGATCGCAGATACAAGGGTATAGCTTAAAAACCTGTCGGGAAATGGGAAGGAGCCAGGGGACCCACAATACCTAATGACTTAAAAAAAAAAAACCATTTAATATAAAGATGGGATAAAGTGTAGGGAAACCGAATCTTGGAACAGAAGCTGGACTATTCCTTCATGGTAGAAGGTTTCGTATCTTTTGTAGATTTAAGAAGAATGTGTCCACTAGCCTTCGGATTCTAAATAATACAGACTCTGTAATCAACCGTGTAAATCTGTACTGTGTCACCGTCCCCCCTCCTGTTAGTTGCTTATATATACCTGGTCTGTCTCTAGAGATGGCTTGATTGACTTTAATATAAAGGTCAGTGGCTTTGACAATGCTCAGTGGCTTGGGATTCGTAATTCAGTTGTCTTTCCTTATAAAATAGGCGGCTGTTTCTGTAGAATATTCTGGACTTTCTCCAGGTAGTGTGAATAACTCTTAGAAGGTTGCGTGAGAGGCGGTATGGCCGGTCAGAATATGGCAGCAGAAGCTTTTTAAGTCTAGTGTAGCGTGGGGTGAGGAGAGTTAAGTTAAGAGTGTCCGTATCACAAGGATTTCACCTTTTATCTCAAAGTTGTGGCAATTGGTCTTAGGATGGATTGAGTTTCATCTGGAACATTCTGTGCTTTCCCATATGAATATGAGAATTAACTATTCAGCAGTCACCTTTAAGTATCTTCTTTATCGTTAGAGCAGTGTGGTTGGAGCTATGATTTTTTTTTCCCCCCGCAATTCAATTTACAGAGCTTCAGTTTAAATCAAAACTCAAGAGCAGTTTGAAGGGTGAGTGAGCAGAGCATTACCGCCGAAACGGTCTTGTTAAAGATGGTGCCAAGTAAGCGGGCCATTCCCTTGTGAGGCGCCCCTTCTAATTAAAGGGGAAGGTGGCTGCCATCTGTCTTCTTTCATTCAAGGCAGTAGGGGGTCTGTGGTGGAAGGAAGCAGCCCCCCCCCTTTTAGTTTTTCTCCCACTCTTTTTTATAGTCAGCTTTCTCCCTAGCCAGTGACCCAGAAGGTCATTGATGATCTGTCTCTCGGGATGAATAAAACCATAAGCATGCATGCATGGCACTTGTGAAACCCAGTTGATAACACGCATTTATCCAGTTAGAACGCCACTCGAATCACATCTGAGAATATCATAGTCTCCATGGTGCTGTCTCTGCCCCTTCTGTTACCAAGGGTACCCCTGGCAGGAAGAGAGGGAAGTTTTACTGATTTTTCTTTTGTCACGGAAAAAGAAAAAAAATGTTTACATTGCACTGGGCCCAATCAGAAGGTGGCAGTATGTGGCTGTGTGCAGGCAGTGTGGGGCCATGTCCTTAGAGATACCTGTGACCCATGAAGCATATATGTACTGGTACTGTCGGGGGAAGAACGTGAACAGGCTGTTAACAGATGCCCACGTTGCTCAGTGGTCTTGGTTGCATAGTCAATGGACTAATGCACACTGTCCTTCAGTTAAGCAAGAAGCCTGAGAACCTTCCTTGTGAGACTATGTTGTGAATTTAGAGTCATGGCATAATTGCTCTTGAGATGTGGAATAAATTTTTAACAAAATGATTCGACTATGTTGCCTTGCTTTCCCCCTCTGTCGATGGGAGAAGTATTTTTTAAAAAAAAAAAGTGGAAGTAAAAAATAAAATGAAAGATGGAAGTAACATTTTGTCTTTCATAAAAAACTTTATTGGCCAGGCGTGGTGGCACACACCCTTAATCCCAGCACTTGCGAGGCAGAGGTTAGGGGGATTGTCATGAGTTCCAGGCCACCCTGAGACTACATAGTGAATTCCAGGTCAGCCTGGGCTAAAGCGAGACCCTATCTTGAACCTCCCCCCCCCAAAAAAATAAAAACTTTATTGGAACTGAAATTCTAAATCCTTCAGTTATTTTTATTTTCAAGTTTTATACGCCTCAGCAAACTGTAAACGCCCATCTTAACAGGATTGAGTCCTTACGTGCTCTGTTTAGCTCCCAGGCGCTAGTCCAGAACTCTCCGTGACATGGAAATGTGATATTTCTTAAATCTACGACAATGAGAAAGAAAGCGCAAACGCGAGAGTTACGTCTGTAGTTTCATTTACAACTTTTTTCGACTTTGTCACCAACTTGTAATGAGCTTCCTTGGAAACATGGCTGTGCTTGTTCTGTGGGGTCTAGGGTGAGCAAGTGTAGTTGCTCTTAGACACAGGTATCCAGTGGACGTCCAGATGATGCTAGAAAGACGAGCCCACCCGTGAAAGGCACTTGGAGTGGATGACCAGGCTGCCTTCATTTTGTGGCTCGTTCCCTTCTCTTCCCTTTCCCTTTCTTAAACTTCAGATATTCAGCTGTATACTGAATTATGTTTTACCCTTTAGTCCTTTCAAGATGACTAAAACTAAAGTACGTCTATAAAGTGTGACTGAGGTAATGGGATTAGTCCTTGAACGCACACGGCAAGACACACACAGACATACCGACGTTAGCTTTGAGAGGTTTGAACTTTACCACCATGAAGCCGCCTCTGCCCCGGGCATAGTACTTTCTGCCTACCAATGCCTTAGGAGCCTCCCTGCTGGTAGTTAGCTCTGATGAATAAGGTGTGTGCTCCCACTATGGAGTTAAGTCTGTGCTGCTGCTTGTCAGCACACAGTGGGCCTCCACCCATCCCAGGAGTTACTCCAGCAGGGTCAGAGGTGAGCAACTCATAGACCCAGCATTCCAGGAGAATGCTGTGCTTAGTGGGTTTTGAGAGGAGGTAACGTTGCAGGGTGGCAGGTAACACAGGCGTGGCACGTGGCACCGCGGGAGCCCGGATGAGGCTCACACAAAATCTTAAGATAGAGACTTGATAGAAAAGGAGAAGTCGTATGTGGGATTTATGAAGTTGTTTACATAACTGAAGCTTGGAAATGAAAGTCCTTGTACAGTCTCTTATTTTAAGGACGAGACAATCTTTTTTTTTTTTTTCCTGAAATTCTACAGTTCTCAATCAGTTGAAAGGCTTTCAGTTAATAATAAGGCTCACCACCACCACCAAATAAATCGGTTATTATTCAAAAAGTGAGTTCTAGCCGGCCGTGGGGGCGCACGCCTTTAAATCCCAGCACTCGGGAGGCAGAGGTAGGAGGATCGTCGTGAGTTCGAGGCCACCCTGAGACTACATAGTGAATTCCACGTCAGCCTGGGCTAGAGTGAGACCCTACCTTGGGGCGGGAGGGGAGTGAGATCTGAAAAGGTTCTGAAGCTGTTAGAAAAGCTTGGTGTTCTTCAAAGGAGACTGTAGAATGATTGCTTGCTACATGTTGATTGGGAACTTGCGGCACCCTGCATACGTTCCAGCAGCGCATGTCGTGGTAGCTCCGTAGTTCATAGAAGGCTGTGGGCATCAGCATGGTTGCTTCTGCCAGTATGTGGCCAGAGGAAGCTTCTCACAGCCTCTTAGGTTGTGTTCCAGAAGGACGGGACTTCTGTGCAGCTAGCAGCTGACGTTCCTTATTCTACACTCAGCTGTGGAACGTTGCTCTGTCCTGATGCTGTGCTGTCTGTGGAGTGATTAGGAGCCTGAACTGATTTTGAACTTGAATGAAGACCTCTGGGGGTGTCCCTGCTGAGAAGAAAGGTGCAGAGAAAAAGAACTTAATTAAAAAGCAGAGATAGGGCCTGAAGGGATGGCTTAGTGGTTAAGCACTTGCCTGTGAAGCCTAAGGACCCTGGTTCGATTCCCCAGTACTCATGTAAGCCAGATGCACAAGGTGGTGCATGCGTCTGGAGTGCGTTTGCAGTGGCTAGAGGCCCTGGGGTGCCTATTCTCTCTCTCTCTTTCAAACAAGTAAGCATATAAATAAATAAATAAGTATTTTTTAAAGCAGAGATAAATAAGCCACATGAAAAATCTGTAGAAATGGAAGGTTATTGGTGGCAAAGGGTTTAAGAAGGGCTTCCTGAACAAGGAGCATTTGAACACCAGGTAGAAAGAAAGGTGGTAATGAACTTGAGGCCTTAAGGGAGGCTGAGCACAGCACTGGTGGGTGGAAAATAACCTGCGGTCAGCATGGGTAGTCGCTGCTGCAGGGACCGGACAAGAATGCGCAGAAAAGTGACCAGGAGAAAAATCTGAGAGCAGAGTTTCATGGAGGCAAGCTCTGGGAGGGCCGTGAACGCTGCATGACTAAACAAGCTAGTTGAACACTGAGTCACTGGGGAGCCGTCGAAAAACTTTGGTCGTAGCCCAGCCTGGTGCTGGGGGAGTGTAACCTGGACAGTGAAATGGGCGGAGATGAGAAGTACGTTAGTTAGGGCTGTTGAGAGAGACCAGGAAGGATATGAGAAAGGCCCGGGTTAAAAAAAAAAGGATGCCTTTGGACTTGGCAAAAGCTAGACAGAGGGGCTGGAGAGATGGCTTAACGGTTAAGCGCTTGCCTGTGAAGCCTAAGGACCCCGGTTCAAGGCTTGATTCCCCAGGACCCACGTTAGCCAGATGCACAAGGGGGCACACGCATGTGGAGTTCGTTTGCAGTGGCTGGAAGCCCTGGCGTGCCCATTCTCTCTCTCTCTCTCTGCCTCTCTCTCTCTCTCTCTGTCACTCTCAAATAAATAAATAAAAATGAACAAAAAAATTAAAAAAAAAAAAAAGCTAGACAGAGCCGGGCAGGAAGGTTGGGAGCTGTACGGGTTTTATGGGATTGCCTGGGTCGCGGAGTGTGTCAGTTGGCTTTCTGTAGTTTAAAGGGAGGAGAACCCTCTTGGCGTACAGGCCCACAGGGTCTCAGCCCGTGGTCGCTTGGCCCCGTGGGCTTGGGCAGAGAACATCGCAGTGGCAAAAGTGTGCGGACGAAGAGGCTGTTCACCTCCTAGCAGAGAGAAGCAGAGAAAAGGGAATACAGGAGCATGATGAGTGTCCTTAGGGACCAGCAGTGCTTGGTGTGGTGGGTGGGACGACGGTGATGGCTTAGAGAGGCGCAGCCGTTCCTCACCGAGCTCAGTGGCTCTGGGCTCCATGGGTCATGCCGATCGGCTCTAAGAACGACTGGCAGGTGTTAGACCCTGCTTTCCTCCGGGCTCACAATCTTGAGGTCATACCCAACAGTCGTTCCAGATGAGGAGGGCCAGGTTGAAAAGTAAGCAAAAGGTGTGTGTATTTCATGCAGGAGGGAGACTATGCCAAGGCACAGAGATAAGGAAGAGGGTTCCCCAAAGAAGGAAGACTTAGCGAGGGCAGGATGTAGGGGACATGTATACAGATAACAGCCAGGGAGGTCGGGCAGAAGCTAGAGCGAGAAAGGCCTCGGAAGTTTAATTATGAAACTCTCTTTCTTCAGGACATATGAATTTTAAGAACTTGGGGGGGGGAGAGTGTCATGATCAAACTTGTATTTGAGACAGTTTCTGATTGAGACAGTTACTGCCCTGCCGGGATCCCGTGGGAGAATGAGACTGAGAGTGTAGGATATCGGGGTTGGTGGCACCCATGCCAGGATCAGAGAGCCCCACTCCGAAGCAGGTGGTGAGGAGGCTGAGGAGCTAGAGGAAGTCAGAGAGAGGACGGCTGGCTGTGACTTACTAGTGACGCAGCTCAAGTGATAAAAAGCACAAGGTCACTGGCAGGTGGGAGAGGGGGAGGGGACTTAGGTGCCCAGAGGCTGACGTGGCTGTGCTCTCCCACCAACGTGGTTGGCAGGACTGGAGTCACAAGAGGAGCAGCGCGGGGTCAGGCGCTCACAGGTGAAGGGTGTGGAGGCCGGATGCCAAGGCATGCCCTGCAAGGGTGCTTTCCAAGGACAGGGTGCGTGACTACAGAGGAACCAGGAGTGGGAGGGCCAGGCAAAGGGTGTGCAGGATGTAGGAGTGGACCTCTGAGAAGGGATAAGAATAGCAGAGAGCCAGAAAGGAACTGTCAAAGGACAGAGAGGACAGACGCAGTCCAGATCCGAGAAGGCCGCAGCGGGTCTGGGGTCAGTGCTCTTCTTGCCCCGAGCAGATCTTTGGAGAAGCAAAGGGCAGAAGGGCCATGAGAATTTGGTGACTGGAAATTGCTAAGTGGAGGCAGCAAGTCCAATCTATCCTGCAAGAGATGGGGGGGAGGGGTGGACTGAACGGAAAAGGCGCTTACGGAATGTGACAGCATCGAATAATGAGTTGAGGTTTCCTGTATCTTTGACGATCCTAGCCTTCTCTGCTCTGTGCCCTTGGACTAATTATTTACTTTGTGTCCTTCGTGTGAAACCCATCATAGGGATGTTATGAGGAATAAATAAGCACCCGTCATAGTAAACGCTATATCAGTAGTAATAAACGTAGAGAAGAATATATACGTATATATCTTGTATGTGTTGAAAATCAATCGTCACATTTTAGGTACCCTCCCCTTGCTGTTCGGGATAGTTCTGAAGCGTGCACAGTAACAGCCTCAAACAGAGGGGAGTCCTGGGGTGCTGTCACTGACTGACTCCGCGTCATGTGGCTAACCGTCAATAGCACTGGGAGACAGGCCCCCTTGCCCTGACCGGAGGTCAGGTTCTCCCGCGGGACCTCGCCGCATCTTCGGGCTATGGCAAGAAGAAGCAGGGCGCCGGGATAACCCTTGTTCTTCTAGGATCTACTTGGTGCTCATGGGAACTGCGTCTGAGCCCTGATTCTTGGGGCTTGTCCCCGTTGGGGATCAGATGTAGTCTCTTGACTCATCTATGCCCAGATGCCTGGCCTTGTTAGATGTGCTTTGAAGCTTTCCCGTAGACTCAGCGTTCGCCTCCAAGGAAAAGTACACCACACCGCATCCCTAGTCTCTCCTGTGTTCTGTGGCAGAAAGCGAAGTTACTGTGTGGCCCAGAGGCTTTGCCCTCCACGGATAGCCATCGGAGCCACCCCTCTTTTGAAAGGACGTTGTGATCGCTAATTTGGTCACACCATGCTTCCTAGATATTTGGTCAAACACCAGGCTACATGTCCCAAGCAGGTATTTTAAAAATGAGATTAGGGCCGGAGGGCTCAGTGGTTAAGGCGCTTGCCGGCAAAGCCTAAGGACCCAGATTTGACTCCCCAGAATCCACGTAAGCCAGACACACATGGTGACACATGCATGTAAGGTCACACATGCCCGCAAGATGGTGCACATGTCTGGAGTTCGATTGCAGTGGCTGGAGGCCCTGGCACACAGATTCTCTCTCCTTCTCTCTCTCCCTTCCTTCCTCCCTCTCTCTCTCCAAATAAATAATAAAATTTTTAAAAATTAAAAATGATATTATTAAGATGAGTGAAAGTGAACTTTTGAGTAAAGCTTTTTTTGTTTGTTTTTGTTTTTCGAGGTAGGGTCTCACTCTAGCTGAGGCTGACCTGGAATTCACTGTGTAGTCTCGGGGTGGCCTTGAACTCACAGCGATCCTCCTACCTCTGCTTCCCCAGTGCCGGGATTAAAGGTGTGCACCACCACCACACCCGGCACTTAAAGCTTCTTATTCTCCTTGCTGTATGTGGGCAAGTCAGTTGAAGACCTTAGGAGCAAAAGATTGGCATTCTTTTTTTTTTAATAGTTTTATTCTTATTTATTTATTTGAGAGAAAGAGGCAGAGGGAGAGAGAGGAAATCAAACTGAGGTCCTTTGGCCTTTGCAGGCAAACACCTTAACCGCTAAGCCAACTCTCCAGCCCTTTTTTTTCCCCATAGTTTTATTTTTATTTATTTGTTTGAGAGAAAGAGGGAGAGAGGGGGAGAGAGAGAGAGAGAGAGAGAGAGAGAGAGAGAGAGAAAAGATTGGCATTCTTGGAGGAAGGAGAGGTATCTTACCTCCACACTCCAGACTGTAACATCAACTCTTCCCCAGGGTCACACTTTTCAGACTCACCAACCCCCACCATCCCATGAGCTAATTTCTTAATATAAATCTGTGTTTTATACTTCTCCTTCCCGCCTTCTCCGTTGGTTCTGATCTCGAGAACCTGTCTGATACGGATAACGATAAAGAACTGGAAATCATTCGGCAACTGTTAATACAGGCTGAACATCACTTCTCAGAAAAGCTCAGGACCAGGGTGATTCCAGTGTGGGAACCCTTGCACAGACTTAACCCCAGCTGAGCATCCCTCACCTGAAACTTGAACGTGACGGGTTTTCAGATGACGGATGTTCACTTCACATTACCTTCTCAGGAAGTGACCATCGTGACTGTCCCTCACAGGTCTTATGTGCCAGCTAGTTTTAGACAGACACTTCATAAACATTACCTCATGGGGTCTTCCAGCAGCCCAGAGAGGCAGATCCTATCCCATTTTGCATAAGAAGGCAACAAATGGTGAATTAAGTAACATTGCCAAAGGTAAGTGGCAGATTCCAGCCTTATCAAAGTGACTCCAGGCCAGTATTCTTAGCCACTCTGCTCTTCCTGCATGTAGTAAGCACCTGCCTGGTGCCCAGGATTGTTCCCTGCTAGACGGTGGGCTCCCTGCAGGCAGGGACTTGTTTCACGGAGTTCACATGTAGTAAGTGCTTAGTGCTCATAGACTTGAGTGCCTGGCGTACTCGTTAACGTTGTTTGTGGCCACATCCAAGTGGCTGTGCAGTGGGACACCACGCCCCTTCGACACTGCGTTGTGGGGCAGGGAAAGAGGTATTGCAGACTCCTAGTGAGGAAGCACTCAAGCCACGGCGCTAGGGATCTTCTCCGTCCGTGCTGTAGATGAGCTCACCTGCGTGGACTGACGTCGGCTAACTCGTGGCCGTGGGACGCTCTCTCTTTCCTAGAGAACACCCACCCGTTCTTCATGATTTCTGCTCCTTCCGCCTAAGTGCTGCACGTGGTCTCCAAATTCCGTTTTAAGACACTCCCGAAGTTCTCATTCCAGAACCTTCTCATGGCATCTCTTCATACACCTGCACAAGTTTGTCAACCTGTAATTGTATATGTCCTTGCTTTTTAAGTGAAATGCATGGAAAACAGTGCAAACCAAAGCCATATATATATATATATATATATACATATATATATATAATATATATTTTTTTTTTTTGTACAATTTTCACTCTCAGAATCAATTTCCTTTGCTTCCCATAAATGGGACGCTTGCTTCCCCTTGGAAATAGTAAATTATGATTAAAGAGTAAAATGTAAGTCCAAGTCAGATAGAAGTCAGTGCTTGGCTTCCATCTGCCTTTTGTTCTTGCCTGGAATTGTGCACGTAGCCAGTGAGGATGGCAGAGCTAAAGGAGCTACTATGATGTTTCTCCCATGTAAAAAAGAGATGGCAAAAGCCGATATCACACGCCTTTAATCCCAGCGCTCAAGAGGGTGAGGTGGGAGACTTCAAGGGCAGCCTGGGGCTAGAGTGGGTTCCAGGTGAGTCTGAGCTAGAATAAGACCCATCTCAGGGGGGAAGATGTCACAGTTAAGCAACTCCTGGGCTTTTGTGTTGCATCAAATGCATGGCTACATGAGTCTGTGTATGTATTTATGCACGCTGATACTCATGCTGCCTTTCATAATTTCTTTTACTCCTAAAAAAAAAAACCTTGGATAGCTAGAAACTCCCATTATTGGTGTAAGATGCCTTGAATTTCTATCCAAACCAAGGCTTTGCAAAAACTTGCAGTAAATTCTCATTAACAGCCTGCTTTGTACTTGACGGACACCTTTGTGTGGTTTTAAGAAGCTTCAGAGAAAAGCCATCTACGTTTGGGAACGGCCAGTCAAAATAGTGAGATGGGGAGCAAACAAAACCCAACTTTCATTTTGTTTTTGTTTTTCTTTTGGAGATAGGGAAGTAGTGTTGTACACAGCCAAACAGAAGACGTTCTTATCTTGGAGCCATAGAATTAGAGATTGAAACAGGCACATTCCTAACCTCGGATGCAGAATTTTGCCTGGTACCGCTTTTTCTCTTGAATCTTTGAATTCCTTTTTAGTGAGGAGAAAGAGAAAGCTCTCCTTCTATCTCCACAAGACGTGAACATGAGCATTCTGTCTTTCGGAGCATGGGGCGCTCGCTCGCGTCGGAAGCTGGTCCTCCAGTGCATCTCCTGGCACACCTCCGCCATGATGGAGAAACCGTGCCACTCTAATTGCAGTTCTTCCGCTCCCTGCCCTGCCAAGCCCGGTGGCTTCTGTTATAACATGTGGCAACTTCTCCCTTGGAGACTAACTCCGTCCAAGTTACCATAATATTTAGGACCAGCTACAAAGACATTTCTTGCCCTAAACCAAATGCCAAGTCTAAATCAATTTCTCCTCCCTGGCCATTCAAATAGGTCCAACTCTTATATATATATAAAAAAAAAAGACAAGAAATGAACAGGCTTCTTTTTTGTTTTAGCCTGTTCAAACAGATAAATAAACAAGGTACATCGTGCCTCGCGTTGCTCCGAGGGCAATCACTTCCTTTTAAAAATCACCTCTACTTCTATGCTCATTGTGAGAATTGCAACTGATGTGTTCTGAAAGGACAAAACACATCGCATCTAGCTTCAACCAACAGTCTGCTATCTGTAGTTGGCGGGGGGGGGGGGAGAGAGGAGATGAAAATCACTGCCTCTCAGCAGGACCCTGGGGGGTCAGATCTGTTTGTTGAGTAGCGTCAGCCTCTGGGGGCATGAGTCCAGAAGGCAGGGAATGAATGGCTCTCACCCCAAGTGCCTATAGGTCATCCACCTGCTAGGCAGTCAACACAAAAGTTACAGTCCTTTTATCTTGCCTTTAAGAAGGTGGAAACCTGGCAAACAGAAAGATTCTCCCTAAATACACAGGTTCCGATCTATGGACTTGCCCATGCATATATCCATGTTATAACTATGCTATATTCATCTTTGCTCAAGTAATGCTATCCTATTCAGCATCAATCTTTCTTAGCAGGGCCTACGTTCCTTCATTGCTTCTTGATTATTTTAAAACAAGTTTTTATGGGTGACATTTCTATTTGAGATACATAGAAGTTTTGATATGTGTGACACAATACACTAAAGTTTAAAAGTAGATGTTTAAGAATTTAGCACATTACAGACATGTCAGGAGCCTCTCCATGCGCTCATTCAGGTCATTCTCCTGCTTCTCCGCTATGCTAACATAATAAATATAATCACTATTCCTGTTTTAATTATAACGGTCGTCATGGTTTTAAACAGATGTATTTGTGATTTTTTTAAAATTTTATTTGTTTATTAGAGAGAGAGGGGGGGTGCAGATAGAGAGAATGGGCATACCAGGGCCTCTAGCCACTGAAACGTCAGACACATATGCCATCTTGTGCATCTGGCTTTACGTGGGTACTGGGGAATAGACCCTGGGTCCTTTGGCTTTGCAGGCAAGCGCCTTAACCACTAAGCCATCTCCTCAGCCTCCAGACGTATTTCTTTTCATTACATAAATGGACATCGGTAGAGGTATTTTGAGACCTAATAATGTCACCATGCCATATGCAGTCTTTTTCTTTTTCCACCTTGAGTTCCCCCTCCCATGTTATGCTTATCAGATTCACCTGTCTTACTGCGTACAGCTACAGTTCCCTCGTCTCCATTGCTTTATTATTCTGACGTCTGACTCAGTCACGGTTATCTACCGTCTTCCTTATGGGACGTGTGTGAGAAAAACAAGGTGTTCTGCGTCCGACACGTTGAGTTTGAAATGTCTCTGAGAAACCCAGTGGAAACATCGAGTAGGCAAGTGGACTCCCTCCGACTCGGGAGACAGGGATGGGAGATCGTCAGCAAGTGAGTGACGGCCAAAGCGCTGGGTGTGGTTTAGATCGGTGTGTTGATGGCTATTTGTGCTCATCATCTATGCGGCTGCTTGGTTTGTTCGCAGATCTGTGTGGTCACCTTGCTGAAGTGTTGGCCTGCATGCAAGGGAAGGAATGGGGAGAAAATGAGCTCCTAGGAGGGAGGAGGAAAGTGCTTCTCGAGCTCTAAAGAACGGTGTGAGCCGGGCATGGTGGCACAGGCCTTTAATCCCAGCACTCGGGAGGCAGAGGTAGGAGGATCGCAGTGAGTTTGAGCCCACCCTGAGACTACATTGTGAATTCCAGGTCAGTCTGGGCTAGAGCAAGACCCTATCTAAAACCCCCCTACCTCCCCTCAAAAAAATAAAAATAAAAGAATGGTGTGAAAGTTAGGCATATCTCTGAGTTTTGTGAGATGCAGGTGAAACCTACTTTACATGGAATTACTATATTTTATTGTAGTACTTTGTTGGTAACTCTTCCAGTGCTTACTCAGTCTGTGAGAAGTGGGTTCTGTTTACTTGTCCTTTACAGGTGAGGAAACGTTAGCCCATGAGGGACAGACCAGTATGTAAATACATGGGGTCTGCCTCTCAAAGTTGTGGTCCTGGCCTCCTGTGCGGCATCATCCTTAAGATGACAAGCCTTTCCCACCTTGTGCAGCTTCAAGAGCTTAGTCAACTAAAAAAAATTTATTTATTTATTTATTTATTTATTTCAGAGAGCGAGAGAGAGAAAGAGGCAGAGAGAGAGAGAATGGGTGAGCTAGGGCCTCCAGCCAATGCACATGAATTCCAGACGCATGTGCCACCTTGTGCATTTGGCTTATGTGGGTCCTGGGGAATCGAACCAAGGTCCTTTGGCTTTGCAGGCAAATGGCTTCATGGCTAAGCCATCCCTCCAGCCTTAGACTTCTTTTTTTTTTTAAAGCAAGGTGTCACTGTAGCCCAGGCGGACCTGGAACTTACGCTGTAGCCAAGGCTGGCCTTAAATTCACAGGACCCTTCTACCTCAGCCTCCTGGGTGAGTGTTGGGATTAAAGGTATGAGCCACCACACCTGGTTTAACAGTTCAGACATTTTAAAAAATATTTAATTTATTTATTTATTTGAGAGAGAGAAAGACACAGGGAGAGAAAGAGAGACTGGGCACGCCAGGGTCTCCAGCCACTGCAAACGAACTCCAGATGCATGCGCCCCATTGGGCATTACATGGGTCCTGGGGAATTGAACCGAGGTCCTTTGGCTTTGCAGGCAAACACCTTAACCACTAAGCCATTTCTCCAGCCCTTCAGGCATTTTAAGGTTACCTTTTTAGTATGTCTACCTTGAACTCAGCGAAGAAAACTCCCCTAAGGTCAAGGTCCCCAGCAAAGGGGCTCTGTCTCCATAGACGTAGTACTAACTTTACCTCCGAACCTGGCCTCTGCTCTGAGCGCACGGTCCGGCTCCGAGTGCCCCCTCCACTCAGTGACAGCGATGCCTGCTGGATTTAAGCTCTTTGCCGCCAGCCACCCAGTGAGTGAGCAGTGGCCAGGGACTGGAATGCTGCCTTTCAAGTGTCACATTTGTTTTGTATTAATAAACTATATATCTCCAGGGGATCTGGCAGAAATTTGAAAGCCCTTCATTTCGCTGCAATAAATACTAAAGGATCGTTTTTTATATCAAGGGCGAAGGCAAACACCGGCCAGAGCAAACATGTTTTCCTCTGAGGGCCTCGACGCATTCTTGGGTGCTGGGATCAGATCGCGAACCTCAAATTCTGTCTCTCACACTGGCGATAGCCTGAAGGAGGTCAGGACTTCAGCTTGGCCACAAGGCTGCAAGTAAGCCTGGAAATCCTTCACGAATGAGGCCGGAATGTGTGATGACCCATCCAGAGTCTGCCGGCATCGGCTTACTGTCATCAGGAGGGCGTGATGGGGAGGCGACATTTGGGTTGACATTGCGGTGATTCGGGCGTGGACCAGGCAAGGTAGTCCCAGCCTTTTGACTTAGTTTCCCCCCTGTCTTCCTTGCAATTAACAGCCCATACGCTTTATGCTGAGTGATGTGCAGCTAGCTCCGTGTGTTTATGGAAGTGGCTCTTTGCCTGAAGGGAACGAACCCAGAGGGGGGGAAGGTGATCTGAGTGACCAGCCCCATGTGAGGACAGAGCAGAAAGCAGTGCATTATCCTTGTCATCAGAAGATGGCTGGACAGATTAGACCCTCAGCTAATGGCACACTGCGATGTACCAGTGGAGAACCATGATGGAGAGAAGGGTTTCAGCAAAACTGGAGCTGAATTTCCAAGGTTGGCATTTGTGGGCAAGGCAAGGGGGGCTGGGCTGGTTTCGAAGGAAACAGAGAATCCGGATCATAAGAGCATGTCTTCCCACAGTGGTGCCCACAGTTCCCAGGGAGATGTGCATGTCTGACCCTGCATTAGGCAAAAATGGACCAGCTTAGGACTGACTGTGCACAAACCACCAGTAGGGTCAAAAGTTCCTGCTGGCAACCGTGCCTCAGTGAGATGCTTTGACACTGGAGCTAGAACATTCTTCGCTTTAGAGAAACTCTTCGTCCACACTGCTTCTGCAGTTTCACTCTAAGCCACAGCCTGACCAGGTGGCTACAGCACCCACAACCTTGAGCGCTGACTCAGGCCATGATGAGCTGTGTGGCTCTGCCTCAGGGTGGTGCCTCTCAGTCGTGCAGAAACAGCGAAGGAAGGTGTGCTCGGGTCGGTTAAGGGATGAGCACTGTGGCAAGAAGCCAGGAGACCCGCACAGGAGCCTTGACCTGTGGACCGGGCCCGTCTGTGAATAGGGACAACACGGAACTTGATGATCTCTGGGATCTTTCCTGTCACAGGTGACGTTATCTTGACGTTGTGGGAGATGTCCTGCGACAAGGCATCTGGCTGGTTATTTTGAACCCCGAGGGTTCATGAGCGTCCTTTCCTGGTGGCACGGCGTGCCTTCCTGATTGTCGTATCCATTCCCCGTGACCCTCCTTATTGCTGACGGATGACTTTGTAGATTTGGAAGTTGTCTTACTGGAAGCTTCTTGTGGGTGGTGAAAAACGCAGAGACTTGCTGGAGAACTGCTTCTTTTACAAAAATAGACCCAAAGTGAAAGTCTAGGCATGTTCATGAGGCACACTGCATGAATAAAAATAGACAAGCGCTGGGCGTTTGTCACAGTGAGCGGAGCACAGACCTGTGTTCACGTGGCGATGGTGGGAGCCTGCAGGAGCAGCTCCGCCTGTTGCGGTAGGCGGTGTGTGCATAAAATAGAGGCCTGGGACGGGGTCTCCCCCAGTGTCTGCGCCTCTAGGATTGTCCAGGGGCCCTGGGGTTCCCAGAAGGTTTGATAACACAGTTACAAGGCTGTGCACCAAAAAATATGATGGACTTACCAAAGTGCTCTCATTTGTAAAAACCCATAAGGCTCTTCCACCGTTCCTTCCGCTCTCTCCCACCTTCCTTCCTTTCCTTGTTCTTCTCTGCTCTGTTTTGCCACCCTTGTATTTTGCCTTGGTTGTCCTCTTACGTCATTTCCTCCTCCCCTCCTTCTGTTTCCTCCTGTTGGCATCTACGGTGTTCAGACAAGAAGTCCATTTTTCTAGGTGAAGCCTGCCTTCATGAGGTTTCCAGACGAGAGGGGAAGCTGGTGCATTGACCCATATGGGCAGTTGTAGGTTACGGGATACCAAGAAGGAAAGGCGCATGGGCCAGGGTGCCTAACCAAAACCTGGTGCTGTGTGCCAGGCCTGAGCGGGGGCGGCTCTGTGGGCACGGACACTTGGTTTTGTAGAGCCGCGGAGCTCTGAGGCCCTTCTAGAGACTGCTATTACAGATTTGCATGGACGTAGAGGCAGGTGGATGCGTAGAGAATATATATTTTTTCCTAGCACATTTAACAGTCTCTGAAAACCCATTTCTCACATGTGCATTATAAAACTCAACCATGCCGTTGGTTTTAGGAGAAAGCTTTTTTTATGATAATTTTTTATTTTATTTATTTATTTGCAAGCAAAGAGAGAGAGAGAGGTAGCAAAGAGACAGAGAGAGAATGGGTGTGCCAAGGCCTCTAGCTACTGCAAACAAACTCTAGATGCATGTGCCTCCTTGTGCATCTGGCTTACATGGGTCCTGAGGAATCAAACTTGGGTCCTTTGGCTTCACAGGCAAGCGCCTTAACTGCTAAGCCATCTCTCCAGCCCCTTTTTTTTTTTAATTGACTTTCTTACAAATCAGTTAGAGCTGGGATATACTTATTCTTCACCATTTTCAGAAGAGGAGTTGCAACAGGGGAAGAGCTCATTTCTGTGGCGTTGACAAGAGCTGCTCGCTCCTGAAGAAAACTCATGTGGCCTCACGCTGAGAGTGTTCCCCCAAACCCTGAAGAGTGCTGGGAAGGTTAGGTATTGAAATTAGTGCCTACCTTTCTCTTCTCTCTGTCTCCTCTCTTAGTTTTTGAGATCCAGATAAGGTAAATTCGCTTTGTCAATCGAAACATAATTCACAAATTACTATATTTTATCATAGTACCTTGTTAGCGTTTACCTAATAACTACAGTCCACTGAATGCCTACTTCACTTGTGTACCTCTTCCAGTGTTTACTCAGTCTCTGGGAAAAAGTTTTTCTTTACAGATGAGAAAACCGTAGCCCATGATGGAGTGGACAGGTATTCAAATGTATAGGGTCAGCTTCCAAAAGCCGTGGTCCTGGCTCATGTGTGTTGTCATCCTTAAAGTGACCGGCCAGGCTCCTGTAGCTTCAAGAGTTCAGACTCTTGTTTTTTTAAATTTTTTTGGCTTTGTTTTTGTTTTTTGAGGTAGGGTCTCACACTAGTCCAGGCTGACCTGGAATTCACTATGTAGTCTCAGGATGGCCTTGAACTCACAGTGATCCTTGTACCTCTGCCTCCCAAGTGCTGGGATTAATGGCATGCGCCACCACACCCAGCTTAATTTTTTTAATTTAAAAAAATTGGGGAGGGGGCCAGGGTCTCACTGTAGTTAGTCCAAGCTGACCTGGAACTTAACTCTGTAGCCTAGTATGGCCTTGAACTCAACAGATCTCTTACCTCAGCCTCCTGAGTGAGTGCTTGGATTTGGGCAAGAGCTACCACACCCAGCTTAAGAGTTCCGGCCTTTAAAGGTCAGAGGGGTTTGGCCCCACTGGGAAGCCCTGTGTGGCAGGCTAGCTAGCGTGGCCTTAGCGCCTGCCCGTGCACATTGACGCAGGCTTGCAGGAAGCGTTCTGGCATGGCATGTGTAGTTTCCTCTTGTTGAAGGACTGTGGAGCTTAGAGTCTTCCCAGTGCCCCAGGAAAGCAAAGACAGTGTCTCAGTTAGGTTGCATGTCCAGGGTCTGATTTCTCAGAATTTATATCTGGTGTCCTCACAATAAATCAGCTCCTCTTCTTTAGCCCTTCTGGCTAAAAGTAGACATTCTTAAAGAGTCTTAAAGAAGAAAATTACAACAGAAAGTTTTTTAAAAATCTTATTTTTATTTATTTATTAGAGAGAGAGAATAGCCATGGCAGAGCCTGTAGCCACTGAAAATGAACTCCAGTTGCATCTGCCACCATGTATATCTGGCATACATGGGACCTGGGGAATCGAATCTGGGTCCTTAGGCTTCAAAGGCAAGTGCCTTAACCGCTAAGCCATTTCTCCAGCCCTAAAACAGAAATTTATGAAAGCTGAGCTGGGGAGATGGCTTAGCGGTTAAGGCACTTGTAAAGATGGAGGCCCTGCTGTGCCCATTCTCTCTCTCTCTCTCTCAAATAAGTAAATAAATAAAATATTTTTTTAAAAAAGTAAATTATGACAGCTGAAAAGTGATCTTTATAACTTTTCTCACTAAAGGCAGAACGTTAGAGCGCTGTTCGTTCAGGTTTGTAATTGGTTGTATATTTAAGTCATTTTAAAATCTTTTATTTTAACATTAATAGTGGACTTCACCACCATCATTTAATGAGGTTCTAGGTCTTTGGGAGCAAATGAAATAGCATTTACTTTGTGGCATGAATTAAATCTAGATTTCAGTGATGGTTGACACCTTCTAGGCACCCAGATGGCCATGGATTTTGCCTTGGATAAAGACGTGTATGGGGTTTTAATCACATCTTGTTCTGGTTTTTTTTTTCTACCCTTTAAAATATCGCCTTTCCAGCAGTTGCTTCTTAATGAATGACTGGTTGTTTACTGAAGTTTATACCAGGGATTTGAACATTAAGCAATTCTAAATCAGAATACAGACTGGGGGAAAAAAAAACTTGCTGCTCATTTTCTTACCTCTTCCACTTATTTTCATTGTATAAATAAGACATCCTCCCTCTGGACATGTAATGATTTGAGCAATCCCATCATTCTCTTCCTGAAAACTTAAGAGTAATAAATGAGTTCAGAGGACATTTAATTACAGTTCTTAAAAACTATAAAAAGCTCTTAGAATATGGAAATGGGTAGGGCCGCAGTAACTTTTGCTTCTTGACACATAACAGCTATCCACAGAATAAATTTTACCTCTTGAGTATGTGTGCTGACCGTTTGAAGAAAACCTGCAATTACAAAATCATTTTGCTTTTACATCTCCATGGTTTTTTTTTTTTTTTCCAACGATTGAACACACTTGGACTGTTAATTCAACATTTGTTACCGACCTAGATGAGGTCATGGGAGTCCTGTGGACAGGGATAGACAAAACCACCTCGTGGCGAGAGGGCTGTGCTCTGTTTGGGCCTGTAAGTGAGAATCTTGGACCAGAATCTCAAGATCTTTACCTCTGAGAAGGTGTGATTCTTGCATAGCAGATCGTTCTCGTGGAATGAGAGTGGTAGAGCGACCTCACTAGAGCGCTTTGGCAGTGCCCAAATGTGAAAGAGCCTGAGACAGATAGGCAGAGCATATCAGAAGTTTCACTCCTTTTTCAAGGAACGGGCGCATGCATTGCCTCTGGGTAGCTTGCATTCTGTCCATACACCTCTGACGTGCTCTTGTGCGCATGTGCGTCTGCACACGTGGGCACTCGGTGACTTCCCCTCGAGCCTCTGGTGTTCAGCGTGAGTTGTCCCATGGGAGCCGGAGTGCTGCTGATTCAGTCTGCTGCTTGGGTTTGGTGAAACTCCCCAACCCAATCTTTATTATTTTTGAAATAAAGTGGCAACAGGAGAGATCCTCTCCTCAGGCTGCCGATGGCTTAGACGGGCGACTCGCCGTGCGTGGTGTCAGGCTCAGCCTGTCAGCGCCCAGCAGTCTTGACTCATCTGCTCAGACACCTGCAGGTGGGGGTGCTAACACACGCGTGTTCACTTGCTCAAGCTTAAATTCCAAGATCTCTGAAAGGCTGTTTCTCTCCTCATCCTGAAAAGACCACCTGCTTTCGTGAGCTCCTTGTATCATCCCCACGGTGCTCCTGTCCCCCTCCCCCCCACCTGGGGGTCTGTTTTTTACATATGGGAGTGCAGCCCTTCAGAGAAAGTGCCCAGTGCCCGGACCATCGACAGAATCTCTGCGGGCATCCCCTGGGAAGTCTACTCTGTCAGAAATCCGCCTGGAGGCTGTCTTTCTTTTTAAGCTGTAGCCGTTCCAGGGTTCCAGCCATTTCCCCACGGCCCCCAGAAGGTATCCAAATGAGACTAAAATAGTCCTGCCACCCTGAAAAGACTGAAGCCCTTTGGTTTGTGCCTTGCCATTTGTCCCTCCAGTGGTTCCTAGCTTGTTGTGATGTCAAACCTGCCATTCAGAGTAGGGAAGGAAACCGTGGCCTCTCTTTGCCTCGGTGGCCTGGACAAACTGTTGTTTCTCAGGCATCCAAAAACGCGCTCCGTCTGCCAGAGCTGTGCATTCCATGCCTGGGTGACCTGGTTAAATGGAGGAAAACCAAACGCTGGCCGCTGAATGGTCCCCAAAACAAGCACCCCACCCCGAGCCCTTGAGCACAGGCTGTACCGCCCCTGAGCACCGGATGGCGGCCGCTTGTGCGCCCAGCTTCTGTGCAGTCTTGCAGCGAGAACGTCATTCTCGGTGGACGTGATTAACAGTCACTTCAGCATCATTTCGCTGCCTTCGGTCGGTGCTGCGGGAGCCTTTTTGGAAAACCAGTGCTGTGTTCAAAAGTCTTTTGGGATCATCGTCAAAAGCACCTAACTGGCGACCACCTCTTCCTCTCATCACGCTTCTCTCTCTCCCCTCAGCCCCCAACCTCAGATTTCTGAATTCTACAGAGGCCTTTGTATATGTTTGTGTGTTCGTTCCTTATTGAAAAGAATATTGTATGAAAAGGTGGGAGAGCTACAATATGTGGGTGGCGGCTCTGGGTTTTCCTTAGGAAGAGCGGCGCCCGTGCTTTTGGGAGAGGGAGTCATCTCGGAGGGTCACAGGACTGTGTGTTTAGGAGCAAGTACCATCTCTGTGGCAAATTGCACTTTGCAAGGCTAAAAGGCTCCCCAGCAGTGTTGTGTTGGGTCACTTACAGTGAATGCTCCAAATTTACCAACTTAAGACTGAATCCCAAGGCATGCTTCCCAAAGTTTCTTCCTGTCATGGGAGAGGCACACAGCTTTATGTTCTTAGATTTTTGGAAGTGAAAATTATAGTCCCTAGAAAAAGCATATGTATAACAAAAACACTTTATATTCCAGAGTTGTTTGAGTCAAGTCAGCATGTATTTGAGGTTTTGGCATTACAAATCCCATTAAATCTTCTGTGGAGTAGCCCTGTTCTAAATCTTAGGTGGAAGGACCTTTGTAGGAAATAAAACCACTTAATTTGGCATGTATACACACACATGCATTTTATGTTAGAAAGAAACTTGATGCAGTGGGACTTTTTTTTGAGACACTGTCTGGATATGAATATAAAAACCAGGCTGCCTTCAAATTCACATTAATCCTCTTGCCTCCACCTTCTGAATGCTGAGATTATAGGTGTGAGCTAATACGCTTGGCTTAGTGGGGACATTGTTAAATTTTGTTTTGTTTTGAGATAGAGTCTTCGTATGTTTCTGGTGCTGGCCTGGAACTCACTGTGTAGCCCAGGCTAGCCTCATACTCATGGTGGTCCTTCTGCCTCAGCCTTCCAAGTTTTGGGGATTATAGGCCTGCATCACCATGCCTGGCTGGTGAGGCCATAAGGTGGATCCTTACAAATGAAAATTCTGGCTAGTCCCTGACTCTTCTACCAGGAAATGGAGATCTTCCAATGACTGAATAAAGACAGAAGGGACACAGTGAACTGAGTACAATCATAATGTGGACTGAGGGTTTACTAGGTGAGGTCCGGTTTGACTCCATAGGCAGGCTTCCCAAGAGGCCTAACACCTTACGGGTGCCCTGTAAGCATAATGTTGGGCGTAGTGAGCCTGGCTTCTCCCAGGGGCTTGTGGCACAGGTGAGCCTGCGGATGTGGGAATGAGAGGGAAGCCAGAACATTATCGCACTTATACACTAGAGGTGGCTGTGACTCACGTATCAGTTCTTTTCTCCTTCCTTTTTTTTAAAATTTTTTTTGTTCATTTTTATTATTTATTTGAGAGTGACAGAGAGAGAGAGAGAGAGGCAGATAGAGAGAGAGAGAGAGAGAATGGGCACGCCAGGGCTTCCAGCCACTGCAAATGAACTCCAGACGCGTGCGCCCCCTTGTGCATCTGGCTAACGTGGGTCCTGGGGAATCAAGCCTTGAACCGGGGTCCTTAGGCTTCACAGGCAAGTGCTTAACCACTAAGCCATCTCTCCAGCCCTCTCCTTCCTTTTTCTGTTGCTGCCATTTTAGGAGGACCTTGCTACCTGAAGGTTTCTGATAGTACAAAACTACCACTGTGTTTTTAGAGAACTGGCTTAACATTGAACCAAGTTCTAGAAAGTAAAAAGTTGAAGCTTTGTTGGTTTTATATCATATAAGAGTTGTGATATGATGCAATATTTCTTTCTTTTAAAATACTTTATTTATTTGAGAGAGAGAGGAGAGAATGGGTGCGCCAGGGTCTCCAGTCACTGCAAACGAACTCCAGATGCATGCGCCACCTTGTGCGTCTGGCTTACGTGGGTCCTGGGGAATCCAACCTTGGTCCTCAGGCTTTGCAGGCAAGTTAACCACTAAGCCATCTCTCCAGCCCATGATGCAGTATTCCTTAGAACAGAGACTAACGTTAACTTTTGAGGCAGAATCCTGGAAAGGGTGATTTTTGTGGAAGTGCTTGAATTTTCTCAAGGCACTTTCAGTTCTTTAAAGGCACAAAACATCTTTTTGAAAAGTTCCAGGGGCTGGAGAGATGATTCAGTAAGTAAATTTCTGGCTATGCAAGCACGAGGACCTGACTTGAACACCCTAGAACACATGAAAAAGCCAGATGTGGAGGTGTGTGCCTGTGACCTCAGGGCTGGGAAGGTAGGAACAAGGAATCCCTGGGGGGGGGGGGTCTGTTGGCTAGCCGGTCTAGTGACCTTGCTGAGCTCTAGGTTTAGTGAGAGAGCCTGTCTCCAAAACAACACAAAACAGGCAGAGAGCGTTTGAGAAAGACCCCCAACATCGACTTTTAGCTTCCACACATGTGCTCAAGTATGTGTCCGTTCACACACATGCAAACAACACTCTAAATGTATGCACACCTACATGCACACATACGTTCACACACACACACATGTACACGCACCAGAAAGACACAGTTCTCATGTAATCACCTTCGTTGACTTTCTTTCTTGTCCTTGGACTTCACTGTTCGGATTCTCTTGATCCTATTTGCTGATGACTGTGTGACTCGAGCAGATCGTGGTGGTTCGGATGTACGGTGTTCCCCAGAGCCCCATATGTTTGTGATTAAACCTCATCTGGGGAGGCCTTTGGGAAGTGGAGCCTTGCCGGAGGAGGTGTGTGGCTGGGCACAGGCCTTCGGGGTACTAGAGGCCAGTTCCGCTTGCCAGTCAGCTCCCTGTCCTTCCTGCTGCTGTGGAGATGTGATGCCCAGCTCTCTGCTCCTGCCGCGCTTCCCCCACCACGATGAAACTGCCTCTCAGAAATGTAAGCCAGGGGCTGGAGAGACGGCTCAGCAGTTAAGGCGCTTGCCTGAAAAGCCTGAGGACCCAAGTTCAATTCCCCAGGACCCACGTGAAGCCAGATGCGCACAAGGTGGTGCACATGTCTGGAGTTTGTTGGCAGTGGCTGGAGGCCCTGGCGCACCCATTCTCTCTCTCTCTCTCTTTCTTTCTGTCAAATAAATAGATAAATAAAATGTTGTTTTTTTTTTTAATGTAAGACAGAAATAAATCCTTTCCTCCCACAAGCTACTTCTGGTCAGGTTTTGTCCCAGCAAAGAGAAGGTAACTGCTATATAGGTCTTAATGTCTTTTTTTTTTTAGGCAGGCCCAACAGACTGGCCTTTTATATGAGAGAGAGAAAGAGAAAGAGAGAGAATTGGTGCACCATGGCCTCCAGCCACTGTAATTGAACCCTAGACACCTGTGCCACCTTATGCGCATGTGCAATCTTGCATATGCATCACCTTGTGTGTCTAGCTTGCATGGGATCTGGGGAGTCGAACATGGGTCCATAGGCTTCACAGGCAAGTGCCCTAACCGCTAAGCCACGTCTCCAGCCCATCATTTTTTTGTCAACTGTCTGAAGGTTTCTGGTTTCATGTTACGAGTAGACTACATTGTGTTGGCACTGTATTCTGCCATCTCAACCAAGCAAGAAAGTAAGCTGGAACAGATGCTGATGGTATGAGGACTATATATGAAGAGCCTACCATGCTTTTCAGCATTGTTCTGTTATGGTGACCTTTGCTTCCTAATTCAAACTGACAGCTCCAGGAGTTGATAACGATGACTGAAATCATGAAGGCTTCCTGCCCCCAAATCTGTGTTGCCTTTAAAAGGCTCAGTGAGGCTTAGTGGCCTGCATACTCAGTCACATATAGATTTGTGTGTCATTTCTGACATTTCAAAGCTAATACGACCCTCGGCATGTTACTCGCAGAACCTCAGATTATAGATCTGTGTTGTAGTGACAGCAGCCTTGCATCGTGGTCCTAAGGATTAGTGGCTAGTGCATAACACCCTCAGGAAACACAGGGAAGACAGCTCAGAACATCATCCTCACTAGGGCTGTCTGGGCTTTCACATGGTACCTTACATTTTAGATGCTTTCACCATTACTTAAAAAAAAAAAAAACATTCATTTTTATTTATTTATTAGAGACAGAGAGAGGGAGAGAAAGGGATACAGAGAGTAAGAATAAGCACGCCAGGGCCTCTAGCCACTGCAAACGAACTCCAGATGCGTGCGCCACCATGTGCATCTGGCTTACGTGGGACCCGGAGAATCGAACCTGGGCCCTTAGGCTTCGCAGGCATGCACCATAACCGCTAAGCCATCTCTCCAGCCCTCACCGTTGCCTTTTAAAAAAGATTTTCAAGTAGTATAGTGACCCACAGAGGCTAAATTTCAGGAGATCATCTTTGGTGACTACATTGTGGATTAGCTAATGTGCTTTGGCAGACACCTTCCTCGTGCAATAGATGCCTGTGGAAACTCAGTAACTTTCTTGGGGCCATATGGTTTGTTTCCAGGGGCACCACGCCTACGGTCCCATCTTCTTACTGCCTCCTGTGCCTTCTACCCCATCATCGCGAGGCCCTTGTGTCTGTCTGGGAGCAAACTGACAAACATCAGAGGTGGGTTTTGGAAGTGGAGCGGGCCAGAGGCCGCAGCAGAGCAGACTTGGTGATGACTGGCCCAGCGCGTTGAACGTGAAGGTGGCCACAGAGGTCCACATCTCACGCTTGGCTGGGTGGCTGTGCAGTTAAGTTAGAACTGCGATGGTGGTGTTATGCACCTTCAGGTTCACTGGATCCCTCCGTCTTCACCCACCCATACATAGTCAAGATTAGGGTGAACTTTGAACTTTATTTTTTTAAAATTTTTTGTTCATTTTTATTTATCTATTTGAGAGTGACAGAGAGAGAGAGAGAGAGAGGCAGATAGAGAGAGAGAGAGAATGGGCACGCCAGGGCTTCCAGCCACTGCAAACGAACTCCAGATGCATGTGCCCCTTTGTGCATCTGGCTAACGTGGGTCCTGGGGAATCGAGACTTGAACCGGGGTCCTTAGGCTTCACAGGCAAGCGCTTAACCGCTAAGCCATCTCTCCAGCCCTGAAATTTATTTCATAGAAAGAAAAGTAGGACATTATTGCCATACTATATGTCTTAATATTTAACTTAAACTGAGATATATTCCACACTGTTATACATATTTGCCATTGTAGAAAATTCAATCAACCCTGTGGAATGAGACCATCTCCTGAAATTTAGCATTTACAGTATCATAAAAACCCATATAGCTTAAAAAGAAATTGATTTTGTATCCAGAGTTCATGTTAACCATCTTTTAAATTCATGTTGATTTAATTTAAAAAATCCTTAAGGAAAATTGAAGATTATAAGAGGTATTATTCCTCTGGTTTAAAGGTAAAATGCCAACAACCCATTACCAATTATTTAAACTTTTTTTTTTTTAATGGTCACGTACAGCTTTTCTCTGCTTAAGGCGAGATATACCTTTCAATGTTTTTGTTACCCAGATGTTTAATATTTTAGTTTTTCCCCAAAAGGAAAATTTGTATATAAATATTTTCTATGATTTAACAAAAATATATGGCATTCCAAAAAAAAAAAAAAAGAATTGTGATGGTTTTGTTGTTTCCTGATGAGCTCACAGGCATGGACTGCTCTAGCCTGATAGAAATATGCTAATAATGAGGAGTGAATGGTAAAAAGGGCCAGTGCTGAAGAAATAACTTTGAGTTATTCGAGGCTTAGGCCAAAGAAGGAGAATTGAAGTGTAGTTGTTCTATAAATAAAAGGAGTGTGTGTGTTTTAAACATATTTTATTTATTTATTTGAGAGAGAGAAAGAGGGAGAGAGAGGGGGAGGGAGAGAGAATTTGCCGCACCAGGGCCTCCAGCCACTGCCGACGGAACTCCAGATGCATGCGCCCCCTTGTGCATCTGGCTTTATGTGGGTACTGGAGAATCGAACCGGGGTCCTTTGGCTTTGTAGGCAAATGCCTTAGCCACTAAGCCATCTCTCCACCCTGAGTGTGTGTGTTTTAAAGTGGAGTTTGTGGCATCTTCTCAATTCATACCTGAGCCACAGGATTATACTCTGCTCACTTGACTCCCAAGCTGTTACGCATTCATCAGAAGAATGAGCGAATCCCTAGATTCCTCTGTGTGTGTGTGTGTGTGTGTGTGTGTGTTTTGTTGAATGGGTCCTACTATGGCACTAAGAGACAGACTTGGCGGGGCTCTGCTTTGTAAACAAATCTGTTCACGCTTGTTTTCTTATATCACTGGATGTATACGCTGGCTCTGTGTTTCCCACCGACAGAAGCCTGGGGATTTAGAAGTGCATTTTCTCTTAGACACAGACCGACTGAGGGACATGCACACATGCCTTTAAAATGTACACGTCTTAACCTTTGGAAGTTGTTGGGTCTTCATGATCTTACCCTTGGACCACAAACCCTGAAAGTATATTGCAGCCCTATCTCCCCAGTCCTCTGAAAGTGGCATCCTTAAAGCCTCCATAAAAGCATGAACGAGGCTCGGGAGAAAGAGAAAAGCTCATTTTGCCCTTAAAGATCATTCTTTGGGCCATAAGTGGGATTAGTCACCTATGGTGATCGAGCACGATACAGCGTTTCCCAAGAGTGAGTGATTCATCACTCACTGTGAACTCCAAGCATCTGTGTATAGTCACTTCCTATCTATAGTTTTTGTACAGTTCATTTAATACTCTAGCCAGGCTCGAGTTTTTATGACAGGAAGTATGTGAATGGTTATAGATAGAAGTAAATAATACTTGATTTTATGATTATGGTACAAGGAGTAACTTTTCTTGCCAAATAAATCTTTGCGGGGGGGGAACAAACTGCCTTATAAATGTAACGTACATAATTTTCCAGAATCTGGCGTACAATTGTTATGCTGTCTTAAATGAAACTAATACAGAAATGGTTTATTTCCTTTCCTAACTTTTCTCGTTAATAAATGCCTTTGGTTTAGGAAGACATTTCCAAGTATTTTGCTTATGACCCAGCATAACACAGGATAATTTATAAAACTGGGAGAAGGGTGTTAGAGATAAAACATAGGATGTAGAGCACTTCAAGGGAACACATTGACACCAGGCTATGCCTGCACCAACAATTCCAAGTGAAAATGATAAGGCCAGACATGAGTGTAGAGTATATAACAGTGAAAGACTTAAAAATCCTAAATAAAAAGCCACCTTAGCTTGGCCTGGTGGCACACCCCTTTAATTCCAGTACTCAGGAGGCAGAGGTAGGAGGATCACTGTGAGTTCGAGGCCACCGTGAGACTACATAGTGAATTCCAGGTCAGCCTGGGCTAGAGCGAGACCTTACCTCAAAAAGGGGGGGGAGGGCTGGAGGGATGGCTTAGCGGTTAAGGTGTTTGTCTGCAAAGCCAAAGGACCCAGGTTCGATTCCCCAGAACCCACGTTAGCCAGATGCACAAGGGGGAGCATGCATCTGAAGTTCGTTTGCAGTGGCTGAAGGCCCTGGCACGCCCATTCTCTCTCTCTCTCTCTCTCTCTCAAATAAATAAATAAATAAATAATATTTTTTAAAAGCCACTTTTTGCTTGAAGATTGAATGGCCACTGACACCAAGAAGGGACCTAAGCTGCCACCATAGGCAGATTTGTTCTTCTTACTTAACAGGCCGGGCACGTGGAAAAGACCATGGGCTGGCCCTTCAGAGAGGGTTTATCTGAGCACATTCAAAAGGAAAGAATTCAGTAGAACTTTAATTATATTCATTATAGTCAGAACTTTTTTTTTTTTGAGGCAGGGTCTCACTCGAGCCCAAGCTGACCTGAAACTCACTCTGTAGCCCAATCTGGCGTTGAACTCAAGGTGATTTTCCCATCTCAGCCTCCTGAGGGCCAGGATCGTAGGCATGAGCCACCACTCCTGGCATACTCAGGACTTTTTTTAACTGAGGATTTGTTTTTTCTTGAATAAAAAATAAGCAGGGGGAAAAAATCTCAATTCTTATCACCGCGAAGCCTAAAAAGCTTATAGTGGAGTAAAAACAGTCTAACTCACTCCCATTGCTAAGCACAGCCCATGCATGAATGGACACCTCAAGCACGGAGAAGCTGGTTATGGTTCCTGATAGGTTGCAGACTTACCTGTGTGGGGCTGTGACACATCAGCATGGGGGAGAGCAGGGAGTCAGAGCTGCGGGTTCCCACCGCACCCCTGCAGCCAACCAGCGAGCCTCGTGTACGCTTCGTGAGTGACACGGGGCGGGGGGGGGGGGGGAGGCCTCCGGGTTGCCGCCGCCTTCTCACACCCGGTACCACTGATTGATTTGGCAAACAGGGAGTTTACAAAGTTCGTGAAGCTGTTTTCCTTGGACAAACTAACGTGTTCATTTCAGAGTTGTTACGACGTAGTTGTCATGATTTCGCTCGAGTATACAGAAAATGAATGTATTGGTGGGGGGCGTGTTTGAAACTAACCTGCATAGCTTTTGGCTGCTCGTGGCTTTAAAGGCAGTTCTCCTAAGTGCATGTTTTTTTACTCGGTCTTTACTCCTGTACCCCACCTTGGTGTGTCTGGAGGCATGCGGATGGCAGGCTCCAGAGTCCACTGTCGAGGTCAAGTTCCACCGGCTTTGAATGCTGATTCCACCACCTACTGTTTGGGGTTACCTTAGACAAGCTCTTGAGCTCCCCTACTCATCCTTAATTTGAAAATTCCATTTACACACGTAGTTTCTATACTCTTCTTTTTTAAAACTGCCAGTTGAGGGCTGGAGAGATGGCTTAGCGGTTAAGCACTTACCTGTGAAGCCTAAGGACCCCGGTTTGAGGCTCGATTCCCCAGGACCCATGTTAGCCAGATGCACAAGGGGGCGCACGCATCTGGAGTTCTTTTGCAGTGGCTGGAGGCCCTGGCGTGCCCATTCTCTCCCTCTCCCTCTCCCTCCCTCTCTCTCTCTCTCTCTCTCTCCCTCTCCGTCTTTCTGTCTGTCGCTCTCAAATAAATAAATAGAAATAAACAAAAAATAAAAATACCAGTTGGGTGAGCTGGGCCTATAGCTCATTCGTAGAGCACTTTTGTAGCATGTGAGGATGTGGGTTCAAACCTTTAGTGCTACCAAAAAAAAAAAACCCTGCTTGGTAAAGATTATAAGAACAACAGAATATCGAATACTATTATACTCATGTATTTTTCAGTTTATCTTAAGTATCCAGGACTGGGAACTAAAGGAGCCCCAGTGTCAAAGGTGCTGTTAAGCAAACGCAGGTGTAAACTGGCTTTCATCCTCAGCCCCCCTTCAGTGGGGGAGTGGGTTTCCCTCCTGCCTTCAGGAGCTCCAGCCTCCCCAGCACAGGGACAGAAAGGGCAAGCAAGCTCTTAAGGATCTACCCTTTTAGCAGCATGTCTCCAGAAAATGAGCCCCATCAACAGTCTTTACCGTGAAATAAAAGCAATTTTTCTTATCCGCTTGTCAAGAAATTCCATGCTTTTCTATGACATAAATCAACAAATTTGGCTGAAATGGAGAGAACTACAAAATGTCGTATTTTTTGTGGCCATTTCAAAGGACGCCTCAGTGTTGGATGCCACGTGGGCGGCTCTATTAATGTGCCCATGTCTTTAAATAAGCAGTTTTCTGTCCTGTCTCAGACAAGTCTGAAAACATGCTTTCTTCTCACAAACCCAGGGGACAGCAATAGAGGCTGTGTTTGAGGTTGACAGGGGAAGACGATTTCCATGTTTGAAATTTGGAGGACAAACAGCAGCCTTCTCTGTCCTGCAAGGGTTAATGTCCTAACCAGCTTCCGATTTTGTTCACTTTGAATCTTAAAATTACTTTTCTGGTCACGCGCTTGGAAGGCCTAAGCATTTGTGAAATGTCTCTCCCTCTCCCCCCCCCCCCACACATACACACCCAATGCTATTCTCCTAGGCTGTCTTAATTACACAGGGGTTGAGAAACCAAATTAAAACTAGGCGTGGCTGGGTAAACACTGATCACGTGGCAAGCTTTTAGCTCTGCTGGCTGGGGTGGCTTCTCCTCCCTCAGTAGCTTTCCTTCTCGGCTTTTTTTTTTTTTTTTTGAAAGGAAATATCATAAGGTCTTTTGGAAATGCTCACAGGAAGTGGGTCTCCGTATGCTGGTTACTCACCAGCCATGGAAGTGCTGACAGCCACCTGCCACCGCCCCCACATTTATGTGAAAGTGGCCCCCAGAGCGGATCCGGGCCAGGAGGCAGGGTGCAGATCCCGAACAGGGGTTTGTGTACTGAGTGACTTACTGGAGGAAGCTGGTCATGGCATGTGTCATCTGGAGAGAGGGCGATTCAGGGAGCCGTGGTGGGGTCAGCCCCGCACGTGGTGGCCGTGGCTGAGGGTTTCTGGGCACCTTCTCAGAGAGTGCCGGCCGGCTCCTAAAAAAGAGCGCTCCCTCCCACCCCCAACCATGATTCTTGTGCAGTGAATCACTTCCAGCCACAGTTTTTTGGAATGAGCATTGTGAAATCCCTCGTTTATAATGGCAGGTTTTCAGTTGGTGGTTTGATCAGACAGTTTCTCAAGATCAAAACGAGACCTGGTCCTTTAAAAAGAAAGTAAAGTCCTCTGGAGACAGAAAGCAAAAGTCTGCCACTGAAGAGCTGTCAGGGCCGGTCTCCGCGCCTCCATGCAGGGCTGGGTGACCCTAGATTTGCCTGCATGGGTGAGTTCTTGGAATGACTGACCGATCACCAGTAGCTGGTGATTTCCTATGCAGAAGGTGGCTGGCTCCCTACAAGAAATGCTCTCCTCGGTGAGTAGTAGGTAGTAGTTTCTGAAAACTATTGCTGAGCCCTGTTCATCATCTCGAGTCAGGGATCTGAAGGGCTTGCTCCAAGCTTTTCTACACTTCTGCTTTATGTAACCAGGTGGATGGGACCACCGGAGACCCCGAGGGGTTTTTAAGAATGTGTTGAATAATCACTGAATTTTTTTTTTTTTTTGAATACTACCTCTTTGGAAGAGGAAAGGGTATTTTTGAGAAGGAGGTGATTTCTGGGGACTTTTAGAGGTGTACTTAATTTTTCTCTTTTTACATTTACTTTAAGCACCAGTCCTTTTCTCTTGGGTAACAGGAATAAAGACGACGTGGTCTCGACAGAGAAAAAGTTTTTACTAACTCTTTAAGGAAACTTCATCCACATTGCGCTCAGAGAAAAAAAGTTATGCTAACTCTTTTTAAGTAAGGAAACGTCATCCACGTTGCTCTCTTGACTGCTTTCGTCCCAGAGAAGGAAGAAGGAAAAGGAGGAAAGGGAGAGACTGGCTACCTGGCAGAGCCCAATGCTAGGTCTCCCCTAGTGAACTCTTAGGTTATTTTGGAGCACTTTATTCAGGGGCAAAAGGAGCCCAGTTACTGGAAACAGGGAGTGTAGTTGCAGGAATTGTTCCCTCAGAGTGGATAAGTTGCTTGACCTACTGACTCATTTCATAGGAATTAAGAAAACAGCCTAATGTGGTTTTTATTGTTAGTGCTAGAGAATTCCAAACCCCTGCGCCTGCAGTTTAGATGGGCTGGAGTAAGGTAGCCTTGGCATTTGGCGTTTCTGCTGGCCTGCTCTCCTAATGGAATTCAATCCTCTGCTTCCAGGACAAGATCAGCCTGTGCTTGGGGATCCTTTGGGTGGCCGTTCAACCGTGGGTACGTATGACAGCAGCTTCTGGTGGTGTTCACTAACAATTATTGCGTCTAAACTCCTAAATGGCATTTTTGTCTGAGGAAAAGCCTTTTAAAGAGCTTTTTTTTTTTTTCCTGTTACACTTGTAATACATTTTATACTTAACCTGTGGAAAATCCTTTGGGTGTAATAATATAAACATAACGTATAGTTAAGAATTCAGTTTTATTGTGATTTTTGCAGCATGTTGATGTAGAGATGATTGGGATTGTAATATATTCAATGATTTTTTGTGTGTGCTATATTAAGCACAAGTATGGAAGATACCAGTATATTCTAGCAAAAGTAAACATACTGGCCATTAATGAAAGGCATGTGTTTTTGGGCTAGTAACATAATACTTATGTGCAGGGAAACTTGGGGTTCATGGTGCTTTGGTTTTCCAGCAGTATTACCAAATAACCTTCGGAGGAAGACAAAGTATATTGAACTTATGTAAAAGCAGAAACTATGAAAAGATAGCCTGGCTGTTATGTAGAATATTACCTCTGTATGTCACACATGTTAGAACCTCTTCCCCTAATCACATCCACAAGTTATTTTCTTTTTTTAAAAAAAAATATTTATTTGAGAGAGTGAGAGAGAAAGAGACAGAGAGAGAGAGAGAGAATGGTGCACCAGGGCCTCCAGCCACTGCAAATGAACTCCAGACGCATGTGCTACCTTGTGCATCTGGCTTACATGGGTCCTGGGGAATCGAACTGAGTTCCTTTGCTTTGCAGCAAACGCCTTAACTGCTAAGCCATCTCGCCAGCCCCACAGGTTATTTTCTTAATGCATGGGGTATTGATGTGTGTTCTTCTCTCTGGAGGTAGCTGAGTAGATGGTAGTCTACCATACTGCTGTTCATTCAGCACACTGAGTTATGGCATACCGCCGTAGAGTTGGAGTTACTAACCTGTTCTGGGCACTAGACTCCCTCAAGATTCTGAAGGAAGCCACGAAACAGTTGCTTGCATCTTGGAGGTTACCATAGACCCATTGAAGCCCTTCTGCGTGCCCTGGGTGCAAGGGACTAACCTGGAACTGGGTGCTTACCCTGGCTCAGCTGTTGTTAGGTTTCTCAAAGCATTCCTGTTAAAAGGGAGAAATATCCAGGTCCTAAGTCATTCCCTGTCGTGGCTGGGCGGGCGTGCAAAGCCAGAGAAAAGGACACTGGGTGGAGAAATAAATGACGCATAATCAAGAGACTGGTTGATAGCATCAGAAGCTCCAGATGGGTTACTCAGAATTCCAGATATATACAAATACATAAAGTAATTGAGAAATCAGAGAGAAAATTACTCTCCTTGCCTTTCTGTTGGATATACTACCAAATGAGATAGGGGAATGGAAGTCATCCAAACTTCAGTAATACAACTTTCTACACTGGGAGAAATTGGTGGGGATAGGCATAGGAGAAGGTTGAGTGCAGAAGAAACCCCATTTGAAAAAATCAACATCGCCCTGACTAATTGTTAGCTAATTTGACATCAGTACTGTGAGGCCACTGTGGAAACAAAAATAAGACTTGATTTTTGAATGTATTAAAAGGAACTTGACATAGACGAATAAGAAAAAAAAAAACTTAAGACTCATTGTATTGTTTGAGTCACACTTGAAAAAGAGATGTTGGGCAGTTGTGAAGTGCATATGTACACTCAGCAGAAGTTACACACCTTTCTAGGAAAAGATGAAGGGAATGAGGGGTTTAATCTGAAAAAGATGGGAGGGGATGGAGAGAGGGCTCAGTGGTTAAGGTGCTTGCCTGGGAAGCCTAAGGACCCAGGTGTGATTTCCCCAGAACCCATGTCAGCCAGATGCACATGGTGGCGCTGGAGGCCCTGACCATATTCATTCTCTGTCACTCTTTCTCTAACAACAATGTGGAGAGATGGCTTAGCAGTTAAGCGCTTGCCTGTGAAGCCGAAGGACCCCGGTTCAAGGCTCGATTCCCCCAGGACCCACGTTAGCCAGATGCACAAGGGGGCGCACGCGTCTGGAGTTCGTTTGCAGTGGCTGGAAGCCCTGGCGCGCCCATTCCCTCTCTCTCTGTATCTGCCTCTTTCTCTGTGTCTGTTGCTCTCAAATAAATAAATTTAAAAAAAAAAAAGTAAAAAGAGGAGAGGATTTGTTGCTGAAGGTTCATACACACTGATTTTATTTTTATTGTATCCTTGGGTTTTCCACACTATCTGCCTTGAGTAATTGTAGCTTTGTGGATAGCTGTTGGATTTCAGGATGTTAATGATAGTCATACCAGATCAATACATCCAGATAAAACCAAAGAGCTGTTGTCATAACACAGGACTATAATTAATACATTAGCTAGCTGACGAATAGATAAAAAGAAAAAGACTACCTGATTGCCAGGGTGATAAAATAGTTGAACAGCTAGTTGGAGGAAGAGACGAAATCTTTTCAAGGTGAGGGTATGTAAGTATTTTGGGTGGTGGGAACATTTATTAATTCCAACGACAAATACCAGGGGCCTGTTCTGATCAAGTGAGGATCACGGTGGGTGACTGCCTCTGTGGGGATGTAAGGCAGTCGATTGTGGGGGCTTGTGGCACTGCCCCACATGGCCTCCTCAGAGGGCAGCCCTCAAGGTTAGCTAGGTGATGGGGGCGGTGGTGAGTGGCTCTGAGGACAGCTGGTGTGTTAGTGCTGGGAAAGACCCCCAGGCTGCACGGAACAGGTGGGTCTTTGTGGTGGGGTGCTCTGTGGCCGGGGAGAGGGACCGGCCAGGTGAGGCAAGCTAAAGAGACCAGATGGAAAGTTTCAGTCATTATCCAGTGGCGCTGTGATGAGCGCACCAGAGATAACGGATTGCAGAGAGTGGAGTGAGGCCTTTGAGAAAAGAAAGGGCAAATCGGAACGTGGGCTTCACACATTGTGTGGTGTCGTCTGCCGTGGATGTGGACCTCGGATTTGATAGGCAACAGTGCAAAAGCCAAGTGGTCTCGGCTTCTGTGACACACATCCAGTTGGTTGGTTGTCATAGGGTCTGGCTTTGTAAGCCCTCACTGGCCTTGAATTTCCTGTGGGCCAGACCATCCTGAACCTCAACAGCCTCCTCAGTGCTGGGATTACAAGTGTGCCTCACCCCACGCGGCCTTGGTATAATATTTTTAATTTTATTCTAAATGGTTTGAAATAAAATTTCTTTTAAATATATACAATGTTTTGATATAAATAGACATACTTACTAGTGAAGCCAGTTTATATACCCATCTCGCCTGGTTAACCTTTCATGTGTTAAAAGTATCTAAAAACTATTCTCTTGAAAAATTACAAGTATATAATACAATATTAACTATTGCCCTTACACTATTCTTTCAGTTGATTTATCTCATTATTGATTTTTTGTTGTTGTTGTTTTTTGTTTTTTGAGGTAGGGTCTCACTCTAGCTCAGGCTGACCTGGAATTCACTAGGTGATCTCAGGATGGCCTTGAACTCACGGCGATCCTCCTACCTCTGCCTCCCGAGTGCTGGGATTAAAGGCATGCGCCACCCCACCCGGCTTCTCATTATTGAAATTTTATGTCCTTTGACCCATATCCTCCCACCTTCAACCACTGATCCCCAAAGTTCTGTTGGTGTTAATGTTAATCTTTATGTTAATGTTGTTTGCATTTCTTTCCAGTAGTTTGCTATTCAGAGTTCACAGAAGGGCTATCATTCTGTACAGACGCTTTGATATAACCCACTTTTGAGAGAGAGAAAAAGAGGCAGATAGAGAGAGAACGGGCGCTCTAGGGCCTCCAGCCACTGCACACGAACTCCAAACACATGCGCCACTTTGTGCATCTGCCTTACCTGGGTACTAGGGAATCAAACCTCGGTCCTTAGGTTTCGCAGGCAAGCGCCTTAACCGCTAAGCCATCTCTCCAACCCATTAGCCCACTTTTTAAAGAAGCATTTTCTCCATGGGCTTAAAAATGCCTTAACAACATTTTAATGGTGCATCTCATATTCTCTTTTAAGTTTAATGATTTATATTTCCATAATTATCCTTTTAAATTCAATGAATCTTAGAAAGTCGTTTTATGATTTCCTTTAGATACATTGTTTATAGTGAATGTCTCGCAAGAGCTGAACTTTTTGTTTTGTTTTATTTTGTTTCTGACAGGGTCTCATGTGTTCCACACTGACCTTAAACTCAGTGTGAAACCAAGGATAATCTTGAACTTTTTTGTTCGTTTGTTTCGAGGTAGGGTCTCACTGTAGCCCAGGCTGACCTGGAATTCACAGTGTAGTCTCAGGGTGGCCTCGAACTCACAGTGATCCTCCTACCTCTGCCTCCCGAGTGCTGGGATTAAAGGTGTGTGCCACCAGGCCCGGCTCTAATCTTGAACTTTTGATCCTCCTGCCTTCACCCCCGTGCCCCACCCCCAGGCCTAGGATTCTAGATGTTGTGCCACAGGGCTGATGTTAAACTTCAGTATTTTTGCCAACTTGATTTCTAGAAAGTTTGCACCAAACTGTGCACATTTTTTTCCTAATACTTTATTTTTATTTATTTGTTTGAGAGGGGGAGAGAGAATGGGCATGCCAGGGCCTCCAGCCACTGCAGAGCAAACTCCAGACACTTGCGCCACCTTGTGCATCTGGCTCACATGGGTCCTGGGGAATCAAACCTGCATCCTTTGGCTTTGCAGACAAGTGCCTTAACTATACTAAGCCATCTCTCCAGCCCATGTACATATTTTTCAAGCAAGAAATGAAGTGAATATCTTACAGTCTCTTTATCTGCACTATTAATGTTTTTTAGTAATGTTTATGCAAAAGTGTTACATTATTACTGGCTCATTTATTCAACAGGTATTTAATGGATGTCCGTCGTATGTCAGGAATGCAACATCTTAACATTTCTGCTCGAAAAGTTGAACTTTGTTCATGTGGTCACAGCTTCATCTTTTTCTTCTGTCAATGTCTGTCCGCTCATTATCAACTTTCTTATCAGAGAGTGACTATTCCTATAATAGATTTATAAGATTGTATACGTATAGGAGCTACTTGGGGCAAATGATCTTCCGAGCTTCTTTGACTTCTCGTTTTCCTTGTCATTTTTTGAGAGCTAGAACCATTATACTTTTATAGTTTTTTTCCCCCATGACTCAAGCCCATTACCCTAGATTTGGGATTTTCTTCTTACTCAGAAGTTATACGATATTCATTTAAATTTTTAAGAAGTGATTTCATTTTTTTTAACATGAAATTTGCCAAGTTAAGAGGTAGAAAACAGACACCCAGATGGGTCTTTTTGGTAGTGAATCCCCCAGCATTGTGTATTGAGTCATTGGGCTTTCCCAGGTTTTTTTTTGTTTTGTTTTGTTTTTGGTGTGTGTGTGTGTGTGTAGCTTTATTTTCTGTTCCACACCTTTTCCTATTGAGCCACAGTCATAAACTGTTCGGGATATTACTGTTTGAGTATGGGGTGCAGTTACAGATTTTTTTCAATGAAAAATGTCAAGCATGCACCAAAATTGATAGAATTTTACAGTAATCCCTACCTATAAACTAGCTGGATCCCACAACTAGTATTTTCTGACTTAATTTGCCATTCAGTTACAAGCCTCTTGAATCATTCTTCAAATTACCAAGTGGAATATCAAAGAAATTTCCCTTCATCTTTCTCAGGTGTATGTATATGTGGCTTGCATGCATTTTACACATGTCCACATGTGTGGGGGCAGACATGTGTATACAGGTGCACATTTACAAACGCGTATGCATGTGACATGTGGAAGCCAGAGACAGATGTCAGGTGTCTCCCACAAAACCTCTCCACTTCATTTTATTTATTTATTTATTGTCTGTTTGTTTTTCAAGGTAGAGTCTCACTCTAGCCCAGGCTGACCTGGAATTCACTCTGTAGTCTCAGGGTGGCCTCAAACTCACTGCGATCCTCCTACCTCTGCCTCCCGAGTGCTGGGATTAAAGGCGTGTGCCACCACGCCCGGCTTCCACTTTATTTACTGACGCGGAGTTCCTCACTGAACCCAAAGCTCACCAATTCAGCCAGTCTAGTCTAGCTAGACATATCACCTCAGGCATCCTCCTGTCTCTGCCTTCCAAGTGCGGGGTTGCAGGCACATGATACCACACTTGGCATTTACACGAGTTCTGGGTGTCCAAACTCAGGTAATACAAGAGCTTTTCCAATTGAGCCATCTCCCCACAACCATTTTTTAAAAATGTTAATTAGTGGCCTTGGCTTCCAGGAAACCTTTAGGAATTTTATATTGTCCACTCTTACTGTACTAATATATACATATCAAAAGAAACAAAAATTTTAAACATATTTTATCTATCTTAATGGCCTGACTTCTGAGGGTTATGATTAGTACTCATAAGGTTTATTTATTCTCCAAGCATAATTCCCTGTTAGGAGCGCCATCCGCTAACATAGCAGTTGGTTTTTTGTCTGCCTGGCAGACATTTAAGAAAGGGCTGACAGGGCCTGGAGAGATGGCTTAGCTGTTAAGGCACTTGCCTGCAAAGCCAAAGGACCCAGGTTCGATTCCCTAGTACCCACATAAGCCAGATGCAGAAGGTGGTACATGTATCTGGACTTCATTTGCAGTGGCCTAATGCCCTGGCACGCCCATTCTCTCTCTCTCCCTCTTCCTCTCTCTGCTTCTTTCTCTCCCTCTCAAATAAATAAATAACAATAAAATGTTTTAAAAGTAAGAAAGGGCTAACAGGCCATAATCAATACTGAAATGCTGCTGCACAGGAGGTTGGAGAGTAGGCCTGCCAAAACTGGTCAAGTGTCTGCTGGCTTGAAAGAGGACTTGTGACACAGTCAAGCCACTTTCCTGAGTGACTTCGTCATTCTGTGCCTGGGAGCCCTTTGCAAGAAGGTTGTTTCACCAGGAGAGCCTGTCACCACAGAGGGGTCCTCCTAGAGCCTATCTTTAAGAATCCCTGGTTCTCAGGGAGCAGCACGCCCCACCGACTTTAGGTCAAGGAGCTCCAGCCTCTAGCCTAAATAACAACCAGGGTTCCCAAGAGTTTCTTGAGGCTTGATTAGGGTCACAGCCCAGAGATAAGTTTGCTACTGTGCCCAACAGTTAACTGACCCCCCTGCTTCTGCCTCGTAGTACACCATAAGCCATATGGAAGGGCTCACAACCTGCCTTCAGAGCTTCACCCTGGGTCACCACAAGAAATGAACTGTAGTTTATGGCTATACTTTGTTTCTCCCCATCCGATCCTCAATTTCTGCCTATAAAGTAAGTTGGTTTTATTAGATGACATAGACGATTCTTTATCCCACATCTGATCAATGTCCACCTTTTTCTCAGAAACCTGGGACGATGGTGATGTTTGCACATCACTGACTGGCATGATGCGGTTCACCAGACTCAGACCTAGGGTAGGAACTTTGAAGCCATCCAGCATGGCTCTGGTCAGTGGAATGGGGAGAGGATCTGGCGTGAGGTCAGCACGTGGAATAGATGGCATGTGTCAGATCATTCAGGGCAGGAATCTTTTGTTGTTGTCATTCTTTTGAGACAGGGTCTCACTCTGTAGCCTAGGCTGGCCTTGAACTCATGGTGTTCCACTTAGCTCTGCCTCCCATGCTGGAATTCCAAGCACAAGCCACCAGGCTGAATTGGTGAGCTCTGGGTTCAGTGAGGAACTCCGCGTCAGTAAATAAAGTGGAAGCCGGGCATGGTGGCACACGCCTTTAATTCCAGCACTCAGGAGGCAGAGGTAGGAGGATCGCAGTGAGTTTGATCGGGGTGGCTGCTAGCCCCTCACTGACCACCTCCCTGCCTCGATCCCCGGGAAACTCACTCCACGGGTCTGTCCGATGTCATCTTCTTTCTAAATTTTCTGCTTCCCAGAGGTGCTGTTGCATTTTAAGACCTAGCCAACAAATTCTTTGAAATCGAAGCATGACTTTGCTGGGGGGAAAAAAAAAAATTTAAGACAGCCCAAATTAAGATTCTAGCAAGATCAACATTCAGATGAGGAAGTCTATTTCAGTAGATGGTTTCAAGGGGAAAAAAAAAAAAACACACAGGACGTTTTCTCCCATGAAGGCCCCTCCTTCCTTGTGTGCTTCAAGTAAAGAAATGCCAGCTCATTGCTCCCCCAAACCCACCATGTGGTCATCTACCTTTACAATGGCAGTGCTCTCCAGCTCACCCCGTCGTCCACCTCCGTTGGGTATCAGGCCCAGAGGTCCCCACCACATCCAAGGCAGCACACAACTTTACAGAGACAGATATCCAAGGAACTTGTACTATTTGGCTTTTATTAAATCGGCCAGGATTGAGCCAGGCATGGTGGCACACGCCTTTAATCCCAGCACTCGGGAGGCAGAGGTAGCAGGATCACCGCGAGTTCAAGGCCACCCTGAGACTCCACAGTGAATTTCAGGTCAGCCTGAGCTAGAGTGAGACCCTACCTGGAAAAACCAAGAAAAAAAATAAAAATAAAAAAGTAAAGATTGATGGAAGACTTTCTCCCCTCCACCACTCATCGCCATGGTACGCATCACTTATGAGTCATCCTCTAAAGCCACGGCGAGTTTTAACAGTCAGGTCCCAAGCTACATCTGCTGGAAATGAGACCGCGAGTGCCTAAGTGCCGTGGAGTGGATACAAAGCTGCCTACCACAGGGAATCCTGAGCAAGGTGTCTTTAGGAATGCTGAGTCACACCCGTGTGGAACTTCTAACCTCCAGAGAATTAACATGCCAACAATGTAAAGAGCTTCGTGAGGAGTTCAGATGAAGGCATGAAGTTGGATACAGACATAGGCCGTGTGATTACGTAACAGGTTAATATGGCAAATATTGGCAGCCAAGTATGGTGGGCATATTACTATGCAGCCACAGCACTTCAGGAGCCAAAGCGGAAGGATTGTGAGTTCAGGGCCAGCCTGGGCTATGTAATGAGTTTGAGGCCCGTGTGGGCCACACAGCTAGACCCTGTTTCAAAGAAAAAGAAGTATGTAAACCACAGCAGCAAAACATAGACTATAAATAATTGTAAGTACAGTCTTGACTTTTAAGATCGGTCCTGCAGTGGATACTCTAGTGAAGTATTCTATGGTTTTTTCCCTCTGGGATAATAACAAGAGGCCACTACCCTGTGTTTTGGACATGCCATTTTGATGTACTCATTTAACTGCCGAGTGTTCTCATGTGAAACCGAAATGTCACCACCATGTGACGAACTGCCAGTTCACTGACACGTGCTAATCACGACTGGTCTGCAACCCCGGGTCAGCGTGGTTACATTTCCTGTCGCCTCGTGTTCTAGGCTTACATTTAGCGGGAAGAACATTTTTTGTGTGTGTGTGTGTGTGTGTGTTCATGTCTTTTATTCCTCATTCTTGTAGATTACATTCAGCACATTCTTGTAGATTACATTCAGCACAGATACAAGAAGTTGGTAGCAACAGCATGTCTCAAAAGTGCCATGGGTTGGAAGTGGTTAATAAAAAAAAATTTTTTTTGTGAAAAAAAAAAAAAGTGCCATGGGTTAGGCACTGTGATCAGTACTACACATTGTTTCTTTTAGTACATAAGTTCCTGTGGAAGGGACAACTACAATGCCCATTTGAGAGAGAGAGAGAGAAGGAGCGAGCATGCTAAGGGTTGGAGAAGTTAATCATTTCCTTGAAGATTGCACAGCCAACAACAACAGGAGCCAGGATTCGCATCCCAGCAGTCTAGCTGCTACGCCCATGCTTTGAATTTGTATCCTTCTCCGTTTTATGACTCAGTCTTTTAGGATTTTATCCTTTGGGAACATTCAGTTTGATACAGTCATATATTTTTAGATTATTAGAGAAGAATGGTCGCATCCACCGCAGCTGGGCACTTTGATGCCACACCTTGTTCTCAGTCACCCTGTGACACATAATTAGTCGTGTGCCCATGTGGGTCCAGGGAATGTGCAGGGATTGTAAGAAAGTCTGTTGAACGGAGCGCATACCCCAACCACCAAGGGAAAGAACTTGCTGTGTCCCGGGATGGAGTCTCCTTGTATCATTATTAGAAACTAATGGAAGGTCGTTCGCGGTTGCGCCTTCCAAGAAGTTCAGGAATTTAAGTGCAGTGTCAGGACCCAGGACTCTGTTGTCTTGGGATATGGTTGGGGCCTATTAAGCAGGCTTTTCCGAGATCTGTCCAGCTGGATGAGGCCGCATCTACTGCACGTGTACCTTGAAACCCTTCTCTGGTCCTGGCCAGTCACTACTGTCCCTCCAAAGCACCTCTTAGTAGATTTCCCACCTCCATGGTGCCTACCTACCCCTTGGTGCACCCAACAGGTTATGTTCCGACTTCTGAATTTTTGACTCAGGTGGCCCCTAAGGTCCAGGAATTGTATACAGCACACAGTAGACACTCAGACGTTAAATGAGTAAAATGGCATGCCTGTTGACACTAGAAACTGACGCATGTCGTGTCTAGTGGCCAAGCACCGGAGACGTGCTCACATACGCTACTTCAGTCAGGTCTCACGGCAACTCTGAGAAGTCGATTTCTTTACCTCCGTTCCCCTTGACGAGAAAACAGCTTTGCCCCGTGCTGTCACATGGTTAGCAGGTGACAAAGCCAGGACCTCAGTTTGATTCCTTTGACCTCGGATCCTACACTCTGGGTGTGCTGTGTAGCTCTTCGGCAAGCCTGTAGAATTGTTGTCAGAGCTTTGAACGGCCGCGATGTGTCTTTCTGGTCCTCTTCACTTGGACTTGGAGAAATTGACTGATTTCCACTTTTTTCGCTTTCCCTTCTCCCTTCCCGGTTGGCATGCTTTCGCCTCCTACTTTACGCCGGCGTGGGATGGAACCGTCCCGAGCTGCAAGGTGCCCACAGTGAGCCTTTGTGTTTATAAGCAGGCTGACCTGTTTCCCTTTCTTTTTGCTGTGGGTAGAGAGCTTTTGGAAGAGTGGAGACCCGTGTGGGTTTGGGAGGAGTGCTTGAGCAAACTGAATATTAAGATCACGGCTGTGTCAGGGAGCGAGAAAGGTGCAGGGCGGGGGGTGTGCGCGCCTGGGTGACGAGAAAGTGAGCGAGAGAATGTGCGTGGGCGGCCGGTGCGGTTGGCACGAAAGAGGCCGCCAGGAGGTTGCTGGCTGGGACAGGCTGTGTAATTAAACAGTTGAACAGGTCTTATTAACAGAGCAGGGAGGTGTTTGCCACAGGCCTGCAGGGGAGCAGGATGGAAAGCCAGTGAGCTGGAAGTGGCTTTGGACACATGGAGCTGGATATGAATTCTCACAAGCAGGTACCCTAAAGAACACTGCATGCCTAAAGGTAGAAAAAAAAAAACCCCGCCCTAATATACAGCTTTGCTTGGTTCTAGGTAATACTTATAAGGGAAGAATTTCCTTTTTTTTTTTTTAAGTTTTTATTTATTTGAGAGTGACAGACAGAGAGAAAGAGGCAGAGAGAATGGGTACGCCAGGGTCTCCAGCTACTGCAAACAAACTCCAGACTCATGCGCCCCCTTGTGCATCTGGCTAAAATGCATCCTAGGGAATCGAGCCTCAAACCAGAGTCCTTAGGCTGCACAGGCAAGTGCTTAACCGCTAAGCCATCTCTCCAGCCCGAGGGAGGAATTTCTAATCTTGCCATTACAATAGAACATGGGGTCTGGTTATTAGTACTTTCAGTGATGGGCATATGGGCTTGAACTTGACCTTTCATAGTTGGATCTCTGCAGTGCGAGGCTCCATCTGCATTTATTATGGCTCTGTTGTCCGGGGGACGAGGAAAGAGGGAGAGAGAAGCTTCTAGAAGTTCCTTCTCTCGGGGGTGAGGAGATGGCTCAGTGGGTAAGAGCGCTTGCCGTGTAACCATGAGGTTCTGAGAGTTTGACCCCCAGCACCCACGTAAAAAGCCGGGTGTGGTGCACATGCCTGTAACCCCAGCACAGGAGCGGAGTAGAGGATCTCTGGGGCCTTAACGAAAGAAGAAGACAATACAAGGCAGGGGACGCTCCAGGTTCACTGAGAGACTGCCTCACAGAAATATAGTAAGAAGAACCTTAAAGAGGGACATCTGACAGGGCATGCCCCTCAGAAATTATAGATAAGAAAATCCTTTTTCTGGAGCTCTTGAAGATGAGAGCAGCTCAGGAAGGTCGAGGCAGGCCCGCCATCATTGCTGTGCCTTCATTGGGTACCTGCTACACGGCAGACCCTGTTTAGCGTGGAGCAGATGTTGAAAGGGATGGGAAATAAACATGGCCTCTGTCATCATGGATCCTAAGTGTAAACACACGGAAGCACGGTTCAGCCAGAAGTCTGCTGTGAGGAGAAGGCACGCCAGTGGAAAGGAGGATTCTCTGGGAGGTGATTTCTGCTCTGACAGCTAGGGGATCAGACGGAATGTGGGGTGAGGGAAGTTAGAGATGAGGGCTTCATGGGGGGGGGGGACACACGAATAAGTCCCCTTCCAAGTCCCTAGAGAGTGGGGACTAGTTTAACCTTTGAGACTCTAGATGAAGGCCACACAAAAAGGCTGCCTCCATTTCCAAAGCCTCATGGAATCTCTGCATACGCCCCTGGGAAGTTTCCAGGCTCTAGGGGAGCCCCACCCCAAGCCACCGCCAGCCACTTCCTGCTCCCATAACTGACTTGTCCCTTGTTGAGGGGAATAAACAAAGACAGTGAAAGCACATGATACGGAATGGAGCCAGCCTCTCTGTAGGTGCTTGGAAGCAAGGCAGACGCGCCCAAGCGGCCACAGAGATCCCGCTCGCTGCCTCGAGAGGTGCAGAGACAGTCTGCGTGACAGCGTGGCAGAATGCACAAGCAAACAGTTGCTCGCTTAGAAAACTCACAGTGCTAGGTCCCAGCCTTCTGGGACATGCACTGAGTCAAGGGACATGCCTGTCCTCGGGGTGTCATGGGGTCCCAGACTGAAATTACAACCTTAGAGCTTTTTTTTTTTTTTTTCCCCTTTCTGTGCAAGATACCTTCATTGAATGTCTGCTGTCCCAACGCCCCTCGGGGCAGACCTCCCCGCCCAGCATCTCAGTGACTCTTTTACCACCAAGTCTTCCGTCTCTGGTTGTACCCTTGGGAATATTCTCCCTCCACCGCGGAAGAAGTGAACTTCAACCTTGGAGAAGGGTTGGGGTGGGGAGTAGAAGGAAGAGAGGCCAGAGTGTTGTGTCAACACTGGTTCTGAGCGTCTAATCTTTTACTACCTGTAGGGACAGGTGGGTGCAAGAGCGGCTTGCTGGCAGGGAAGGCCAAAGTTTTTCAAGGTCATGGTTGTGCAATAGAGTGGAATATCTTTGAAGCCGCAGGAGGAGGTGAGAGCAGCTTATTCACAAAGTGAATTATGCTAAACTTTCCCTTTGCAGGATCTTATTCGCTTGAATTTCCTAAATTTCTCTGCCAGCACATAGCCGGGTCGCAGGTTAGTTAGTATCGGCAATCTGTAACGGAAACAAGCATTTAAAAAATACATACTTATGTGAGAGAGTGAGAGGGAGAGCGAGAGAGAACTGGTGCGCCAGGGCCTCCAACTACTGCAGTCGAACTCCAGACACGTGCGCCACTTTGTGCGTGTGTGCGACCTTGCACGCTTGCGTGACATTGTGTGTCTGGCTTATGTGGGACCTGGAAAGTCAAACATGGGTTCTTGGGCTTCGCAGGCAAGCGTCTTAATCATTAAGCCATCTCTCCGGCCCTGAAAACAAGCATTATTTTAAAAGACCCTTTGAATTTTTCCTGAGGTGCCTGTCTGAAGTATTTACCTTCGATAGCTGCTTTTGAACAATATCCTGGTCTTAAAGTCTGAGGAGAAAAATGAGAATATTGCTTCATTACTTGGTCGAGAAGTGGCAGCGTGGAGCCATTCAACAGGTGGTAATGGTGAGGCTGTGCAGGGCTCGCGTCTGGGACGGTAGATAACCAGACGAAGGAAAGAAGTGAAGGATATTTTGAGCATAACAGGACTGCTGTGAAACATCGCTTCCTCCCACACCCCTGTGCTCCCAAGGGAAGGACTCAGCAGCAACACTGTGACTACATGATAGTTTCAGATCTGTGTGAAGAATGTGGCATTGCTTATGTGATAGAAGTAGCTTTCAAACTCCCCTCTGTGGGTGTGGCTCTCAGTGTCCCTCCATTTGGTCAGATGTGTGTTGTGACCAGAAAGCCGACAGGTGTCTCACCAGGACAGGGCCCGCTCCTTTGCCCAGAGCTGTGGTTTCCCGGGACCGCAGGGCTGGAGGACATTGCTTCATTTCGGTTAGTCCGGCTGCCTTTCTACCACTGAAGTAGTTCAGATCTGCTTCAAGGCTCTGACATCGAAACAAAACATGGCTGCTACAGTACTTTTGCGTGCATTAGCTTAAACGAATAGCGGTGTTAACTAAAACCTTCAGTAAGGCTTTCAATCAGGTACGACCTCAGCAAATTAGAAACGCAAGGAGAACCTCTGTGGGATCTGGGGGCCATCTCTCGAGAATCCCTTGTGAAGGTGAAATGGCTCTTGTATGTGACAAAACCCACATACGGGATGTTACACTTTTCATCCCTGTGGTGGCTGGCCAGGATGCTGTGAAGGAGTGCTGGAGTGACCCCCAACCCCTAAATGTGGGGGATTCTGGGCAGGCCACCACTTCATCAGCAGCACATGGGCTTCTGAAGTCAGGTGGTGGCACCTGACTCCCCAGCTCGCCTGTTTCCAAGTTATGTGACTCTGGGCACATCAAAGTTAATGCAGCGTCTTATCAGCTGTTACTCCGTGACAGGGAAATGGCCGTGGCTCCTTCTTCTAATAGGGAGGCTGTGGGATTGCAACTGCTTCAGTGCACATGCGTGCCGGGCGACTTGCCTCTCCAAGGCCAGATCAGACCCCCGCCACGCACCCCATTCCAGATGAGGGACTCTGCTACCCTTTCTTCCCTCTCAAGGCTGCTTTGCCTCTTGAATGGCAGATAGTGAGTGTCTATAGTGTGTTCTAAACGGAGACAAAAGACCTTGGGAAGGTGGTCTTCCTGATGATAGTACTTTAAGTTCATCGGCCAGCTGCCCTGCACTGGAGAAGTCAGAGCCAGGCACACTCGGGTAGGCACTTCTCACTAGGTCTCTTCATGCCCAGCCCATGTGGGTTCCCCTGCCAGTGTTGTGTAGGTGACTTTGAGCCAGTGAGGGTCAGGAACACTGCTAGTATTTATGTTCTTTGCCCAAGACCCGCTGACTTCCTGGTGCTTGTCCGTGCAGGGGTTTCCAGCGGGAGAAAAGTGTCCCTGAGGCAAGCTTAAAGAGTTGATGCCTCCTGTGGCGTGCCCGTGGGGTTGACGTGGCTCTGCCCTGTGTGGTGGAGAGCCCCATTCCCTCAAATTCAGATGGCGCGCATTTTCCGCCACAATGGCTGTGTGCTGCTGCCACCTCGTGGCAAGCACTGGAAGTGCAAGTGCAACTTGGCTCCAGTCTCTGTGTGAAACATACTAATTTTAAAGAGCTTCTAACTAGGGCCTTTGTCCACGATACTCTTGCTACACTGATCCTTCCCGCCGTGGAGTTCAGCGCTTCTGCTTTGGGCAGAGGCTATGTGAGTCTCCACTAAGTAGATGTATGTAAGGTTTCCTTGACCCCAGAGTCACTTAGCTCTTCTCTCCTCCGGCCTGATCTTGCCAAAAGGGAGATCTTCCTCCTACTTAACACCCTTTCCGAGCCCTGGACTCAGCTCCCAGGGGACCTGGGTCCGCTGCCAAAGATGTTGTGTGCGCACCTATCTAGTCTTCCCTTTGGATGCAGATGGTTGCTCATCTGACAGGGTCGTCCCTGGTGTCAACCCCCCCCCCCACAAACACACCCCATTATCAGCTTCGCTCTAACCGTGCCTGGCTCACTTCCCTCAGCATGTCTCAGTTCCTTTTTTGGAAGAAAAAGAAAAGAACTGGGAAGCTGAATGGGTGGAAGGAAGAGAGGGAGGAAGGGAAAAGGAAAGCATTTAATAACTGCATTATAATTAAATTTTTTTTTCTTCCTCTTCTACAAGCTTACTTGAGAGTCTTGTCTTTTGTCCCTGGGTCCCTTTGTATCAAGAGTGTGCCTGGCATGTGACTGTCACTCAGTGGTTACTAGAAGAAATAAAGGGAAGAGAATTAAAGCCGGTTCAGTGGTCCTCTTTGGGTGGATGGAGCTCAGGAAAGAGCTAAGGGAAGTTCACAGGGCTGAAGGCACAGGCTTGAGGCAGGGTGGAGAGCTGAATCTCCGCGATGAGCAACGCCCGTGGACTCCCGCCCAGTGCCGCACGGAAACTCGCAGTCAGCGTGCTGTGCTGGCGGGCCCGTCTTCACGTGGATTTAGTCACACACCGTTTTCTTACCAAAACTCGCCTGCGATGCTGTAGTGCAGAATGACCCAGACCTCCTGCGTCTGTACCTGTCTGCGTGTATTGTAAGTCCTTTTCCTATTTTAGGACTCTGTAAACATCTGCGTATGAATCACTGATCGGACATGCAGTGTGGCCAGAGCACATCCTGAAATTTCTGAACGTAGTTTGCTGAGCTTCTGTGAGGACTCCCCCCCACCCAAAAAAACAAGGGGAGGTATGGTGGCATGCCTGCTGGGAGCTGAGAGACCCACTGGGGAGGAGGCAGAGGGCAGGAGCCATTTAGGAGCGAGCGTGACAGTGGGGATGAGGGTGCCACAAGGCAGTTTGTGATGAGTGGCCAAGTAAATGGCTCAAGAGTGCAGTGGTGCACTGGAGAGATGGCGGAGTGGTTAAGCACTTGCCTATGAAGCCTAAGGGTTAGAGGCTCGGTTCCCCAGGACCCATGTAAACCAGATGCACAAGGTGGCGCACGCGTCTGGAGTTCGTTTGCAGTGGCTGGAGGCCCTGACGTGCCCATTCTCTCTCTCCCTTTCTCTCTCTCTGCCGCTCTCAAATAAAAATAAAAAATAAAAGACAGTAGTGATTAAACACACGATTCCAACTGAGAAGACCCCTTTGAAACGCGGGTTGCGGAGCCACACTGCCATCTGGCCCCTTCTTCACACGGGTGCCACACTTCACAAGTGCTTGGCCTGTGCAGCAAAAGCTCTTTATGACGAGGCTTCTCGGGATTCCCCCAGGCTTCGTGGGATTTCTACACCCCTCACTCCAAGCTGCAAAGAAACTGAAGAGAACGCTGTGGGGGGTTTGGCACAGATGAGTCCCAAGATAGTAACTTCTCTCCCCACCCCCCCTTCTCCAACCTGTTCTTTAACACTTCCTATAAATTGGTAGCCCAGAGGTCCCGAGTGAAGCCCCTCTGATGCTTTGAGCAGGAGTAGTCGCTTCCTCCCAGAGCCTCTCTTGCCCTTGCTCTCCTTGCCCTGGCTCACTGTGGCTGACCTTTCTGTGACAGTGACTGTGACCTGCCACCACAAGGGGTGGAGTGTTTTTTCCTTTAGAATCCTAACACCCGTCACAGTGTCTGACATGCGGTACAGTGTTCAAAGCATTGGTTGAAAGCCCTTAACACGTACAAGGCCAGGGACCCTGGGTTGAGTTGAAATCATTAAGGCTTAATTCCATTGAGCCCAGAAGAGGTGACGTGTGAAAATGAGTTTAGGCAGTTTTCGTAGAAAAGGTGAGAATTAACTAGAATTGGACAGCAAAGGTTTTGTACATTTAAAAGAGCAAACAATAAAAAGACTCCCAAGCGCAAGAGCTCAGTGTCACAGTGAGTGTTGACAGCTTAGCCATTCTCTCGGAACATGCTGGAATGAGGGAGAAGCCATGGTGTGGACCACAGACTATTTGATTATCTCTCTTGTAGCAGAGCGGTTATCTGAAGAGAATGCCCTGGGTTGGCTGCACTTGGCTGCGGACAGGGCCCAGGTGTGCCCTGTCATCTTGGAGTTAGTGCCACTAAGGCTTATCAACGTGGCGTCTTACAGAGAAGGTTGTCTGTTTTCTTTCTTTCTTTAAAATATATTTCTATTTGTTTATTTATTTAAGGGAGAGAAAGAAGCAGAGAGAGAGAGAGAGAGGGAGAATGGACACACCAGGGCCTCCAGCCACTGCAATCAAACTCCAGGTGCATGCGCCCCCTTGTGCCTCTGGCCTACGTGGGTCCTGGGGAATTGAACCTAGGTCCTTGGGCTTTGCAGGCAAGCGTCCTAACCGCTAAGCCATCTCTCTAGCCCATGTTGTCTGTTTTCTTGTTGGCTGGTTGTTGGTTGGTTTTGTTTGTTCGTGATAGGGTCTCATGGTAGCTCAGGCGAGCCTCGAACTTGGTATGTAGCTGAGCCTGGTCTTGAACTCCTCATCCTCCTGCCTCTACCTCCCAGGTGACTGGGATTACCAGGTGTGCCATTACGCCAAGCTCTGGGGTCACCGTTTGCAAAGCACAGGTTGTCCTGTGGCAACATTTACTTTGGTTTCTCCCTTGGGGCCTTGGGGCTTTGTTGGGGGTACACCAAGCCTCTTAGGTGCAGGTGACAAGAACTGGCTCTTTCCCTTTTGAAACAGAGATTTTTTTTTTTTTTTTTCCTTCTGGTGCTGCCCGTGGTCTGGCTGAGAACTGTTCCATGATCCTCTGGATCCCTCTGCCCTCGTGACAGTGTGACCCGGAAGGTGGCAACAGCCTGGCGGCAGGTGGTCCTCCAGAGCTGAGTCACTGCCCTGGGAACCGTGCCCTGCTGAGGCCATCCCAGGCAAACTGGGACAGAGCAGAGAAGTGTGGGGGATCTCTCCGCTTGGCCTTGTGGGTCAGTGAGGGCTCTTTCAGTGTGACAGACAGACGTGCACAGAAGTTTCCCCACAGTTACAGCTGTGGCCCATGGCCATTTTATTTCATAGACCAAAATTACCCACTTAAAGATGTCTTCTACAAGTGCAAGGGAGGAAATTTTAAAAGGATGTTTTATTTGGACCTGTGATCAAGAGAGCCTAAGGAGAAATGTGACGTGAAGAGAGGGAGATCTAAGCCGTTGATATTTTAAGAAATGCAAAAATGAGGTTCGGGTGTTTTAAAAAAATTATTCATAGACACTCTGGTGGGTGCTTTAAAAAATTAAGATGTTTTTAATTTCCAGGGAAGAGAAAAAAATGCAGTAGTACTTTTGAAAGGAATACTTTTTTTTTTTTTTCTTCAAATCAAGCTTATTTGCCACACCAGTGAACAGAGATGACCTCAGTGTAAACCTAACACGTTAGCCGTCACATCTCTCTTTGCCTAGGAAGCGAGACTCTCTGAGGCAAAAGAATAACGTGCAAGACCGACCACCCAGTCATTCCAGCTGACAAGGGCTTCCCAGAACCATACGAACACAGAGTTTTCTCCACATTTTCATGACTGAATAATGACTCTTCGGAAATATTAGCAACGTAGTCCCAATAAAGCCATAAAAGTGTCTGGTGACAGTTAGTTGACTAAATGTAAATGTTACGTGTGGTTAACTGTGTTGTCACCAGTGGGAGCTTTCACAGTGGGAGAACATAGCACAAGGGTCCTTGCTTTTTCAAGTATGGAATCTTTTTTTTTTTTTTAGCTTTCGGGTTTAAGGTTTTGACCATGCATACCAAGGAGTCGAAGTTACCCCTGCAGGGAAGCCCATCATTTCCATCAGCAGCTGTTCTTGAGCCCTGTGTGTTGGTACCTACTGGGGCCATCCTGGGCCCCGCCAGGGCTTTGAGCAGTTCCACTGCACATTATGTCGTAGGCTGTCATCCAGAGGCCGGTGGTTCCTCCTGGATTTTCCTGTTTATTCTGCGGGAATACTGCATGTACGAAAAATAAGGGTGATTGTGAGGTTTTCTTGCCTCTCTCCCCTCCCTCCTGCCATCCTTCCCTCCCTCCTCCTTCCTGATTCCTCCCTCTCTCCTCCCTCCTACTATCCTTCCCCCCTCCTAAGATTCTTCCCTCCCTCTCTCCTTCCCCCCTCCAAGGTTGGACATGGAATCCAATGCTCTACCACTTACACTATGCCCCCTGCCCTCCTAGTAGTTTTTTTTCAATATTCTTATTTATTTATTTGCAAGCGGAGTGAGAGAGATAGAAGAGAGACAGACAAGAGAGAACAGGCACGCCAGAGCCTCCACTCACTGCAAATAAACTCCAGATGCATGCACCACCTTGTGCATCTGGCTTTACGTGGGTACTTGGGGATCGAACCCAGGTCCTTAGACTTTGCAGGCAAGCACCTTGAATGCTGAGCCATCTCTCCAGCCTCCCCTCCCCCCCCCTTCGGTATTTTAAGGCAGAAAAGCCCAGGCAAATTCTACCATCTGGAAACACATCCTGATTCCTGCAGCCTTTATGACTGCAGAGCAACCAAAGCAAATGGAAACCCCAGTTGATGAGGGGGGGGCGGTCAGTTGGTCCCTGAGCGCATTCTCAAGACTGGCTGGATTGGGGCTTGCGCACCGAGGGACACAGAAGACCCGTTTAGAAGGACGGCAGTTTTATTCTTCACTTTGTAACCTGTAGGAGAACCTACCACAGCTTTTTGGATAGAGGTTATAAATAAACCCACCTCTGTGGCCATGCCACTACTGAGCATTGAGCATTGAATTAAACGCCCCCCCCCCCCACCACCACCTTTGAGACCAGCAGGGTGACAGTCCCAATGTGATGGCGGCAGGGCCTTGGGAACTCTCAGGCGCTGTGCAGTTAACCAGTCGTGGCTCCAGTAGGCACCGGTTTGTTTATCTTGGCCTTTCTGAAGTCAGAGCCAACATTCTTAGTGGTTTCAAATGTTCCTTTTCCGGCAGGGCAACTTTCCACGCCCGGGCTGCTGACTGAAATCACTTTAGGTGAGGGCCGGGGCAGAAGCCGGCCTCGCGCGTCCACGGCACGTTCCGTGCTTCAGCGCGGAAGGCAGCGCGCGGGGTGAAGTGCGTGGAGGCCGCCTCGGGAGAGGCTGGGGAGCTGGAAGAGCGCTTCCCCCTGGGGAACGGCCTCCCTCCCGGTCCAGACCGCAGCGGTGGTCCCTGGGCCTCACGACCTTGCCCTTCGCTGGAAGAGGCAGCCTGCCCTTTCAGGAACATTCCTAAAGGTGTTTAGGCCAGAAAGGAGGGCCTCGTTTGTTGTAGAAGGAAGCAAATGGGCCTCGTGAACCGTAGGCAGCTTTTGCAAACCCTACGAAACGCTTTGTCCGCGTGTTACGGGCCCTGTTAGCTCTTGGACGGAAGCAGGAGTAAGGATGTTTCTGTCTGTCTGCCAGCCAGAGTGAGAGACTGAGCTTACCTTTGTGGGTTTTCTTTTTTTGTTTTTTGTTTTTTTTTTTCTCCCTTTGGAGGAGAATTATGCTACGGTAGTTCTTAATAAAACAAATGTCGAGCCTTACCACAGGAGAAACAATTGAGCAATGTTCTCAGAACATGTTGTACTGTGAGGCCCGGGTGAACGTAATGCTTAGGAGATCCTCTGGACGCTCGAGAGCGCCTCTTGGGAATAAAGCAGAGGTGGGAAATGGCAAGAAGACCCGGATGGACAAGCTGGAGCAGTGGATGAGGAGGGTTAGGGAGAGCAGTTTAACCCCTTCCTGAGCAGGAAGACAGTCTCCGCGAGGGAAGGGCTCAACTCTTCATGAACCAGGGCGGGACCGGCCGCCCCCACCGTGCCAGGGTACGTGCAACACGGTTTGTCACAAGGGCAAACACAGGAGCCACCAGGGCAGGCTGGGCCCATGAGGGCCAGAGAGGCACTCGACGCTCACGGTACACTGGCCAGCAGCTTCCTTCATGCCCATATAAGATGACCGGATGCTGGCTACTATCTATAAAAGGACAGTTGCCTGAACCAAGAGATGCAATAATTTGTCTGTGCAGAAAGAGCAAGTCACAGACCTGGGATTTGTACTCAGATCTGTGGGCCTGAGCAGCCCTCCTGTGTGGTAAATCCTAGGCCAGCTCTTCCAGGTAGCACTTAGACAACTGTTAATCATCGCTTTGTTCTTCAACGGCCTGATTATTACAGAGCTTTTTTTTTTTTTTTCTCTCTTAAGAACATAAACCAAGTATGTCAGAAGGATTAAGAAAGAATCTCCCACTGGCCTTTAGAGGAGTAATTGGTCCTTGGTCCTTGGTAATATTGCGTTTTTTTCCCACCTGTGGAAACAGTGCAGAGGGGAGGCCATCGTGTTCGGCGTCTAGCATGAATTTGGAGAGGAGGCTGTGCTAACACAGCATCTGAATTACGGAGATTTCTGAGGTGGGCTATTTATTTACTTATTTTTTAAAAAAGAGCTGCTGGGCTGAAGAGATGGCTGAGCAGTTAAGGTACTTGCCTATGAAGCCCAAAGACCCGGGACCCGGGTTCAAGTCCCCAGTACCCATATAAGCCAGATGCCCAGGGTGTGGCGCATGTATCTGGAGTTTGTTTACAGTGGCTGGAGGCCCTGGTGTATCCATTCTCTCCTCTCTTCTCTCTCTCTCTGTCTCTCTCTCTCACACATACACACAAATTAATTAATAAGTAAAAAAGACTGCTTTAAAAAAAAAAAAAAAGACCTGCTGATGGGGCTGGAGCAGTGGCTCGGTCAGTAAAGCTCTTACCATCCAAGGATGAGGGCCCGAGTTCGAATGTCCAGCACCCATGTGCACGTCAGGCATTGCTGTGGACATCTGCAATTCTAGGGCTCAGGAGGCAGAGACAGAGGAAGATGGCCAGGCAGACCAGCCAGATTGGTTAAGTTCCGGTTTCAGTGAGAGAAAGATCCCGTCTCAGAATGGCAGAGAGTGACTGAGAAAGAAAACCGACATCTGCCTCTGGCCTCCACACACACATGCATACATGCACCGCATGTGCACGAGCGTGCGCACACACGTACCATATGTGCCAAAAGGGAAAAGAGATGAACAGAAGGGAGAAGAGCTCTGGTGAGTGAGTCACCGGTGTGTGCACGCCAGCCTTCCCTCTCGTATCCCTCCACCCCGGAAACACGGTGTCTTCACTGCTGAGACGTGGTCACCCCATTTCTACACCTGTGTGAAAGGCAGAGTCACAGTGGTAGTCCAACTGAAATCTACCTACGTTTTTTTTTTTTTCCCTTACATGCTTAAAAAAGTTAATGTAAGCCGGGCGTGGTGGCGCACGTCTTTAATCCCAGCACTCGGGAGGCAGAGGTAGGAGGATGGCCGCGAGTTCAAGGCCACCCTGAGACTACATAGTGAATTCCAGGTCAGCCTGAGCTAGAGTGAGACCCTACCTCGAAAAACCAAAAAAAAAAAAAAGTTAATATAGTAGATGTTTCCATTTTAAACCATGGATAAAAATTTTCCTGATAAAATCACCCAGTAAGCAACTCTCCCACACTCCCATGTCATCGTCACCCACCCCTCCCGTTTTATACCTTTGACAGTTTACCATCCTCTCACTGAAGTTCCTTCTTCCCACCTACCCAGGCTGCCCTGCTCAAAACCTTGTCCCCTGGGAGCCCAGGCCCATCTAGTCTGGAATGATTATTGTGCCCACCGCCAGTGTGACACATTGCAGCACGTTTTGGGCCCTGGCCGGTAACCGTCTCTTGCGGATAGCTTACAAAGGTCAGGGTCGGGCATAGACACATCCCCTGCTGAGGTATCTGTCTAGCAGCGTACAGGAAAATGAATCAATGCCCACTGGTTGATTGTAAAAGGTCTGTGGTTACCTGTCACATCGAGAAGTGGCCTGCAGGCCTCGCTAGACTGCTGTTGGCTAATCCGTCCGCGAAAAATGCGGCGCGTCCCTCCCGTGCGTGGAGGCTGGTGCCTCGTGTGTCCGTCTCTGTTGCACCCCGTGTTTCTGTGGTACACGTTTGTAGTTTACTTACACTGGGCTCATCTCTCCGGTTGGTTCTCGTGGCCGCTGTGCTTCATACATGGCTCCTGAGAGACGAAGCCTACTGAATGGGTGGAGACTTGAGTGAACGGATGGAACGGACAGCGGCTCCCTCTGCATCGGCGTCGGGTCTTAATTTCTTTCCCAGCCCTTAGTCCTTTGGTCTGACATCCTGTGGCCTCTACAGACGCTGCCAGACTACCCACAGCCTCTCTTTACTGATGCCTAGTCTTGTTTTGCTTTCTTATACTAATCTGAGCATATTCATGGTACGGGTAGACCTTGTAGACATTTTATCCAAAATGTTAGATGTACCACCCAGTTAGAAAAGGGAGGAGCATTTGTTGAAAGCCTTCTATTTATTATGTGGTATATTTTTTCATTGGTTGGATTTTCTTGTTTTGTTTTGTTTTGTATTATTTCGAGGTAGGATCTCACTGTAGCCCAGGCTGACCTGGAATTCCCTATGCATTCTCAGGGTGGCCTCAAACTCACAGCGATCTTCCTACCTCTGCCTCCTGAGGGCTGGGATTAAAGGTGTATGCCACTACACCCGGCTTTAAACTTTTTTTAAAGTTTAAAAACTTTTTTTTTAAGTTTTCAAGGTAGGGTCTCGCTCTAGCTCAGGCAGACCTGGAATGCACTCTGTAGTCTCAGGGTGGCCTTGAACTCACAGCGATCCTCCTACCTCTGCTGGGATTAAAGGGGTGTGACACCACACCCAGCTTCATTGTTTTTCATTTGTTTTTGGCACGAGGGTCTCACTGTGGAACCCAGCTGATCCTGCCTCATCTTTCCAAGTGCTGATGTTACCAGCCTCTGCTGCCACACCCAGCGCTTCCTTCATTATTCTTTTCTTCCTTTTTAAAAATCATTTTATTGTATTTGTGGGTGTGTATGTATATGTGGCATGTATGCTTGTTTGTATATGTGTGAACATACATGTGTGTGGAGGCCATAGGTTGACATAGGCCCCTCAATCACTCTCCACTTTATTTTTTTAATCTTTTTTTTTAAATAAAGTGGCTTTTTAAAAAAAATTATTTATTTATTTAGCGTGTGCATGAGCATGCTACAGCATGTGTGGAAATCAGAACAACTCTCAGGTCAGCCCTCGCTTTCCACTGTTGGAACTTTTGTTGTTGTTGTGGTTGTTTATTTTTATTTATTTGAGAGTGACAGATAGAGTGAGAGAGAGAGAGAGAGAGAAAATTGGTGCACCAGGGCCTCCAGCCACTGCAAATGAACTCCAGATGCATGCGCCCCCTTGTGCATCTGGCTAACGTGGGTCCTGGGGAACCGAGCCTCGAACCGGGGTCCTTAGGCTCCACAGGCAAGCGCTTAACTGCTCAGCCCTCTCTCCAGCCCAATTTTTATTTTGTGTCTGTGTGCATATGTGTGTGTGTGCATATGTGTGTGTGTGTGTACCACACACTTGCACACATGTGCAGGTTCTCTTGCTGCTACAAATGAATGTCCATCCAGCTTTATGTGGGTGGATGGGGAATTGAGCCTGGGCTGACAGGCTTTGCAAGCAAGGGCCTTGTTAAAGTGGTTACACTGAGCCATTTTCCCATTCCCTTTGTTGAAGATGGAGTTTCACAGATTCAGCTAGACTAGCTAGCCAGCAAACCCTAGGGATCCCTTGTCTCTGCCTCCCCAACATAGGGATTACAGGTACACACCACTATATCTGGCTTTTATATTCTTCTTAGCCTGTTTTTTTTTTTTTCAAGACAGGTTTTTTTAAGTCAGTGTTGAAGGTAAACTTCAGCTCTTTATGACTATTTCTTATACTCACCAAGATCCTCATGGGTTTTAATCCCAACACGAAATCTTCTCAGCATATTCCAATCCCGTTGGGAAGGCATCCTGCATGAGCTGCTTGAATCATTTTCAGAATAACGAATGGAACTGGAGATCATCAAGTTAACCAAAACAAGCCAGATTCGCAAGGACAAACCTAGTGTATGTTTCCTCTCATGTACGGAATACAAATTTGTGCATGTGAGTGCAAGGGAAGTACTCGGTGGTGGAAGGAAGTGGGACCAAAAGGGCACGGTGGCAATGAGCGTGAGCACAGTACACGGCACGCGTACATTCTGAAAACGCTGCGCCGAGAGCTGTCGTTCCGTGCAGTCAGCCTTGGTTTCAAGTTCCATCCGTGGCACTGTATTCGTCGACTGGGAAATCACAGTGGGTGGACACCTGCACTTTCTTCATCAGATTGCTTGGACACTCTGCCTCTGGTTGGGATGTGAGCCCTTTGTAATGTGCCCTCTCCTTGGGACTACTGGGAAGGCCCTCCTGGTTCAATTATTACCTTGGATGGTCAGTTTTCTCTTGGCTTCTTGTATTGCGATGTCGTGAAAGGCTACCTTCCAGCTTCAAAGTTAAGACTGTGTAGGAGAGAGTCTGACGTGCCTTCGGTTCCAGATCCTCAGCCTGATCGCCAGGAAGACTGTACTTGGAGGTGATGGGCGCTCCCTCTGCAGTCCTCGGAGGTGAAAACAGAGTCGGCCTTGACAATAGAACCCTCCTCCTCCTCTTCCTCCTCCTCTTCCTCCTCCACCATGCTTAGGTGCGCTCCGCTGTAATATGATTTACAGATTTACAGCATGCTGCATCTCCCGAGACATCCTCTGCAGGGCAGCACGCCTTGCTGATGTGCAAAGCACAAGGCCTCAAGTCAGGGGACAGGTTCCTTAGCAACGGCGGCACCTCACGTCGTCTCCCATTCAGAGAAAACGCCAGCCCAGGAGGCATGCAGGAACTTTCTCAACTTACACGTCTTAAGCAAGAAGGAGGCTCTCGTTGCAGTTCTTGTTTTTCGGAGGTGTGTGGGCAGAGGGCTAACAGGGCAAAGAGCCCTTCCGCTTCCCCTAGGGTGTGTCCTGAAGCTCCTGGTGCCATCGAAATGCCAGGTGCTGCTTTTCTCAACAGATCTCTCCCCCAGGATTTCTGTTCTTGGGAAGTACATGCCAACACAGTGCTGCTACCCTGTGTAAGTAGAGCCTTGTGCTCAGTCATCGCTCTTAAAGGGCTTCGTTCCTGGGGGAGCACTTGGTAATTTTTTTTGTTGAAGTGACCATCCATGTTTGATGTCTACCCTTAAGCCCCTCCCTCCCCAGCTCACCATCAGGAAAAGGGTTCATGAACCCTGCTTCAGTTCAGCAGCATCTCTGTGAAGATTCTGCGCGGGAAGGAAGGAAGATGATAATTATAGGTGCGCGGTTCAGTCCATTCAGACGGGGGTGCCATTCCGCAGGCCCGTTGACATCTTTCCTGGCGTGTCTGTGTGGGTGGCAAGGAAGCCTTTGCCTTTGCGAGCTGTGGCAGATCTCAGCCATGTCCCTGTCTGTTAGGTGCTGAACAAGTCATGTGGTGTTTGTTATCACGGCTCCCATTTACCGAGGGTTGACATTGCTGCTTGTTTTGTTTTCGCTGTAGTAGATAAGACTGTTACCACTTGACAGACAAGGAGACTGAGGCACAAGGAGTTCACTTACCCAAAGCTTGTGCCGGGAGCTGGTAGCAAGAGCTTGGCATCCTGGTTCCAGAAGTCTCTCGGCATGCTGCCTCGTAGCTGTGGAAGACTTTGAGGAATAAACTGCCCAGCTAGATTCTAGAGGCAGGGCCAGTCATGGTGGTCTTTTCATTTGAGCTTTTTAAAAAAAATATTTTTTTGCTCTTTATTTATTTACTTATTAGAGAGAATAAATGGGTGCGCCAGGGGCTCTAGCCACTGCAGACACACTCCAGACACGTGCGCCACCATGTGCTAGCTTATGTGGGTCCTGGGGAATTGAACCTGAGTCCTTAGGCTTTGCAGGCAAGCTCCTTAAGCACTAAGCCATCTCTCCAGCCCCTTCCTTGAGCTTTTTTTTTTTTTTTTTAAAGAGTAATGAACATACAAGGTTATAGAGAAGATAGGGACGTGGCTAGGTCACATGACAAGTCAGATATGTGACTGAGGGTCCTGGGCTTTTGACCATTCAACATGAGCCAAATCTCACTGATGTGCGTGCAGCTTTTCTCTGTGTGGTGGTGCCTGATTGGATCTTGTTGTAGTTACCTTCACATTGCAGCTGATGGGAGGAAATAAAAGTCTGCAGGGGGACGCTTCATGTTGGCAGGGGAAGGGTGGCCCTAGAACAGAGGCTGGACATCCCTCTGCTATAGCAGGTGGACAACAGCAGCAGGAGGGTGAGTCAGGCTCTGGCAAAGGGGGGACTGGCTATACCACCCCAAAGCCCACCTCACAACACACCTCTTCCAGCCGGGCTCCACCCCCCCAAATTGCCACCAGCTGAGGGACCAAGCTCTCAAAGCACATGAGTTCGTTCATGGCACACACCCCCAGTGCTGCTTCTGCGAAACGGGGCCAGCGCGGGCTTCACTGTTTCACTCATGTTCTTACTGGAGAAACCCTGAATTTGGAACCCATGGTTGTCCCCTGTGGCCATGGGAAGACGAGCCAATTTTGGTATACATTAAAGGCACCCGGAAGCAACGAGTATTGACTTGACGCTTGGGCTCCGGTCAGGATTTGAGCTCTCAAGGGCGAATGTCAAGAGACTGCTTGTGGGGGCCGGCACCTCACAGCTTGTGGGGCAGAGCTGTAGTTATCTCGGAGCGCCCTTCCATCCACGTCTCACTCCCTTTGACCTTCGCCCGGAGAGAACACTCTAGAAGACTGACCCATCTGATGAAACACATAACACTCACGCAGTGCCCTCAGGGTCATGGCCATTTCCATTTACCACGTTACATAGGACGCTAGCAGCCTGCCGCAGGACGACTTGGTATCTGTCTCTAGCTCAGGAAATTCGCACGTAGCTAAACGAGTCTGTAAGCAGCACATCCAGATCCCGGGTGATCTGTTCAGCTCTGCCTCGTGAGCCAGCATTGGCCAAGGGCACGTGGGCCTGCAGAGCATGACTTCAGTTACATGAGCAGCGTCGTCATGGCGTCGTCGTCATAGCGACACGAGCATCTGTGGTCAGGCCCACACATTTAAGTCAGGCCTGTGGTGTCCCAGCGTCCCTAACCGTTTTGAAACTGTGTTCTTCAAGAAGTGTCGGTACTGGATAGTGTCCTTCTTGTGAAATGCCCAAGCCCTGAGGGAAGTTCTCTTAATCCAGTTTGCTGACGCAAGAACAGAATGGCCTCTCACGTCAACGGGAGCAGCACACGTCCAGCGTTGGGCCTGATCACCCAGGAGTCTCCCACTGTGGGTGACTGACTCACACCCAGGCCCGACTTCACTATCAGATTTGGAAGAGGCGCATAGAAAGGCAGCAGCGTGTTGAGTAACAGCATGAAGCATGCAGGCCAGGTTGTGGACATGGAGACACACGTTTTCATAGCTGGTGGGCTGACAGACACTGGGGAGGATTCTGCTCTTGCAAGGTCATTATTTTAATGCAGGAAGTTGAGAGTCTTACCGTTGGAAGTGTTTCTCTGTGTGGGGGAAAGAGTTGAAGTTTCTTCTGTATTTTTTATTTTTTTTAATTATTATCATTTTTACTTCAGAAAGAGTGAGAATTGGCACGCCGGGGCCTCAGCCACTGCAGTCGAACTCCAGCTGCTTGTGCCACCTAGTGGGCATGTGCGACTTTGCATGCTTGTGTCACCTTGTGCATCTGGCTTACGTGGGATCTGGAGAGTTGAACATGGGTCCTTAGGCTTCGCAGGCAGGCACCTTAACCACTAAGCCGTCTCTCCAGCCTACTTTTATTTTATTTTTTTTTTTCTCTTAAGTGTTTTAAGTGTTGCTGGCTAAAAATCGAAGCAATCCTGTGTTACAGAAATGCAGGCCTACTGTATCAAGCCTAAAAATAGTAGTCAGGTTGATTGTTGGAAATGAGAGAAAACATGCTGACTGTGTAAAGTTGTTCACTCTAGTAAGCTTGCTCTTGCAGTTCAGTGGTACTGCAGGGCGGCCCAGTCCACACGACTTGCTGTCACTCCGTCTGTACTTGTCCCGGAAAGAGAACAAATGAGCCTCTGTCCGTTCATGAACTGGCTTGTCCATCCCCCTGTCAGCCAGTCACACAGATTTTTTTTTATGAGGTAGGGTCTCACTCTAGCCAAGGCTGACCTGGAACTCACTCTGATCCCAGGATGGCCTCAAATTCACAACAATCTTCCTAACTCTGTGTTTCCCCAGTGCTGGGATTAAAAGCATGTGCCACCACACTTGGCCCACACAGATTTTCTTTGTGAGCTGAGAAGCCAGTCTCCTCAAATCAGATCTATTTTTAGGGAACTGGACTTGTTTATTGTGAGAGCAGCGGTCTAAACTGGAGTGTGTGTGTGTGTGTGTGTGTGTGTGTAAAGTAACCGTACAGCCATTTACCAGCTCATTACCCAGGCTTTCCCTAGAGCCTTGAAGAACGCAGGAAAGCATAAGAAATGACCAATCCCAGCGCTTCTGCTTTGCTGGACATACTTGTCAAACTGGACTTGGATGAGGAGACATAGATAAAAGAAATATACTACACATTATTCTTCTGAATTTTGACATACTTAAAGATATATAGGAAACGTACCTTTGCCTCTGTGAAGGGCATAGTCTTATAGAGTGCTTGTGTATATACGTCACGTAGTTCTGCTCTTCAGAACGAAGGGGTTTCCTTATAAGTAAAACGCTAATACCCTGCCTCAAAACTCAGACAAGGTGGACGGTAAGGACCACACTGTCCTCTGACCTCCACATGCTCACCGTGGCACCTGCTCTCGCATAAACACATACACACACAGTTTAACAGGTTAATGAAATCGTCGTTTGAGAATGATCTGCCCTAACACTCTCTGGTTTCTGTCATGTAAGGTACTGTCCAGTGAACGTATTCCGCTGCCTATCAACCTCATGAAGCATCTGCATTTCTTTGCAGCCTATGAATTCTCCCGACCTTGGTGACATGACTGGCTATTGCTAGTCCGCATTCTTTCCTGACGCACAGCCATGGAGAGAGAGAGAGATCAGCCCCGCATCCGCGGGCGTAGGCTGTAAGTGCTCTGCCAGGAGAAAGGGTGTTTGTGTTGGGAGCGCCTAACAAAGACGCCAGGCCAGGCCCACAAGAAGCAGGAATGTTAATCAGCCCCACACCACACCCCGTGGCCGGCTGCGCTAAGCCCACTGGAAATCACCAGCCACTGGCACGGTGTCATGGGCAGATGGCCCAGCACTTCCCAGCGAGCCTGTGAAGCAAGGATGATGGAGGAGGAAAGTGAAAGGGGGGACACCAGAGTTCACCGAACTTCTGTGAGCCAAGAGGACAGGCTGGGTGAATGGAGCAGCTGCCATTAGAAGCTGCTTTGCACAGGTGATGACACCATGTTATTTAAAAATGGAGGGGCTAGGGCCGGAGAGATGGCTTAGCGGTTAGGCACTTGCCTGTGGAGCCTAAGGACCCCGGTTCGAGGCTCGATTCTCCAGGACCCACGTTAGCCAGATGCACAAGGGAGCGCATGTGTCTGGAGTTCGTATGCAGTGGCTGGAAGCCCTGGTGCGCCCATTCTCTCTCTCTCTCTGCCTATTTCTCTCTCTCTCTGTTGCTCTCAAATAAATAAATAAAAATAAACAAAACAAAAAGTCCCCATAGTTTTTTAAAAAAATGGAGGGGCTAAGAGAAAGAGATCAGAGTTCTACTCAGCCTTGATGAGGTCCAGGTTTAAAAAAAAAAAAAAAGCTGTAAAAGACATGCGTTTGAGACAGTGGGAGAGTTGCAGAGAGAGACTGGTACGGGCCTAAGGAGCATAATATAATTACATAAAAATTCCTTTTAAAATATTTTATGAACTCACTTGTTTTAAAAGCATGCTCGGGCACTTAGGAGCAAATCGGATCATCTTCAGTTTGCTTTTAAATAATCCAGCCAAAAAATATATGTCACATACGGGTAATAATATAGAATGCATGTAGTTTTAGCTAGCATGGCTAAAGCAAGGATGTGACAAATATGTACAGTTGTTAAATGTAGAAGGTATGAATTCAAGAATTCATTTTATTATCAGTGAAAGTTAACATATGTCTGAAATTATCCCCACAGGTTGTTTTGTTTTGTTTTGGTTTGTTTTGAAAGATCATGCATCCTGTTGGCTAGGTGATCGTTGGGACAGCAAAGGAAACAGTCATAAGGCACGTGAGGAACTCATGGGAAGACGACGAGAAATGTGACCAAAAATAATTTTATCGAGAGCTAAGGTCCAAAGCCCTACCTTTGGGGAGAGAATAGAAAGATAACAAAAATGTCAAACTCACAGATGCAATCTGAGGGTCTCCGTCCTGGGAAAAGGGTGGGGATCTCATTGGCTCCCGTGTGCTGCTTGACCTCTGAACCGTCCACTGTCCCCCTTGGAGCCCCCAAATCACAGTAAGCCTTTGAATCACTGCAAGCAAAAGTACTGGTTTTAGAAAATGATTTTCTTCGACTTGTGGTTACTTATGGCTACGTCTCTGGTACTTGACATCAGGGAGAGATCAGTTCTCCTGCCCTAGCTTGTCTTCTCTTTCTTTTTTGTTTTTATATGAGAGAGTGAGAACAAGAGGGAGAGAGAATTGGCATGCCAGGGCTTCCAGCCACTGTAACCGAACTCCAGACACATGCATTACCTTGTGCCTCTGGCTTACGTGGGATCTGAAGAGACGAAAATGGTCCTTAGGCTTTGCAGGCAAGTTCCTTAATTTCTAAGCCATCTCTCCAGCCCTGTTTTTCTTTCTTTCCTTTTTTTGTTTTTGTTTTGTTTTTCTAGGGAGGGTCTTGCTCTAGCCCAGGCTGACCTCAAATTCACCCGGTAGTCTCAGGGTGGCCTCGAACTTATGGCAATCCTCCTACCTCTGCCTTCTGAGTGCTGGGATTAAAGGTGTGCACCACCACGCCCAGCCCTATTTTTATTTTGGAATATTTTATTTATTTATTTGTTTGAGAGATAGAGAAAGAGGCATATAGAGGGAGAATGGGTGTGCCAGGGCCTCCGGCCACTGCAGACACACTCCAGACACATACGCCACCTTGTGCTTCCAGCTTCACATGAGTCCTGGGGAATCGAACCTGGGTCCTTTACCTTTGCAGGCAAGCGCTGTAACTGCTAAGCCATCTCTCCAGCCCTTGTCTTTTCTTTCAGACAATCTATATAGCCCATGCTGGTCTCAAACTCTTAATCCTCCTGCTTCAGCACCCTAAGTGCAGGGACTGCGGGTGCACACTACCACAACCTGCCGCCTTTTCTTTTTTCTTTTTTTAAATATTTATCTTTTCTTTATTTATTTATTTGACAGAGAAAGAGGGAGAGAGAGAGAGAATGGACGTGCCAGGGCCTCCAGCCACTGCAAACGAACTCCAGATACGTGCGCCCCCTTTTGCATCTGGCTAACGTGGGTCCTGGGGAATCAAACCTGGGTCCTTTGGCTTTGCAGGCAAGCACCTTAACCGCTAAGCCATCCCTCCAGCCCCAGCTGCCCTTTCTTTACTCAAAGGATGTTCCTCAGCTTCCCACCAAGAAATTATGGGTCCGTATGCTCTATTACCTGCAAATGATAAAACAACCTTGTCTGATTAACTGAAGAACAGAGAGGCACAGGGTGTCCCACCCCACTGCCCTCCGCCAGATTGGGCGATAGCAAGACGTGAGTGCGTGTTGTGCTAACACTGTGTCCAGACCACCAATAAGTAACTCACCGCCAGGTGCCAACTTTACTTTCTAGGTCATTTGAGTGTTGGAAGAACGTGAAGAGAAAACGGATCACAAAGCTTCTTCAGGAAGCTGGTTTCATATGGTGGTTTAGATTTAAATAGTGATTGTCTAGCACCATTTGAAATCAGTGTTCTTGGGGGAGGCCTAGCTTCGCTACCAGCCTCAGGAGAAGTGAGTGGGACAGTCCCGGGCATTGAAAAGACGTGAATGGTGTTGCAGCTGGCCTGTTCCCTGTCCTGCCAACACTAGCATTGTATATAGCACGTTAATCCTCTGAGCTGTGTCACTATTAGAATTTTATACCTGTTTGTGTAATAAACCTGCCACAGCACTTGCTCTGTAAAGCAGACTGTCATCGTGACTGGATTAAAGGACTAAACGTATGACCAATTCAAGGTTTGAGCCTTCCCAACCCTCGGACTTCTTGTGACCCCTTAAAGGATGACTGATTTCTTTTGGTGTTCAGAGTCAATATAATTTTCTAGCACCATCTGAAATCGGTTATAATGATTGGGGACGAGCACCATGCAGCTGACTGACACGAGGCAATTTGCTGGTGACCTTCGGGCCACAAGTAACAACTAAGAGAGTGGAAATAGTAAGCTAAATTTTCTTTGTTTTGAAATTGAGTTTCGCTGCCCTGAACTCCATGTGTTATGATAATCACAAGTGGTTAACTATTCATGTATTGTTGGTGGTTATATTTTAGAGAAATTCCACAGGCTTGGTGGAGATTTTTGGTTTGGTGACACCTATGGGAAACTGAGGTACTGCCTGAAATGATTCGAAAAGAGCAGAGAGGGCAGAAGTTCCGCTTCCTTTAAGAAACTCCTGTGAGCTCACCTGAGGACAGTCTCCTTGCCTGCCTGGCCAGGGCCCATGTCATGGTTAGTCACCCAGATCCAAGCAGGCTGGAAGTTCACTCTAGCATAACATACTAGGACAAATGGCTTGGACAACTGGTTTACCCAGGTCTAGGACAAAACCAAGTTAACTGGTTTTTAAAAAGCCCTGGAAAGAAAAGCAGGAGTTTCTGCTCGACCTGCATCGTCTCCTCTTACGAGGGGGACGTGCGTGGCTTGATTGCAAACAGTGCTGAGTTGTCGAGGGGCACCAGGGTTAAACGGTACAAGAAGGAGCCCCTCTACCTCCCAGATCGTAAACAGTGCCTCTGCCACATGATGTTACCTCCAGTTCCCACATGGCATCCTGTAAAACTAAAGGGGCACCTAGTGGACGTCAGCCTTGTCCTGTTCTCACTGGCTGGAAGAAGCCACACACACTGACAACCCACATGTAATATCTACCCTGCTTCGCAAAGCGGTCCTGCTTTCTCAGGCCCACTTCCTGCCTTAGGACTCTCCTGCTGAAAAGCTCTCTGGGACAACTCTTACCTCCAGGCTAAGACACGGAATCTGTACCCAAGACATTCTGCCCCTCCCAAATGCCTTAACCACTAAGCCATCCCTCCAGCCCAAATTATTTCTTTTTTTTTTTTTTAGGAGAGAGTGGGAGGAAGGGAAAGAATTGGTGCACCAGGGCCTCCAGCCACTGCATTCGAACTCCAGACGTGTGCGCCCCCTTGTGCATCTGGCTAACATGGGTCCTGGGGAATCGAACCTTGAACTGGGGTCCTTAGGCTTCACAGGCAAGCGCCTAACCGCTAAGCCATCTCTCCAGCCCCTGCCAGTGGCTTTCTACTCTCTGCAGAATAAGCTTTTATGCGGTCATGCCAAGCTTTGGCTATAGTTTTTCATTTCTTTATCTTTATTTTCTTTGTACTTAAAAAAATATTTTATTTTTTATTTATTTATTTGAGAGAGGGAAAGAGGCAGAGAGAGAGAGAGAATGGGCACACCAGGGCTTCCAGCCACTGCATATGAACTCCTGATACATGTGCCACCTTGTGCATCTGGCTTACGTGGGTCCTGAGGGATCGAACCGCGGTCCTTCGGCTTTGCAGGCAAACGCCTTAACCGCTAAGCCATCTCTCTCCAGCCCCTTCTTTGCACTTTTTTTAAAACTTGTTTTTGTGCATGTGTGTGTATGTTGTTCATACATGTGTAGATGCCTTTGCAGTGCCCCCTACACTCACCTGCAGGGGGGCCTGGCTCGCCTGTGGTGGCCAGGGTGGAATGCCGGGTGTTCCGCTCCATTGCTCTTCTGTCCGGTCTTGTTTCTGAGCTGGAATCTCTCTTTGCTGTGTGTGGAACTCGCTGAGCTCCGCTCCCCCGCAGGACTGAAGTTACCAGTATGTGTGGCCACACCCAGCTGTTTTACGTGGGATCTGGAAACTTGAACTTGAGGTCGTCTCCAGCCCTCTCTGGTCGTCATGCTTGCACAGAAAATGTACCTGTTGAGTCATCTCTCCAGCTTCCTTTGTACTTCTTTCTATTATTTGTGTGTGTGCATGTGTGGATGCGTGGGGGTGGGGGTGTGCGCGTGCACGTGTGTGTGTGTGTGTGTGTGTGTGTGTGTGTGTAGGCATGCTTGTGTCACTGGTAAACGTGCAGAGGCCAGAGGATAACCTGGGCTGTTTCTGCTCTCCATCCATCCATCTTCTTCTGAGACAGAGTGTCTCTTGCCAATGCTGCTTGTGAGGGTCTGGGTTCTGGCTCCACCCCCCCTGTTCCTATAGGAATATTGGGATTGCACCCCTTGGCATCTGGCTTTATACGGAGGCTGAGAATTGAACTTGGCTTGACAGACTTACTAGCAAGTACCTGTAACCTCTGCACACCAGCCCCCTGGCTAAGGGGTTTTGGAGAGCAAGGGGTATGCTTTAGTACAGAGAGCTCAAAATCCTGTATCCTGGGCCTGGCTCCGGCCATCCTCTCAGGGAATCCCATTTCCTCATCTCTAAAACAAGTTGTGTCCCACTGGGGTCCCTTTTGAAGAACAATGGAAACTGTGGCCTCTATCACAGTGTTAATCAACAATTCCCTACCCGGGCTCATCTTTTGAACGGTTGGTCCCCGGCTTGTGGCAGGAACTTGGAGGCGCTTGGAGCTGTTGAGGAGATGGGACCTTTGAAGGTTCTGCCCAACCCTGGTTCCAGCCTATGCTCGCTGCTCTGGGCCGTCTCCACTGCCACCTTCTCGACTATGGCAGAAAACCATGAGTCTCTCTAAACCTTTCCTCCCTTGAATTGCTTCTGCTAGGTGTTTTGTCACAGCAGCAAGGAACTAATCCAGCCTCTGTTCCCTGGGGTTCTTGGGGGGAGAGGGGGCAGTACACACGTATAAACATCTTAACTTGAATATTTCAGAAGCGTCACATAGACAAACCCTCCCACAAGCCTTTCGTGGGCATTAATCTTCCAGCTCAGAATGCCTGGCCCGGAGAATCTCTGAGGTTGTCTTTACATCAGACATCCATCTGATTCTCAGACATAAAGCTTCAATCTAATAGGTTCATAAAAAAAGATGACATTGCAAGCCAGTCTTAACAAAGGCCAGGCATGGTGGCGCACGCCTTTAATCCCAGCACTCGGGAGGCAGAGGTAAGAGGATCACCGTGAGTTCGAGGCCACCCTGAGACTACATAGCGAATTCCAGGTCAGCCTGGGCTAGAGTGAGACCCTACCTCAAAAAACCAAAATAAAAATAAAAAGATAACAAAATGCTATTCATGAACAACAACAAAAAAAAAATCCAAGAACCCAGGCATTAGCATAAATTCAGTCCAATGATGTTGTGGGCTTAAAAAAATTCGGGTGACTCACGGGCTTTGTTTAGAAGGCGGACAGCATGACTAGTCGAAGGAGAGTGGTTAGAATCAAAGAGACCCTCTCATTCGCTTGACCATGAGGAGAGTCAGGGCAGAAGCCTCAGCGGAGACCTGGTCAGCAGGCGTCCAGCTCAGTCCAGGGTACGTTAGCAGTGTCCTCCCTCACAGAGGTGAGTGATGACGGAGAAACAAGCTAAGCGGAGCCCTCGCATGGGGCATGGCATCCTTGCGTCCCCTCCCTCCCCAAGTGGCCCTCCATGACGTCTGATCTTTCCAGCCCTTCTGGGCTAAAGGGGCAGCACTGCTTCAAGGATTCTGTGCATGTTCTGTGTTGGGCTTAGGAGCAAAGTGACTTCGCTGGGGCTGCGGCAAGTATTTGATAAATAGGACCATCTTCTCTATTGCAGATAAAGCCTAAGAAAGAAGAGAACACTTGTTTTTCCTTTGCCCGATTCAGGACGAACCCTTAGGGGAAGAGTCTCTACTAACAAACTGCTAAGAGATTGCAGGATCGTTACAGTAAGTCTTTAATCTGGACCCGACGTGAGACGTGATCGTGGGGGGGGAGCCCTGGGGTGTTTAAACCTCTGCCCCCAGTGGGCGTACTCCTGAGTGGATGGATGCCCACACCGTTCAACACGGTGCTGTCTTCCTTGGCCTAAGTAGTTTAGCGTCTTTTTCCGGGTGAAAGGTCCACTATCCCTTACCCAAAATGCTGGGGACCAAAAGCAGCTTAGGATTTGGGAGAGCTGCTTGGCTTATTCGTTTGCTTTGGTTGTTGTTGTTTTGGTTTGGTTTTGCAGGGCCAGGGATGGAGCATAGGCCTTGTGTGTGCTAGGCAAGCACTCTCCCAGTGGACTAGTCCCCAGACCAGTTTGGGATTTTGGAATAGGTGTCTGTACATAATGATTATCTGGGAGATGAGATTCAAGTGTAAGCATGAAATTCATTTATATTTCATGTACCTCTTAAGCACATAGCCTAAAGGTAACTTTTAGATATTTCATTTTTTTTATTTTCTGTTCTTTTGGATTTTCAATCTTTTGAGGTAGGGTCTCACTCTAGCTCAGTCTAACCTAGAATTCAGTATGTAGACTCAGGGTGGTCTTGAACTCACAGCAATCCTCCTACCTCCTCCTCCTGAGTGCTGGGATTAAAAGCTTGTGCCACCATACCCAGCTAAAGTTTATCTTCTTTGGGTTTTCCTAAAAAAAATTTTTTGTTCATTTTTATTTATTTATTTATTTAAGAGTGACAGAGAGAGAGAGAGAGAGAGAGAAAGAGAGAGAAAGAGAGAGGGAGAGGGAGAGGGAGAATGGGCATGCCAGGGCTTCCAGCCACTGCAAACAAACTCCAGATGCGTGTGCCTCCTTGTGCATCTGGCTAACATGTGTCCTGGGGAATTGAGCCTGGAACCAGGATCCTTAGGCTTCACAGGCAAGCACTTAACTGCTAAGGCATCTCTCCAACCTTTTTTTTTTTTTTCATTTGTCAAGGTAGGGTCTTGCTCTAGCCCAGGCTGATCTGTAATTAATCTCAGGCTGGCCTACAACTCACAGCCATCCTCCTACCTCAGGCATCCTCCTACCTCGGGCATCCGCCTACCTCAGCCATCCAAGCGCTGGGATTAAAGGCATGTGCCACCATGCCCAGCTTATATAATATTTTTTAAATGTGCCTGTATTTTTCTGCCACCCATCACCTAGTCGAGTTACGGAGTTTTCCACTTGCAGCGTCATGCTGGTAGCAAATCGTGCTGACTTTGTAATGTGTTGGATTTCAGATTGGGGAAGCTCAGTGTGTGTGGTTTTTTTTGCAGAGCTGAAGCAGCTAAGTAAGAACATTGAGTGTTGGAGTCAGTAGTTCAAGCCACACAGCCCCACCAGCCGACCACCTCTTTGCAGAGAGCCTGGGAGGTGGATCTTCAGCAGGACCGCACAGAAACGTACACAGGGCTTGAGGAGGGTTGGAAGAACGTCTCGGCATCCTCTCTGGTCTTTTCCTGCGGGTCGTAACGACCATCCATTGCAGCGAACCTTGGCCTTTCCCAAGAGCAGAGCTCGAACCCCACAGGTGTGTGTGTTACGATGGATCTAGCTGCGAGTGGCGTTGGCGGTATTGATGTTTAATCCTCGTCACCTGCTTGTAGAGAAGCTCCATAGCCCGCATGCACGCCATCTCTTTAAGGACCAAGGAGGAAAGTTTTAGCCAACTGTTGGGAAACCACCGTGTTTTGAAGAGGCTTTTTTTCCATTCAGGTAGCCTTAGCACCCAGTGGCCAGCCCTGCTCTCCATGGAAACAATGGATGGGTTCCTTTGCAGAAGGGTGTATTGGCACGGCCCTGGTATGTGGGTGCGGCCGGGGAGCCTTGGGCCAAACTGTGCAGACTTGCTGTCTCAGGGCCGGTCCCGTGTAAAGCCAGAGTAGATGCGAGAGGCAGCAAGAAGAGAGCTCTTCCTCTTAGAGGGCAGAGGGGCCACGGGTGGGCAAGGAGCTTGACCATGAGACACAGGGGAAGTCCGAGAGAAGACTTCTGCTGTGCCTCCATGAAAATGAAGTCCACGACACAATGGGCCAACCTGTACCAACCCTGAACGTGTTGGCCACCGGCCGTCATGGGTTGGGCGGAAGATGGTGCGGGCCTGGCAGAGCATGAGTCATCAATACTGTGCCAAAGGCTTGATGTGACAGGAGGTGACAGGACAAAGGCATCAGACTATGCCAGTTGGGTGCCAGCCTTCTTAGCTGTCAGAACTGGTCTTGAGGGAAAAAAAAAAAAAAAGGACCGCCCTGGGGTATGCTTTTAAAGGAGGCGTTTCCACTCTGAGCAAGTGGCTGCCTCTCCCTGAAGGTTTCCTTCCTGTGACTGGACAGGCCAGAGGACAAGGGCAAAAAGCAGGCAAGGGAGCAGCTCAGGGGCCATGGTGCGGGCAGTAAGGCTGGTAACGTAGACCCTTGTTCCTACTCTGCCTCGCTGACTCTCTGCGCGTCAGAAAACAAACAAAACCAGTACGGAGTTGAGGTGGGGGGGGTGACGCCGTCAAGAGAAGTGTACATGATCCAGTGCTTCAGTAACAGAGCAATCAACAGATAACGAGAGGCTTAGGGGAACCTATCTCTAAATGACCTTGGACTGGCCTTGGGCGGGGTCCTGGTGTCACACTGACTGGGCACGAGGAAAACTAATTTCCCTGCTGTAGAAGGCAAGCTCGGGAATAACAGCTCATTGATAGGTCTGCAAAGTGAAGGCAGTGATGTCTATAAATAAAAGACTTACTGGGGCTAGAGAGATGGCTTAGTGGTTAAGGCGCTTGCCTGCAAACCCAAAGGATCCAGGTTCAATTCCCCAGGACCCATGTAAGCCAGATGCACAAGGTGTCACAGGCATCTGAAGTTCATTTCCAGCAGCTGAAGGCTCTGGTGCACCCATTCTCTCTCTCTCTCTCTCCCCCTTCCTTTTCCTCTTTCAAATAAATAAAAATATTTTTTTAAAAAAAGACTTCTTGGCCTGGAGGGATGGCTTAGCAGTGAAGGCACTTGCCTGCAAAACCAAAGGACCTCGGTTCAATTCCCCAGGACCCACGTAAGCCAGATGAAAAACGGGGCACATGTATCTGGAGTTTGTTTGCAGCGGCTAGAAGCCCTGGCATGCCCATTCTCCCTCTCTCTCTCTCTTTCTCTCTGCCTCTTTCCTTCTCTCAAATAAATAAATAGAAATCAAATATTTTTAAAAAGACTTCTGGACACACGTATCAGACATTTTAATCCGCAGAGGCTAGGCTGGGCTCCGGGGCCCTGGCACTGATTTTCCTGAGCTCATACCTGTTCCGCATCAGAGTTCCCCAGTGCCCGGACATGGGAAGTCTGCAAAGCTGTTAGTGTCCAGGCCCAGGACCGGTCACCATCTCTTTGCCTTGTGTGATATGTCAAGCCCACAGCCAGCCAGCCCCTCTCTATTAGAAGCCCCGCAGTAATGTGGCCAAATGGAGACCACCCGAGTATCCGCAGTGTGCCTGTAATCTTGGCCTTCAGGAAGTAGAAGCAAGAGGATCAGCAGTTCAAAGCCAGTCTCCAATCTGGGATACATGAGACTCTGTCTCAATAAAACAAAACAGAACAAAAACCCACACAGACAAACTTTATGTCTCAGAAAGAGATCTCAGGAAGCCGGGGCGGGGGTGGGGGGGAGACCCAATGCCTAATCAGATGAAAGACCCTCTGGTCCTGTTCTTCCAGGCCAGCCAGAAGAGCCTGTGGCATCGCACGGCATGGCGGGCCACTCCTAGCCATAATGCCTACGTGTCCCTTTGTTCACCCCTACCCCACACACTAATCTCTGCTGTGTTTGTGCCCAGTGGTGGAGATGGGACTGCAGTTTGTGTCCATGGAGCAGATTAACCACATTCTGCCCCAACCTGCCTGTGATTGTGCGCTGTGCGCCCGCTCACTGGTTGGCAGTCCTTGGAGAAAAAAAAAAAACACATTCCACCAGGTTCCCGGTAGCCAAAGCCCCGAGAGTCATGACCAAGATCTTGTAGTAAAAGGGAATTCATTTCTTTTTTTTTTTTCCTAAAAAAAAGAGAGAGAGAAAGAGGGAGAGAGAAGGAGAAAGAGGGAGAGAATGGGCACACCAGGACCTCCAGCCACTGCAAACAAACTGCAGACGCGTGCGCCCCCTTGTGCATCTGGTTAGTGTGGGTCCTGGGGAATCGAAGCTGGGTCCTTTGGCCTCCACCACTAAGTCATCTCTCCAGCCTGGGGAATTCATTTCTAAAACCACACTGGTGGCTGGGCAGGCCCCATCAACCTCAGATATGTCTGCCTCAAGCGTGGGGTGCAAAGTCAAGGTCAGAGCTTGGGACTCTCCAATTGTCTCTGGTTGCAGAGCAGAATAGGCCGCTGCTGGCCCGCCATTCCTCTGACATGCAGCCTCTCTGGTATCACCCCTCTTCCCTCCGCTGTGTCTTAGGGACATTCACAGTCCTGTTTTCCCACCTAATGGAGTGTGGTGGTTAAGTCTGTGTCAACTGGATCTGTTTAGGAATCCACAGACATTCCTCGTAAGTGGGTCTCTGAGGTTGCTTCCGGAGACGATTAACTAAAGGAGGAATCCCTCCCGCAGGGTGAGCCCTTCCCCCAGAGTGGGCGGCCCCTCTCCAAAGGGAGGATTTATCAAAAGAAGCTCTGGGAAGAACAGTATCCTCCCCTCCCACCTGGCTGCCAGCGCTGCTTGCTGCTTTCCAGGGTGGACTGAAGAGCAGCATCTCTTCAGGACACCTCCAGGCCTTCAGTGCCAGGAGTGGGACTGCTGAGGCAACCGGCCTCATGGACTGAGCATCTACCAGGTTCCTTGACTCTCAGGCCTGCAGTCTGCTATTGTTGGACTGCCGTAAGCTAATCCAGTACATTCCCTTTTAATACAATTCATTCAATCGGTTCTGTTCCTCTAGAGAACCCTCCCTAAGACTGCTCTAGAAGACAGAGAATTGTCCTAACACCAAGCTCCACGTGAGCCCACATCTGTGGAATGTGTGATGGCTTATATTGTTATCAACTTGACAGGACCTAGAATCGCCCAAGAAACGAGCCTCTGGGTCTGCCTGTGAGAGACTGCCTTGATCCGGTTGATCCAGGTGGGAAGGCCAGCTTAAACTACGGGCGGCACCACTCCATGGACTGGGGTCCTGCTGCGGAGATTAACCGACCACTAGCATTCATTGCTGTCCGCTGGCCGGCCAGCCTCCTGCTGCTGCCATGCCTTCTCCATCGTGATGGAGTGTCTCCTCTGGAAACTGGAAACGAGAGTAAACTCTTGCCTCCCTTATGTTGCTTCTGGTCAGGCATTTCAACCCAGCAGTGAGGACAATAACCAACACAGGATGTCAGCCGTGGAGGAGCAGGGTTCAGCGACATTGTTTGAGGGATGGTGACATCGATCATTCTCCAGATACAGAAAGAAAAAAAAAAAGCACTCTTACCCTGTCTTCAGTTTACTCTGTGGCCAGAATGTCTCCTGACTGTTTGAAACACTACTCGTATTTAGATAGAGATTAGGAACTGGGAGAAACCTCACCTCTCCGTGTCAGCCAGAAGTTCTCCCCAAACCTCACCTCTCCGTGTCAGCCAGAAGTTCTCCCCAAACCTCACTCCTTGAAAGGAGGTGTTGCGGGGCTGGAAAGATGGCTTAGTGGTTAAGGCACTTGCCTGTGAAGCCTAAGGACCCCGGTTCAAGGCTCGATTCACCAGGACCCGCGTAAGCCAGTTGCACAAGGTGGTGCATGCATTTGGAATTCATTTGCAGTGTCTGAAGGCCCTGGTGTGCCCATTCTCTCTCTCTCTCTCTCTCTCTCTCTCTCTTTCTCTCTCTCTGCCTTTTTCTCTCTCTGTCACTCTCAAATAAATAAAAATAAACAAAAAAAAGGAAGTGTTGCTATCAGGTTCACATTGCTGGCAGAAAACACCTGACCAAGAGCAGCTTGTGGGGGTGGGGAAAAAGTCTGTTTTGGCTTACAGACTCGAGGGGAAGCTCCATGATGGCAGGGGAAAATGTTAATATGGGCAGAGGGTAGCCCCCACCTCCTGGCCAACATCAGATGGACAACAGCAACAGGAGAGTGTGCCAAACACTAGCAAGAGAACACTCATGAGCCTTCCCCCAGCAATACACTACCTCCAGGAGGACTTAATTCCCAAATTGTCATCAGCTGGGGACTTAGCAGTCAGAACACCTACGTTTATAGGGGACACCTGAATCAAACCACCACGGGAGTTAGATAAGCCACAGCATAGATATGTGGTTAGCAGAGCGTCAGGAGGGAGGAGGGCCACGCACTCTGCATTCTGCGTCTCTTCTAACACACCCAACTGTGAAGAGTTTCATCTGCAATCCGGCGAGTTCGGTTTCAAAGATCGAAGGGTTCAGCACCATGGTCAGAGCCAAAGACAGGAAACCCGCTCAGCAGGGCGGGAAATGGGATTTTTTTAGAATTATTGGTCTTTGCCCCTCTAGTGGTCACGCAGAGGGTGGGAAACAAACCCTCGAATCCCCAAATCCATTCTGTTAGCTGTCGAGCTGTCGCTGTGCAGGTTTTGCTTGCACTGGGACCCAGATCCACAGCCAGTGTCTTGTCTTTCATGTTGATTTCTATGAAAGAGACAGAGCCCTGCTGTCTTCTAGCTGTGTGTCAATCTGAATATCCAAGAAGTGAAGGGCCAGACCTCAGACCTTGGAAAGAGATCTTCTGGCCCCAGAATCATTCCTTCCCCCCCTCCCCCCGTCTCAGAGGGTCTTCTAAGAGAAAGACAGCACTCTAGTGGAGATAAATGGGACAGTGCCAGGGGACAGAGAGAAGGGGTGCATCCTATGTGCCAGGTGTGTATGTGCATGGTCAGATTTTATCCTCACGATAAGGCTGTGTCCAGCTCCATGCGGGTGGACATGAACGCAGCCCATGGTATGGGCAAGGACGACACCGTGCTACGATGATTGAAAATCAGCCTGCTTCGTGCTCCGTGACGTGTGCATTCCTAAAGGTATGTGAAGTCGAGCCACAGATCAAACCCTGCTAATTTTCATTTCCATTTTGGATTTAAATCTCATGGGGAATTAAAACCTGTCATCTGCCTTTTGAGCATGCGGCCACACCGGGCATGGTTCTGAGTGCCTTACATAATCCCACCCAGTCCTCCCCGCAATCTCTGCGAGGCACGTACATAGCACCCCCATTTTCTGGGTTCAGAAATGGAGGCTTTGTGGGGTTCAGTCACTTTCACATGAGTCAGCGTTTGACTCATGGTCTGACTTCAGCAGATCTGTGACTCCCCAGGCACAAGGAGAATCACAGTGAAGAAACTTAATGTCTTACATATCAGAAGGGGAATGTTTTCTAGGTGTTTAACTTTTTTTTTTTTTTTTTTTTTGAGACAGAGTCTCACTATGTAGCCAAGGCTGCCCTTGAACTCAGCCTTCCTACTACCACCTCCTGAGTACTCAGATTTACAGGTATGTACCAACACACCCAAGTGAAAGTAATTTCTAATAAAAAAAAATAATAACAGGGCTGGAGAGATAGCTTAGCGGTTAAGCACTTGGCCGGTGAAGCCTAAGGACCCCGGTTAGAGGCTCAATTCCCCAGGACCCACATTAGCCAGATGCACAAGGGGGCGCACACATCTGGAGTTCGTTTGCAGTGGCTGGAGGCCCTGGCGTGCCCATTCTCTCTATCTGCATCTTTCTCTCTCTGTCTGTCACTCTCAAATAAATAAAAATTTAAAAAATATATTTAAAAAAAAATAACAAAGTTGGGGCTGGAGAGTTGGCTTAACAGTTGAGGCGTTTGCCCGTGGAGCCTAGGGACCCATGTTCGACTCTCCAATTCCCACGTAAGCCATATGCCCAAGGTGATGCAAGCATGCAAGGTCACACATGCGCACAAGGTGGCTCATGCATAAGGAGTTCAAGTACAGTGGCTGGAGGCCCTGGTGCGCCAACTCCCTCTCTCTTTCTCTCTAAAAAAAAATAAATAAATAACAAAGTCGGGCTGGAGATATGGCTTAGTGGTTAAGCACTTGCCTGTGAAGCCTAAGGACTCCAGTTTGAGGCTCGATTCCCCAGGACCCACGTTAGCCAGATGCACAAGGGGGCGCACGCGTCTGGAGTTCGTTTGCAGTGGCTGGAAGCCCTGGCGCACCCATTCTCTCTCTATCTGCCTCTTTCTCCCTCTGTCTGTCGCTCTCAAATAAATAAGTAAAAGTAACCAAAACAAAATAACAAAGTTACAAAATCTGAATAAACATGTCACAGTTTCTACGTCACCGAGGCAGGGAAGCAGTGGGAGAAAGGGGACAGTCACCACCAAGTTAGGTTTCTTGATTTCCACTGTTCCTACATGTGTGTTCTCTTCTCTTTTACAGCTCCTGTGACATAGATCAAAGGGCACATTAATCACGGTCTTCAAGTCCAAGTTTGCAAGTTCACGAAGTTAGAAGGGAAATCCTTTCTGTAGGAATTAAAAATGTTAAAAATGTTAAAGATACTTCTCGGACCTTTCCTAGTGGAATGTATAGAGAGACCACAGTCAAAATTAAAATAGACACTGGAGAGATGGCTCAGTGGGTAAGGCACTTGGTTGCAAAGCCTAACGGCCTAGATTTGATTCCCTAGTACCCACATAGACACAGATGCGCAAAGTGGCACATTCATCTGCAGTTCGTTTATAGCAGCTAGAGGCCCTTTCATGGCCATTCTCTCTCTTTCTGTCTCTCTTCTTACAAATAAAAATTTAGAAAAAGAGGTCCCAGTCAATGAATGTTACCCAGCGGCACAGACACAGCCTGCACACCACGCTGGTATCCTGATGGTAACGTGCTGTGGGGACACTGGTCATGGCAGGATGTTCCTGGGGGGGGGGTCATCAGTGACCCTCCCCACAGCTCTAGCTCTTTCTCCAGGACATATTAGTCACCTAAAGGCTAACCACTCTCGGTCCTTCCACGACTCATGTTTTGTTCCCACTCGCAGGTCCAAAGCCAGGTGCTGCTCTTCGGCAAAGCCTGACTGCTGGAGAAGCTCGCTCGTGTCCTGCTTCTCCACATCTCCTCCTCTTCCTCGTCCAGCGACAGCATTCCAGGACCGACCTTGAGGCCAGGGGCTGTGGAGAACCACAAACTCTGGAATGAGTTGAATTGTGAATTATGTCATTCTTAGGAAACATTAAGACAGACTTGTATTACAAACACAGAATAAGAAAAGTAGATTTTTCTTAACCCCATGCACTTCTCTTCCACACCCATACCCACAACCTATAGACTTAGTTTTCTGCATTTTGGGGGCATGAGGCTTACCTGGAAAACCCAGCATGTTGAAGAAGCACGTGTCCAGTTCTGGCATTTTAAATTGTTTTGAATTGTTTAAAAAAAAAAAAGGGGGGGGGACCTGTTGTAAGCACACTATGCCAGAAACATAGACGAACACACGTAGATCTTTCCACAATGTCAGAATGTACAGAGTAACAAATTCACAAGGTATGGTGCTTTCAATGGCAGAAATTTGCCAGATAACACCCGCTTTCCTTGATGGCCCTTGCTGAGGCAAATACAGCTTTAAAAAATTTGTTTTTTGTTTTGTGTTTATTTTATTTATTTATTTATTTGAGAGTGTGTGTGTGTGAGAAAGAGAGAGAGAATGAGTGCACCATGGCTTCCAGCCACTGCAAACGAACTCCAGACACATGCGCCCCCTTGTGCATCTGGCTAACATGGGTCCTGGGGAATCGAGCCTTGAACCGGGGTCCTTAGGCTTCACAGGCAAGCGCTTAACCACTAAGCCATCTCTCCAGCCCCAAGACAGCTTCTTTTATTTGGATTTTTTTTTTAAAGTAAACCCAACAGACTGGCCTTTTTTTTTTTTTTTAATATGAGAGAGAGAGTGAGAGAAAGACAGAGAGGGAGAATTGGTGCTCCAGGACCTCCAGCTACTGAAATCAAACTCCAGATGCACGTGCCCCTTCGCACTCAGGTGTAACCTTGAGCTTGCATCACCTTGTGTATTTGGCTCACGTGGGACCTGGAGAGTCAAACATGAGCCTTTAGGCTTCACAGGCAAATACCTTAACTGCTAAGCCATCTCTCCAGCCCCTTTTATTTGGATCTTAACACCACATTTTACATCACACAGTAAATATATCTCACTATGTAGATATGTATATGTATATATATATATATATATACATATATGTATATATATATATATGTCATAGATTATTAGATCTAGATTTAGATTAATGTAGGCTATAGAATGACTCCAAAGGGTTAAAAAGGCAAACAGTTCCAAAGACGCATGAGAGGTCAGAGCTGGGAAAGGGATAGCAATGCAAGGGCCTGTTGATAAGATGACCTGCTGCAGGAGAGGCTGTAGGAGCTGCTGCTGGCTGCGGAGCAGAGTCAGGCCGAGCTGAGATGCAAGAGTGAGGCAAAGTGAAGGGTAGGACTGGGTCCAGACACCCGGATGGATGGATGGATGGATGGATGGATGGATGGATGGACGGACGGATAGATGGATGGACGGATACATGGATGGATGGCTAGATGGACGGACGGATGGATGGATGGATGGACGGATGGATGGATGCATGGATGCATGGATGGATGCATGGATGGATGGATGGATGGATGGATAGACGGATGGATGGACGGACGGATGGATGGATGGATGGATAGGTAGACGGATGGATGGATGCATGGATGGATGGACGGATGGATGCATGCATGCATGCATGGACGGACGGATGGATGGACGGACGGATGGATGGATGGATGGATGGACGGATGGATGGATGCATGCATGCATGGATGGACGGATGGATGGATGCATGCATGCATGGATAGATGGTCGGATGGATGCATGGATGGATGCATGGCAGGTCAAGACTGGTGAACACTTGGATGAGCAGATGGCCCCTGAGCAGGGAGCAGTAACAGTGAGAACAGAGCTGAACTGAAGTCCTTGGGGCATCCAGGAGCTCTCGACCCAGCCAGTGGATGGTCAGATGACAGGTTGGTAGGGGCTGTCACCATCACAATGTTAGGTGTGCACTTTTTGGTAGGGTCTAGGTGAGGGAGTTACACTTCCTCAATATGGTGTGTCCAGTTAAGTTTTGGGCTTTTTTCCCCCCTACTATGACTTATACCCATGTGCTGATGGTGCCAGTTCACCCTGCATAATTTATAGCATGGCACCCACTCCTAGGAGTAAGTCACACGTCAGTCTGTGCTGCATGGGTGGTACCAGGAGAGTGCCATACACACTTCCACCCAGGCACAAAGTTATCCTCCATCCTCAAAATGGAACCAAAGGCCACTTGGAAAATGACGTTTCTCAGGGCGAGGCGCAATCCGCAAAGCCATTGTTATATTCAGTATATGGGCATGCCCCACTCCCAACAGGACAAACAAAGAAGGGGTTCAATAGAGGAAGGGGGGCAGGAGGGAGCTACAAGGGAAGGGGACAAAGAAGGGCAGGGGGGATTATGATCAGGATACATTGTGTATATTATGGAGGGTGTCAAAAGTTAAACTTGTGCTGGAGGGGTTGCTTAGTGGTTAAGGCGCTTGCCTGCAAAGCCACCAGAGTAATGGGATTACAGACATATGCTCCCATAGCCACCGATAAAGCTGTTTTAAATCAGAGTCGCTTGAGTAAGGCCGAGGGTGAGTGGTCCTCACCCAGTCAGGGGACGGCCTCAAGAGAAAGGGCCGTGGGCCCCGAAGGTGAAACGTCAAGCTTCCATGTGCCTTTGGGTGCAAGACCTTAACTCCAGCTCCTGCCCCAGGAAGATCCCGCTCGTATGTAAGACTTCTCTCTGCGTGTCTGTCTCTATGTATGTATGTGTGCGTGTATGTGTGCATATGCACATGTATGGGTGGACTATGTATGTATAGACCAACATTCCCTATGCTCAACTCTGTGCTCTTGGACTTGCATGTGTAAAACACAGATCTACTTAATTTCTGGATTGGTGGACAGGAGAGCTGGTCACACACTTGCATCAAAGCAAATTACTTTTTTTAAAAATTTTATTTTTTGGTGTTTTTGTTTGTTTGTTTGCTTGCTTGCTTTTTGGTTTTTCACGGTAGGGTCTCCCTCTAGCCCAGGCTGACCTGGAATTCACTAGGTAGTCTCAGGGTGGCCTCGAACTCACAGTGATCCTCCTACCTCTGCCTCCCGAGTGCTGGTATTAAAGGCGTGCGCTACCACGCCCTACATTTTGGTTTTGTTTCGTTTTTTGAGGTAAGGTTTCACTCCAGCCCAGGTTGACCTGGAATTCCCTACATATTCTCAGGTTGGCCTCGAACTCACAGCGATCCTCCTACCTGTCTGCCTCCCAGGTGCTGGGATTAAAGGTGTGCGCCACCACACCCGGCACAAATTACTTTTTTATGAGCAGTTTCTACCTTGTGTTTTAATTTTAAACGATGGCATTGCATTTGCGAGAGGATATCATGGGTTGAGCGCAGGGAAGGATGCAGAAGCCTTGAAGCTTCCACCCACGGCCTGTGAAGCGCCAGTAAATTCCAGGAGCGTGAACAAGCGCAGGTTAGGACATTAGTGTCCTAATTCCAGCATCCTGCTCCGGGCCCTCTGACCTGCCTCATCCTGTTCTGCCCTGCGCATTCGCTGCCCCTCTTCCAGCTCGGCCTGGTGTACGCATGCGTGTACAAAGGGCTCCTGATCCAGGGAGAAGGCAATCCGGACGGGGAGGGCTTGAGACGGGGGCGGGGAAGCAAGGCAGATGCTGCCGAGGGTGCCGGGGGAGGGGAAGGAATGTGCTCCACTTTCACCTGTGTGAGTGAGCCCTGTGGATGGAAGACAGGTGTGTGGCCTGGGAGGGGGACCATGTAGATGACTCTCAGGAAGCCGGGAGTTCTTGCCCGCCTGGCTCTCAAAGCCCGGGCTCAGCCCTTCTCCTTCCCTGATAGCACCGTGAGTTTCTAGGCTTACCATTGAGGATGGGAGGATGTGGAGATGAAGGTGCCTTGTCTCCTCTCCCCCCCCACCCCCCCCCCGCCACCCAAGGAAGAGTCAAATGTGCCAGGTAGAGGGTTTTGTTTCTTTTGCTTGTCTTTGTTTTCAATACTGAGGATCCAACCCAGGGCCTCTTACTTGCTATATAGGTACTCTGCTAGTGAGCTACATTCCCAGGCTCCGTTTTGCTTTTTTTTTTTTTTTTTCAGTTTTTTTAAAATGTATTTTATGAGGGCTGGAGAGAAGGCTTAGCAGTTAAGGCGTTTGCCAACAAAGCCAAAGGATCCCAGTTCGATTCTCCAGGACCCACGTAAGCCAGATGCACAAGGAGGCTCATGCATCTGGAATTTGTTTGCAGTGGCTGGTGGCCCTGGCATGCTCACTATCTCTCTCTCTCTTTCTTTCTCTCTCTCTGCCTCTTTCTCTCTCTCAAATAAATAGATAAATAAAATATTTAACAATTTTTATTTTATGAGTGTGAGAGAGAATTGGTGCACCAGGGCCTCTAGCCACTGCAGTTGAACTCCAGATACGTGTGCCACCTTATGCACATGTGTAGCCTTGTGCATCTGGCTTATGTGGGGTCTGGGGAGTCGAACCTGGGTCCTTAAGCTTCATAGGCAAATGCCTTAACCGCTAAGCCATCTCTCCAGCCCATTTTCTTTTCATTTTGAGACACAGTCTCTCAAAATTGCCCAGGCTGGACTTGAACTTTGCTGGACAGGAGCAGTGGGCCATGGTAGCTGTAGCCATGTGCGGCTACTGAGCCCTCGAGCTGCAGTTAATGCAACTGAGAAAGTTAGTGTTTTCTTTTAACAAGTGACTTTTTTTAAAAAAAAAAAAAAGTATTTTATTTTTATTTATTTGAGAGAGGGAAAGATGCAGAGTGAGCAAGAGAGAGAGAGAGAATGGGCACGCCAGGGCTCCCAACCACTGCAAACGAACTGCAGATGCATGTGCCACCTTGTGCATCTGGCTTACATGGGTCCTGGGGAATCGAACTGGGGTCCTTTTAGCTTTGCAGGCAAGTGCCTTAACCGCTAAGCCCTTAGCAAGTGACTTTTAAATATTATTTAATTCCAGCAAAAATCCAGGCAGCTACTGTTACGGTTTACATATGAAATGTCCTTTATGTGTTGAATCCTTGTTCCCCAGCAAGGAGTGCTATTTTGTGAGGTTCTGGAAACTAGAAGGTGAGGAGGTGGGGTCACTGAGGCATGCCACTGAAGGTCCTGGTTCTTTTCTCTCTTTGTTTCTTTTTTCTTTCATAATATATTTTATTTATTTATTCATTTAATGGAGAGAAAGAGGCAGAGAGAGAAAGAGAGAGGGAGAGAATGGGAGCGCCAGAGCCTCCAGCCACTGCAAACGAACTCCAGACATGTGTGCCCTCTTGTGCGTCTGGCTGATGTGGGTACTGGGGAATCGAACCTGGTTCCTTTGGCTTTGCCGGCAAGCGCCTTAACCGCTAAGCCATCTCTCCAGCCCCTTCTCTTTGTTTCTTGTCCACCATGAAGTCAGTGCCCTCTACCACATGCTCCCACCATCACGGTGTTCAGCCTTATCATAGGCCCAGCATCAATGCAGCCAGTAGCGATGGATGGAGATTTGGAAACCATGGACCAAAGTAACTGTCCTCCCGTAAGGTATATGTCAGGCACTTTGTCACTGTGATGTAAAGTCAGACTGACACAGCTACCTGTGGAGAATGGCTATGATATTGGGCAGCACAGCCACAAGGGTTTCATAGCACTGACCAACGTGTCTACTAACATAGCTTGGGGAAGAAGCGCTCCAAACACATCAGCTTGTGAACGGTCATAATAGTCTGTCTTACGCTTTTTGAGGTAGTCTTGCTATGTAGCGCTGGCCTAGAACACTACATAGATCAGGCTAATCTCAGACCTGCAGCAATCCTCCGACTTCTGCCTCCCAAGTGCTGGGATTATAGCTGTGTGTCATGGTCTCTAGCCTGTCATAGTGTTCTGAAGAGTTGGGGGGACAGTGAGAACTAAACCCTGGTGGGGGAGCATTCCCCCAGAAGATTTTTTTTTTTTTTTCGAAGTAGGGTCTCACTCTGGTCCAGGCTGACCTGGAATTAACTCTGTCGTCTCAGGGTGGCATTGAACTCATGGCAATCCTCCTACCTCTGCCTCCCGAGTGCTGGGATTAAAGGCATGCACCACCACGCCCGGCTCCCCAAAAGATTTGATCTGGTCAGCTGTGAGTTCCAGTGTCCTTTGCAGGAAGTGCCCTCCTTTGTGCCAGCCAAATAGGCCATCTTAAACTGCTATTCACTTACACTTCCACAAAACAAAATGTCCTAGCCCATCTCTTTCCAAAGCTGAGATAATTCTGTGCATTTATTCCTCTCTCTGTTTTTGGAAAAGTTAGAAGAAAATCCCTCCAGCTGCTAGGGAGTTTTATAAATAGTGAAAAAAATAATGTTTGTCATGTTTGTCTCAGGAGAACTTTTATTCAAGCGATTAGAAGTGAGATGAATTTGGGAAGTAGAACTATTGCATACTAGAAATATGCTTATTATTACAACAACAAAGTAACTGATACAGAACTTGGCCACAGTAGAAACACTGCATATTGAAAATGAGAGTAGAAGATTGAGCAAGAAGTAAATTAGCACTTGGTCCCCAGGATGTGATTGGACTTTCAACCCCGTTTACCACTCCTGAGTGGGATGGTCTTTGCTGGGTCAAGACATCAGCTCAGAAGTGCTGAGGCAGGGACTCTGCCCCCTTCTTCATAACTGGACACATGTGGCCTCCGTATGGTCTCCTGTTCCACCTAGACAACTGGGGGGGAATGCTTTCTTAGGTTTTCATTGAGGGGAAAAGGACGAACACCTTCCTAAAGCATTTTAACCCCTGTGATCTACCCTTCAAGATAAATTATAACACAGTATTCATTTGATTTCCTTTGAGGGATGTGAAAATGGAAGTGATTTGATGGCCTAATGACGAGTCTTTGAGATCGAGTGAGGAATCCCAAGCTATGTGAGTAAGTTTCACATGACAGTTTTGAAGAGAGTTATTGCAGATTGAAAGGGGAGTGGTGGTAGTGGACACTATGACTGTTTGCAAATAATGATCGTGACTTGAGTCATTTCTGAGGAACAAGTAAACAAATTCTCTGAGTTTGACTGTGGATCCTGTTGCTCAGACCCATGTGCTTGGGGCCAGCAGAAGGCTCCACCATGCATCACTTTGGACACAGTCACCCCAAGTCAGACTGGGTAATCACAGTTCATCAGTTTGGTTTCCCTCTCATTTGTTTTTTTGCTCAATCCTCTGCACTCACCCCAACTTTTCTTCCTTCCTCAAAGCCACATAAGTACATGCTAAGTGTCATCCTTAATCTTAAAAATTTCCATGTTTGGAGCTGGAGAGATGGTTCAGCGGTTAAGGCATTTGCCTGCAAAGCCAAAGGACACAGGTCCAGGTCCCCAGGACCCAGGTAAGCCAGATGCACAAAGTGGCGCATGTGTCTGGAGTTTGTTTGCAGTGGTTGGAGACCCCAGCATGCCCATTCTCTCTCTGTGTCTCTCAAAATATATATATATATATATATATCTTTAAACTTTTTCCATATTTATAAAGGAACACCACTAATAATAGGGCGCCATAGAATTTGTTGTCCAAATCAAGACAAGTTAAGGAATGAAAGATGACTTTTGTTTGTTGTTTATTTATTTTTTCAAGGTAGGGTTTCACTTCACGTTAGCCTAGGCTAACCTGGAATTTACTCTGTAGTCTCAGGGTGATCTTGAACTCACAGTGATCCTCCTACCTCTGCCTCCCAAGTGCTGGGATTAAAAGCGTGCATCACCACACCTGGTTTAGGATTGTTTTAATAATTATGCTGGGAGCTGGGCGTGCTGGCACACGCCTTTAATCCCAGCACTCGGGAGGCAGAGGTAGGAGGATCGCCATGAGTTCGAGGCCAGCCTGAGACTGCATAGTGAATTCCAGGTCAGCCTGAGCTAGAGTGAGACCCTACCTCAAAAAAAAAAAAAAAAAAAAAAGTATGCTGGGGTAACAAGTGTAAACTGATCACCTTAACTAAAGACCTGACCAGAGATTTGATTCCATGGTGATTCTAAATCTGGTCACGTTGACAAGCAGAGATGAACCATTACCAGAGCTTACCTGCAAGTACTTTTGAAAATGGTTTCCCACTATCTGATGAAGATGAGCACAGACGCCGGGTGTGGTGGCGCACACCTTTAATCCCAGCACTCGGGAGGCAGAGGTAGGAGGATCACTGAGAGTTTGAGGCCACCCTGAGACTCCATAGTGAATTCCAGGTCAGCCTGGGCCACAGAGAGACCCTACCTCGAAAAACCAAAAAAAAAAAAAAAGAAGAAGAAGAAGAAGAAGATGAGCGCAGACACGCCCTGTCGTTCAACAGCCTCGCTCCCACAAGATATGTACTTCAATACTCAGAGAGAGAGAGAGAGTATAAAAACTAATACTGTAAACACAGAGATACCCCAACATTAACATGGATACATTTAAATGATAGCTACTTTCATCTAAAAAAAAATAAGATAGAAACATTTCATTTATTGAAAGAAGCAAATCAAAATATAGCCATTTTGGGTTGGAGGGATGGCTTAGCGGTTAAGGCCTTTGCCTACAAAGCCAAAGGACCCAGGTTCAATTCCCCAGGACCCACGTTAGACAGATGAACAAGGTGGTGTATGCGTCTGGAGTATGTTTGCAGTGGCTGCAGGCCCTGGCGCATCCATTCTCTCTCTCTCTCTGTCAAATAAATAAATAAAAATAAAATATTAAAAATATATATAGCCATTTTTTTTGAAACCAAAAATGACTGGAACCAAACAAGAAGGCATGGTTAGGTGTTAGACCTAGAGATCAAAGGGATTTGTGTTGGTAAACTGTCCACTACCATGATAAATATTCATGATAATCAACTTGGAGAGGTTTGTGGGGGCTCCAGCATTGGAGGGTTCTGTTCCGTGACGTGATGAGCTTTGGGCCTATGGAGAGGTAGCAAGTGCTAACATGGCCACGGTGGGTCAAAGTTGCCCCCTTCATAGCCAAAGAGAGAAGCAAAAGCGAAAGAAGACAGAACGGAGGTACCACAATCTCCTGCAAGGGCATGTCCCCAATGACCTAATGACACTCCATCTCCTAAAGTTTCCACCATCTCCCAATGACATCCTACTGAGGTCCAAGCCTGTATCAGACCTTTAAGATCCAAGCTACAGCTCTATGATTAATCCAAAAGTTAGGACAGGGGCTGGGGAGATGGCTTAGGGGTTAAGGCACTTGCCTGCAAAGCCTAAGGACACAGGTTCAATTCTTCAGCACCCACATAAACCAGATGTACAAGGTAGCGCGTGTGTCTGGAGTTCATTTGCAGTGACTAGGGGCCCCGATGCACCCATTTCTTCACCCTCTTATCCGCCCCTCTCTCATTCTCTCTCTTAAATAAATAAATGAATAAATAAAATATTTTCTTTTCAAAAATTAGGACAGTGGCTACTTTTTAGGGAATGAAAGAATAAAATAAAGAGGGCTTCTGAGGAGTCAAAATTATTCTAAAGCCAGGCAAAGGTAGGAGGGGTGCCATGAGTTTGAGACCACCTTGAGACTACGAAGTGAATTCCAGGTCAGCCGGGGCTAGAATAAGACCCTACCTTGAAAAAATATATATATTTAAAATTTCTTAACCTGAGCAATGGATACACAGATTTGCTTATTACCCCTCAAACTAGAGAAATATTGTGAAATACAGTAAAAGGAGGGCTATGATGACCACTAGAGTCACTAGACTTTATTCACTGGATGGTTCTTTTTTTGTTTATTTATTTATTTATTTATTTTTATTTGAGCGCGACAGAGAGAGAAAGAGGGAGAAAGAGAGAGAGAGAGAGGGAATGGGCATGCCAGGGCCTCCAGCCACTGCAAACTCCAGATGCGTGTGCCCCTTGTGCATCTGGCTAACGGGCTAACGTGGGTCCTGGGGGATCGAGCCTCGAACCGGGGTCCTTAGGCTTCACAAGCAAGTGTTTAACCACTAAGCCATCTCTCTAGCCCTGGATTGTTCTTTATGGCTCTCTGTGGCTGAGTGGGGCCATTTCAGTGGTTCTGGCACATGTGGGTATGTTTTTTAAATTTTTATTTAATTTATCTATTTGAGAGAGAGAGAGGGAATGGGCATATCAGGACCTCTAGCCACTGCAAACAAACTCCAGACACATGTGCCACCTTGTGCATCTGGCTTACGTGGATACTGGGGAATTGAACCTGGCTCTTTGGCTTTGCTGGTAAGTGCCTTACTGCTAAGCCATGTCTCCTGCCCAGGCCCATGACTTTTGGATGTAGATAATGTGTGTTATTTCCAAGTCAAGTATTGCTTGCTGTCACAGGGCCTTCCAGAGCCTTCTTTTCCTCTGGCAAGGTTACTGGCCCTGTGCCAGACAGCAGGTATGGGGGACATCATGGTTGGGGTATCAGTCAATCTACATGTGCAAGTAGCAAGAGGTCAACCTTCCTTGTTAAAGGCAATGTAGGGTGTTAGGATGGCACAGGCCAGCCTTTCCTGATCGCATAGAGAGACGGTGAGCTTGTGTCTTGATGGCATTTCAGGGAAGCTCTGTGTGGGGAAAAAGGCAGAGTCATGGAAGGCCTAGGAGAACAGCATGTCTCACTGAGGAAATTGCCAAGTACCAAACCCTGCCGTGAAACTGGAGAGACACACACGCGCACACACACACACAGAATGGGGAGCAGTAAGAACAAAGCAGTAGGAAATGTGATCAGAGGGGCTGGAGAGATGTCTTAGCAGTTAAGGTGCTTGCTTGCAAAACCTAACGACCCAGGTTTGATTCCCTAGTTCCTGCATAAGCCAGGTGCACAAGGTGGCAGATGTATCTAGAGTTCGTTTGCAGTGGCTAGAGACGCTGGCATGCCTATTCTCTCTCTCTCTCTCTCAAAATAAATAAAATATTTTTTTAAGAAAGAAATGTGATCAGAGAGGCAGTCAGAGGTCAGGCAGGTATATTGGTAGCTCTAACCCTGGCATGCCAATTCTCTCTCTCTCACTCACTTTCTCTCTTACACTCTCCCACTCTCACATTTTACACACACACACACACACACACACATATATGTATATAACATAATAAATATAATATATTATGATATATAATATTATATATATGAAGAGCACCTGACATTGACCTCTGGCCGCCACAAGTGCTCCCACACATGTGCATCCACCCACATACTACACACACATGCAAAAGACTTTTAAAAAGAACTTGGAGTTTACTCCTAGACAGCCGCTGGTGTATTTGCATGGGAGAATGACATCATCGCTGTGTGGGGGGTGTAGGTAGAGGGCAAGCCTGGCACCCTAACACCCACCCCCAAAGCCTTGGCAGCAAGAGAGGGTGCTACCTTGAGCTTCAGTAATAATGGGTGAAATTGAAATAGATTTTTTAAAAGTATTTTATTTTTATTTATTTGGGAGAGAGAGAGAGAAAGAAATTGGCAGGCAGAGAGAGAGAAGCAGATAGAGAGAGAATAGGTGCGCCAGGGCCTCTGGCCGCTGCAAAGGAACTCCAGATGTATGCGCCCTCTTGTGCATCTGGCTTATGTGGGTCCTGGGGAATCTAAATTTCAGTTCTTTGGCTTTGTAGGCAAGCGCCTTAATGGCTAAGCCATCTCTCCAGCCCAAAATGGAACTTTTAATTAAATAATTTATTTATTAGAGAGAAGAAGAGAGGAGAGAGAGATAGAGAGAATGGGCACACCAGAGCCTCCAGCCACTGCAAACAAACTCCAGATGCATGCACCACCTTGTGCATCTGGCTTATGTGGAATCTGGGGAATCGAACCTTGGTCCTTAGGCTTTGCAGTCAAGCACCTTAACCTCTAAGCTATCTCTCTAGTCCCTAAAAAATATTTTTATTTATTTATTTGCAAGCAGAAATAGAGAAAAAGAAAGAGAAAGAATGAGAGAGAGAAAGAAAGAAAGAGAGAGAGAGAGAATGGACATGCCAGGGCCTCCAGCCACTGCAAACGAGCTCCAGATGCATGTGCCACTGTGCATCTGGCTTCACGTGGGTACTGGGGAATCGAAACTAGGTCCTTAGGCTTTGCAGGCAAGTGCCTTAACCACTAAGCCATCCCTCTAGCCCCTCCCCTATTTTTTTTTTTAAAAAAAGACATTTAGTAGAGTTCTGGAAAGGAGAGCAACCTGAAGGAGATGAGACAATGGGAGAAAATGAAAAAAAGAACAAAGAGAATGTCTAGATAATTTTCACTCTGAAAGGGATCAAAACTGAGGCAGAAGAAGTGGTAAAAGGAAGTCGTTCCTTTAAGATAAGAGACACTGCTTGAGTCCTAGTAGTGGGGGACCCATCCCAAAGGAGGCTCCCCACAGGGGAAACAGGTAAGTGCTAGTTTTGTCACTAGCACTACGAGGAAGCGCTTGCTGATTTAATATAGCAATTGCCACTGACTTATGAGCAGAAGAAATGGAGTAATGTTTGATGGCACTAAAACCCATGTGGAAAGGATCCCCATGAAGCAACAGGTTAATGGAAAGTAGTCAGTGAGTCTTTATTAATATTAAGTTTAAGTGGAAACTACAGTTTGCAAGAGAAACAGTCAGGCTGCACTTCTGACCTAGCCAGCGTGGAGTAGCTTATTTCCAGTGAGTTCTCCTAGTGAAAACAACTATGAAAAATGTGCCACGGGGCTGGAGAGGTGGCTTAGCAGTTAAGGTGCTTGCCTGCAAAGCCTAAGGACCCATGTTCGGCCTTCCACATCCCACGTTAGCCAGACACACAAAGGTGAGGCCAGCGCAAGGTTGCACATGCCCACTAGGTGGCGCAAGTGTCTGGAGTTTGATTGTGGAGTTTGATTAAGGTGCATGTCTACAAAGCCAAAGGCCCTGGCGCACAAATTCTCTCTCTCTGTCTCTGTCTCTCTCTCTCTGTCTCTCTCCATCTCTCTCTATCTCTCTAAAAAAAAAGTGCCATGTATTTATTATGTGAGAAGAGGCTGGGAAGCAGGCTCAGTGGGTTAACACCCATGCCACACAAGCATGAGGGTCCGACTCGCCCTGAGTTCGGTTCTCCAGCACTCGCATAAACAGCTGGATGGTTGTGTCCACCCATGCCTGCAACCACCAGTCCCATGGAAAGAGGAGACTAGAGGATCGCAGGAGCTCACTGCTCAGCCAGTCTAACTGAGAAAAAAAAAAATTAATCAAGGGCTGGAGAGATGGTTCAGCACTTAAGGCGTGTGCCTGCAATGCCCAATGACCAGGGTTCAATTCTCCACTACCCAGGTAAAGCCAGATGCATGAAGTGGCCCATGCATCTGGAGTTGGCAGTGGCTGGAGGTCCTGGTGCGCCCATTCTCTCTCTCTCTCTCCCTCCCGATCTCTCTCTCTCTCTCTCTTCCTCCTCTTTCTCTCTCTCTCTGTTTGCAAATAAATAATTTTTGATTGAGTGTAATGGCATATGCCTTTAAGATAGAGAGAGCAAGAGAGAGAGGAGAGAGAGAGAGAGAAAGAGAATGGGCACGCCAGGGCCTCCAGCCACTGCAGTTTGAACTCCAGATGTGTGCGCCACCTTGTGTGCATGTGCAACCTTGCATGCTTGCATCACCTTATGAGTCTGGCTTACATGGGACCTGGAGGGTAGAACATGGGTCCTGAGCTTCACAGGCAAAGCACCTTTACCACTAAGCCATCTTTCCAGCCCTAAATAATATTTTTTTAAAAAAATATCTAATCAAACTAAAATTCTGGGTTCATAGATCTCCATCTCAAGGAAACATGGATAAGAAATAGAAGAGGCCATTTCTCATTCTGCCCTGGCCAAGTGCACACAGGGTAGGCATAGCTACTCACATAGATGTACATACACCACACATACAAATTGCAAAAAAAGGGACAAAGAAAATAAGGGGGGATGGAAAGTTTGCTCAGTGGTTAAGGTCCTTGCCTGCAAAGCCTAATGACCGGGTTCTATTCCCCAGTACTCATGTAAAGACAGATGCACAAAGTGGCACATGCATCTGGAGTTGCAGTGGTTGTAGGCTCTGGTTCGCCCATACATATTCTCTCTGTCTCTATGTGTGTGTCTGTATCTCTCTGCTTGCCAATAAATAAATAAAATATCAAAAAAAAAAGAAAGAAAGAAAGAAAGAAAATGAAGAGACTAGTAAGTCATGGAGAGCCAATAGTAAGACAAGGCAAACAACATGAGGTGACTGGCGTCCTGGCCTGTCTTTCTCCTTGAGGCCTTGCTAGCACTGCAGAACAGGGTCAGAGAGTCCTAATAAAATCAGTAAATCATAATTCAAGAAAATATAATTGTATGTGTGGGAAATTTGGTAGAATTAACAAATAAACTATTGGAATGAATAAATATTGATAAAAATAAAAAAGTAAGGTCAGTGTTACAATGACAGTCACGCTGAGACTGTAGCATAGTGGTAGAGCTCTTGTCTAGCATGTTCAAAGCCGTGGGTTCAATCCCCAGCAATGCAAAATAAATAAAATTAAAATTAAAAATAAGACAGGTGTGGTGGCGCACACCTTTGATCCCAGCACTCGGGAGGCAGAGGTAGGAAGAAGGTGATGAGTTCGAGGCTACCCTGAGACTACATAGTGAATCCCAGGTCAGCCTGGACTAGAGTGAAATCATACCTCAAAAAAAAATTTTTTTTAAAAAGTTGTATCTTTATACACAACAGCAACACATTAAACAATAGACTTTAAAAAAAAGTATGGTTTCATATTATTTTCTTTTTCTTTGTTTTTTTTTTGTATTTTCCATTTTGTATCCTCCATCCCCTGTGCTCTTTTTCATCAATTTTTAAGTTAGTATACAAAATAATAGGTTTCATTAAAGCATTTTCATAATTTATATCATTATACTTACTTCTTGTTCACCTTCTTCAACCTTCCCTGTCTCTGGCCTCTATATTGTGTCACCATGTATACCATTAGAAAATTCGAGAACATTGAGGGGACTGTTTGTGATCTGACAGGTTTTTGTATGAAGCAGCAGCAGACTTGTGCTTGGTTTGAATAGTGAACGTGCACGGGGATCCTTGGTGGTAGAACTTCCTCAAGATGTGATTTAATAGTGTTCCTTAGCCTCCTGCAAAAGACATCAAAATTAATTAAAACAAGGACGGGGAAAATAGCTCAGTGGTTAAAGGCGTTTGCTTGCAAAGCCTGACAGCCTGGGTTCAAATCCCCAGTACCAACATGAAGCCAGGTGCATAAAGTAGTTCACGTGCCTGGAGCTCATTTACAGTGGCAGAAGTCCCTGTCACACCTATACTCTCTCTCCTCTTTCTCTTGTCTTGTACAAAGATTAAGAAAAAGGTTATTATCAGTCAGGGAAATATATGTTCTGTTCATTAAAGCAGTGATTGGAAGAGCAAAATCAAAAGGTAGCTGTAAAAATAAAAAGTTATAAAGAAGCCACAATTCTCTTAAATAAACAGAAGAGGGCGCTCTTGAGCCAGAAATGAAGTAAGCCATCTAAAATCCTGTCTGCTGGCGATGGCGGGTTAATTTCCAAATGAATGGGAAATTGCAGACAACTCCAAAGTCGTTATAAAAATGGAATGTAAAGTAAAAAAAAAAAAATCAAAACATTTCAGCTGATAAAAATTCCCTTCGGGGAGGGGATATGATGGAGAATGGAGTTTCAAAGGGGAAAGTGGGGGGAGGGAGAGTATTACCATGGGGTATTTTTTATAACCATGGAAGATGTTAATAAAAATTGAGAAAAAAAAAAGGACAAAAAAAAACCGATATGGGGGGAAAAAAATTCCCTTCCACAAAATAAAGTAGAAAAAAAACTAATGCATACTACCAACCTGAATTCAGCATTTGCAAACATGACAACAAAGCAGAACGCAGAGAACGAATCATACGTTCAAGAGCCGGGATTGGGCCGAGGCCGACAAAGGTCCCTTGTTTTCCCTTGCTGGAAAAGCCTGTTTGAACCACTCTTCCTGCAAAGAGCAGCCTCAATTCCACATGAAACCCGTTCAAAGGAGAGCACGCGCGCGAGAGAGCAGGCAGACACGAGGGAGAGCAGACCCTGGCGGGGGACAATGAGAGCACTAGGGAAGTTTTCCATCTTGGTGGGTTTCAGCCGGAGAACAGCCCACAGTCCTCCGCCATAGGTGTGGCTTTGAAACAGTCACTCTTTATATGTTGATGTGTGTCATATCTTGAAGTCCCAGTATGTCAGAGCGCGACCTTATTTGGGAACAGAGTCATGGACATTTGCTAGTTAAGATGAACCCTTTCTGGAGTAGAATGGACCCCCTAATCCAAAATAGCTAGATGTAGGCACATGCATGGGGAAATTGATATGAAGATTGCCGACAACAAGAGAAAAAAAGTTTATAAGTATCCAAAAAAAAAAAAAAAAAAAAAAAAAAAAAAAAAAAAAACCAGTTTTAGATTAGGGCAGTAGCTCAGTTGATAGCATGCACCATAACATGGGTCCGGTCCCTAGACTCATTCTCCTGGTTTAAATGCTAATCTCTTCCAGAAATATCCTCACAGGCCCACGCACTATGATTCACTAGCATTTATCCTATCCTTATGCTGTGGTTATCAGGTAAGTCATGTGTTATTAGGGGCATATTCAGGTGTTTCAGAGCCTTGAAATGTATGCCATTTTGGAAGCCCATTGTGATCAACCAAACAGTACTTGATCAACCAAACAGTAATAAACTAGGCATAGATAAGAGTGCTATTTAAAATGATGAAATAGTGACGGTAAATGGTAAATGGTAATGAAATAGTAATGGTAAATTTTAAAAAGCTCAAAAATACTACAAACATCGCATTTTTTATGTTTCTGCCTGAAAAACCTATAATGTTTTTCCCTACATTTAAAAAAAACTTAGTTATTTATTTATTAGAGAGGAGTGGGGGAGAGAATGTGTGCACCAGGGCCTCTAGTCAATGCAAACAAACTCCAGATGCATGCACCACCTTGTGCATCTGGCTTATGTGGGTACTGGGGAATCGAACCTGGGTCCTTAGACTTCGCAGGCAAGCATCTTAACTGCTAAGCCATCTCTCCAGCTCCTTTTCCTATATAGTTTGGCTACATGTTCTTTGATTACCTTTTTATATAACAATGATTTTATGATATCATTTTTTATAGAAAGATGGATCCTCTTCTAGCATGGTTGATATAAGTTGGGAGAAGGTTGTTTTTGAAGAAGGGTCTTACTATGTAGCCCTGATTAGGCTGAAACTCACTAGACCAGGCTGGCCTTAAACTGGTGGCAATCCTTCTGCCTCTGCCTCCGCCTCCTAAGTGATAGGACTGTAGGCACATGTTGCCACAACAGGCTTGATGGAATATTTTTATGATCATTGTTGGAACGAATAAAAGGTACAATTAAGCCAGGCGTGGTGGTGCGCGCCTTTAATCCCAGCACTCAGGGGGCGGAGATAGAAGGATCACCATGAGTACGAGGTCGGTCTGAGACTACATAGTGAATTCCAGGTCAGCCTGGGCTAGACAGAGTCCCTGCCAGTAGCAAGACACCCTGGCGCACCCGTTCTCTCTGTGCATCTTTCTTTCTACTCACAAATAAATAAATGTTTTCTCAAAAAAAAGAAAGAAAGAAAGAGAAGAAATTCAGGTGTGTGTGTGTGTTTGAGAAGAGACCGCTCCTTATTTAAAAAAAAAAAAAAAAAGTTGGGCTGGAGAGATAGCTTAGGGGTTAAGCGCTTGCCTGTGAAGCCTAAGGATCCCAGTTCGAGGCTCAATTCCCCAGGACCCACGTTAGCCAGATGCACAAGGGGGCGCACGTATCTGGAATTTGTTTGTAGTGGCTGAGGCCCTGGTGTGCCCATTCTCTCTCTCTCTCTCTCTCTCTCTCTCTCAATCTGTCAAATAAATAAATAATAGAATATTTCTGAAAAAAGAAAGTAGGAAACACGAACTCATGGCACTCATGAAGAAGGCCCAACACAGTCAGTGAGACTCATTCAAGAGAAACGGCTGGAGCACAGCCATAACCACATGGAAGGTAGGACCTAAGTGCTTATGTTGGGAGATTTCAAAGAGACAGCATTTGGCCTGAGCTTCCCCATGGAAGAACATTAAGAGGGAAAGTGGTGGTGGCTTAAGGAACAGCAGAGGGAAAACATGAAAGAAAGAGATTCAGAGGAGAAATGAGTAGTAAACAGAGTTACTCATGGTTACCCTGAGTTTAGAGAAATTACACAGGTAGCAGGCCCAGCGTTGAGAGAAAGCCCCCACACAATAGAGCGAGAGTGTAAGAGAAACACACACGTGGTAGATTCAGAGACCAGAGGAAAATTACCCAGGTAATTAATGTGAGAAGTTACCCAGAGTATGAAGCAGAGGCAAGCAGAAAATTACCCAGGCCAAGAGACATACTCTGCTCACGTGTATCCCTGTGACCGTAGCCAGGAGAGGCAGAAAGAGAGGAGGAAAGAGATGGATAAGCCTTTACAGTGATTGAACATGTATTCCCTCGTCAGATTCAGATACGTAAAGGGAAGGGCCTGACTGGTCTGTGCAATCAAAGGGCAGGCTCCAGGGCCAGCCCACCTGGATAGTGCAGGCCGCCCATCTTGGGTAGTGTGCTAGACTGTGGGCAGCAGGGGCCCCTGTAGCTACCACAGGTGAATCTAGATCAGACACGAGTTCCATTCCTGCCAGGGAGGAGTGGCACGTTTTGGTTCTGTCTTTTGGGTTTCTGGCCCTAACTGAAATTGCCTGAAAGAAGCGAGCTTTCTCCTGAGTCTCCTGCAAGGCGATATTGTCAACCCTGTGTGGCCGTCCCAACAGAGCTCCCAGTATCTTCACTGGGAGTAGATTCCAGCTCAGGGAAGCACTTTCTTTCTTTTATATAAAAAAAAACTTTGTTTTAATTTGAGAGAGATAGAAAGACGCAGAGAGGGCTGGAAAGATTGCTTAGTGGTTAAGGCGCTTGCCTACAAAGCCAAAGGGCCTCGGTTCAATTCCCCAGGACCCACAAAAGCCAGATGCACAAGGGGGCGCATACATCTGGAGTTTGTTTGCAGTGGCTGGAGGCCCTGGTGTGCCCATTCTCTCTTTCTCCCTCTCTCTCTCTCTCTCTCTCTCTCAGATAAATAAAAAATAAATATTTTTAAAAAAAGAGCCAGGCGTGGTGACACACACCTTTAATCCCAGCACTTGGGAGGCAGAGGTAGGAGGATCGCCATGAGTTCGAGGCCACCCTGAGACTACATAGTGAATTTCAGATCATCATGAGCTAGAGTGAGACCCTACCTCAAAAAAACAAAGAAAGAAAGAAAGTAGACGGGTGTGGTGGCGCACGCCTTTAATCCCAGCACTCGGGAGGCAGAGGTAGGAGGATCACCATGAGTTCGAGGCCACCCTGAGAATACAGAGTGAATTCCAGGTCAGCCTGGGCTAGAGTGAGACCCTACCTCGAAAAACAAAAAACAAACAAACAAAGAAAAGAAAAGAAAGAAAGAGAGAGAGAGAGAGAATGGACATGCCAGAGCCTCTAGCCACAGCAAACAAGCTCCAGGTGCATGTGCCACCTTGTGCATCTGGCTTTACATGGGTATTTGGGAAGTGAACCCTGGTCATTAGGCTTTACAGGCAAGCGCCTTAACCGCGGAGCCATCTCTCCAGCCCCGTGGTTGGTTTTCTTTATGACAGCCGTTCTCACTGGATGGGATGGAAAGTCCCTGCGTCTTGATAGGCATTGCCTGAGTGGATAGAGATCTTAAGCATTTTTTTTGTGTGAGTGCATTTCTTGGAATTTTCGAGACGAGAAGTGTGCTACCACTTCAGCTCCAAGCCACCTCCAGCATCAGCCCCTCATGGAGGAGTGAGCCCTTCTTTGAAACTTTGAAGCTGAAAGTGCTGGATGGCATTTTCCTGCAGGAGAAAGCGATTCCATTCACTGGAAAGAGCTGAAGGTGGCCATCTTCGCCAGCCATCTCAGTTAAGTCCCCTCCCCTGTGTAACTCGCTGCACTGCCTGCGTCAGCACGTGCGTCTCTGTGTCGTGAACGTGGCTACTTTCCTCAGATTCAATGAACTTTTCTTCTACGGTTCCTGCTGCTCCTCTCGGCCTCCGTACAATGGAGGAGGACTAGGGCCCTGTTTCTGGATTATGCTTTGCTTGAGGCAATGCCGTGGTGGGTTCAGTCCTCTACCCTGACCCCTTAACCTTTCTCTACCCTGTCAGTAGAACTGTCTTATGTCCTTTGCACATTCTCTGGAGTAGCAGTTGTTAATTTTCTTCAAGAACTGTACAACTTGGCTGACCACTTCGTGAACGAGGCCTAGCTCTTTCTGGCCTATCTCAGTGACATTTATGATTTTGATAACTTTATAAGTTATTTCCTTGTCTCCATCTTATTTCTTAAGGTTTCCTAGTATATTTAATAATAACTATAATCTGGGTTAAACCTGATTATATTATAGTGATAGGTTCTTTTCCCAACCAAAAGAAGCTTCCAGATTTATTATCTTCTTTTGTCCTAAGTCTATCTAGGGTTCTGATGAAGCATTTTGCCTCTTTTCTTAGTTCCTCCTCTGCTTAGAGAGTGGTAAAGAAATATAAAAATTGGGCTGGAGAGATGGCTTAGCTGGTTAAGCGCTTGCCTGTGAAGCCTAAGGACCCCGGTTCGAGGCTCGATTCCCCAGGACCCACGTTAGCCAGATGCACAAGGGGGCGCACGCGTCTGGAGTTCGTTTGCAGTGGCTGGAGGCCCTGGCGCGCCCATTCTCTCTCTCTCTCTATCTGCCTCTCTCTCTCTCTCTCTGTCACTCTCAATAATAAAATGAACAACAAAAATTAAAAAAATATATAAAAATTATTAAACATGAAAATTATTTCTCTGAGCTGGAAGTGGTGGTGCACACCTTTAATCCCAGCACTTGGGAGGCAAAGGTAGGAGGATCGCCGTAAGTTCGAGGCTACCCTGAGAACACAGTGAATTCTAGGTCAGCCTGGACTAGAGTGAGACCCTACCTTGAAAAACCAAAGAAAAAAAAAATAATAAAATAAAATTATTTCTCTGATTTATTCCTGACTCATTCTCTCTGTTAATATTTTATTTATTTATTTGAGAGAGAAGGAGGCAGATAGAATGGGTGTGCCAGGGCCTCCAGCCACTGCAAACTCCCGACTCATGTGCCACCTTGTGCATCTGGCTTATGTGGGTACTGGGGAATTGAACCTGGGTCCTTAGACTTCATAGGCAAGTGCCTTAACAGCTAAGCCATCTCTCTAGCCCCAATTAGCAATCTTATAAGAATTTACATCTGTGGAGCTGGGGTGATGACTCAGTGATTAAAGTCTCTGGCTTGCAAAGCCTGATGGCCTAGGTTCGATTCCCCAGTACTCACGTAAAGCCAGACACACAAAGTGACTCATGCATCTACAGTTCTCTTGCAGTGGCAAGAGATCCTGGCATGCCAATATCCTCTCTCTTTCTCCTTGCAAATAAGTAAAAAAAAAAAAAAATTATGAAAAAAGAATTTGTGGGCTGGAGAGATGGCTTAGTGGTTAAGGCATTTGCCTGCAAAGCCAAAGGACCCAGGTTCGATTCCCCAGGACCCATGTAAGCCAGATGCACAAGGGCGCTGCATTCGTCCAGACTTCATTTGCAATGGCTGGAGGCCCTAGCGTGCCCATTCTCTTCCTCTCTCTCTCTCTCTCTCCCCCTCCCTCTTTCTCTGTCAAATAAATAATAATAATAAAAGAATTTGCATCTCTGCTCAGAATATTTTCACAACTGTTTTCCCAGGATTCTTGACATTGTGGTTATGAAATAAAGTTAAATGATCACAGTTTTTCTTTAAATATTTTATTGATTAATTTGTGAGAGAGAAAGAGAACGGGAGCCCAGGGTCTCATGCCTCTGCAAATGAACTCCAGATGCATGTGTCACTTTGGGCATGTGGCTTTCCATGGGTGCTGGGGAATTGAACCAGGGACCGGCAGGCTTTGCAGGCAAGTGCCTTTAACTGCTGAGCCATCACACCCCCCGTTCCCCGCCAGCAAAAGCCCATCATAATCTTGAAAAAGATTTATATTTAGGGCATACAGGTGGTTCATCATCTTTTTTCCTCACAAATAGCAAAGGCCATGAGACATGTGCTGTAGATGTTTGCATTAGCAGTTATCAAAGGTGATTCCTGGGCTGGTGGCCTCTGCGTCAGAGCAGAACCTTCTGGAGATGCAAGTTCTCTTGCCCACCCAGAGCAACTGAGTCAAGCTCTCCAGGTGACCGTGGAACATGCTGAAATTTGAGTGCTGCTATTGTCTGCTTGTCTCTTTCTGACTCTGAGGCCCAGGTTTAGAAACTTGCCAAATCAGAGCCAGGTGTGGTGGCGCACGCCTTTAAGCCCAGCACTCGGGAGGCAGAGGCAGGAGGATCGCTGTGAGTTCGAGGCCACCCTGAGGCTACATAGTGAATTCCAGTTAGCCTGGTCTAGAGTGAAACCCTACCTCAGAAAACAGAAGAAAAAAGAAAAGAAGAAAAAAAGAAACTCGCCAAATTAGAAAGAGAAAGCAGTAAGAAAGTCAGTTTAATTTTGAAAATTCAAAGGAAACAACAGAAGATATAAAGGATTGAAGGCCATTGCCTCAGCCATAGAAGTAAGTAGCTCATCAGTTATTTTTTTCCCTTTTCTTTAAGTATTGAGATCTCAGAAATAGGAGGTTTGTGTGTGTGTACATATATATATATATATATACATATATATATATATATACGTATATGTATATATATGTGTGTGTGTATATATGTATATGCATATATGTATATGCATATATATATATATATATATATATATATATATATATATATATGATGTGTGTGTGTTGACATTAGGTGCCTTCTCAATTAACTATTCTCCACATTATTTGTTGGAGACAGGGTTCACTGATCCAGCCAGTCAAGCCAGCCAGTGAGACCCAGGGATCTTCCTGGCTCCCTTTCGGCAGTACTGGGAGTAGAGTTGTGTGCCATTACACCTAGATTTTATGTGGATGTTGGGAATCCAAAGTCGTGTTCACTTTACTTGCCTGAGCCATCTCCCCAGTCCCTTTGAATTAAGTTTTATTGTATCAAAAAAGTCCAATCTTAGCTCAGAATGTACTATAACAATCCATACACTGGCAGCTGATCTCACTGGCTGGCACTCACACCATATCAGGCTTTAACTCTATCTCAAGGAAGATGGTAGAGAATATACACACAGAACAACCCCTGCCTTAGAAGTTGATTTACAACTGACATGCAAATACAAATGTCAGATACAATACAAAGACCTTGGGACAGGACCAAGCAAACCAAAAAATGTACTCCCAAATGATTGAGAGAACTAGTGAGTGGGGGGAGGGAGAGAGGCTTTAAAGTTAGGAGCAGGATCAAAAGGGAAGAGTGAGGCCAGGGACCCTGAGAATGGCAAGAGTGAAGTAGAAGGGCAGGGGACGGGAGCAGGGTCTCTGAGGAAGAAGGTGGTCCAGTAGAAACTTTTCCTGGAAGGAAGAGGAAGAAATATTTTAACATAGCTCTTGCCCCTCAATCTCTTGCCTTCCATTTGCTAAACCCAACCAGAAGCCAATGGCAAGGGAGCTTGAGTAACGGACTTGCAGGGTGTAACTTCCTGGACAGAGGTGGAGGAAAGGAGTGCTGAGACCAAGGGATGTGGCCTGGGGGTGCCCCAAGAACAAGAACAACCCAAAATCAGGACTGTGAGCCTCATAAGACTCTTTCTGGGAAACAGATACATCATTTCTCTCTCACGATAGGCACCTTTAACGTTAAACTCCACTCTTTTGGCATATGTATAGTATGTGTGGTGGAGGTGGTGTGTGTGTGTTATATCAGTTATGTTATCATTGCTGGGACAAAATACCCAACCAGAAGCAGTTTTGTAGGAGGAAAGTGTTTATTTGGGTTACAGCTTCAAGTGGAAGTGTCCATCAAGGTGGAAAGGGCATGGCAGGAATGGACAGCTGGTATCATATCTTCACATCAGCGTGTAGGGAGTAGAGAAAAAGAGCAAGCAGGCTTGGCTTCTAACACTCAGGGTCTACCCCTTGGAGACACACTTCCTCCCTTATGGCTGTACCTCCTAAAGGTTCCACAACCTTCTCAAACAGCACCACCAGATGGGGATTAAATTTCCAAACACATGAGTCTATGGTGGACTTTTTACATTCAGACCACCACAGGTGTGGTGTGTGTATGGAGTGGTGTGTGCATGTGTGTCTGTGGATGTATGCATCATGAGCACATGCAACATTCAGAGAATGATGTTGAGTGCACTCTCCTGTCACTTACCCATATATTTCCTTGAGATGGAGTCTCTCTGTCTCTCTCTTTCTCTGAAACCAGAGCTATTTTCTTAAGCTCCAGCATTTCTCTGTCTGGTATCTGCTCCTCACAGTACTAGGGTTACTGGCATGCGTGGCTATGGCCAGCTGTTAATACGAGTACTAAGAAACTGAACTCAGCTAATCTCGGGTTCTGTCAATGTGTGAGCAGCAAGCACTCAACCACTGCACAATCTCCCCAGCCCCCACTTTTTTTTAAAATACAAGTTCTTTAAGTAAACACTTACTGTTTCAATGTTTTACAAATTCTAATGGTGTTAGAATCTATAAGCAAATCAATTATCAGAATTATCAAAGACGTTTAGAAGTTCTGATCAAGAATGTCACTAGAATAATTTATGTAGTTAAATAGCTTTAAAACATTGCTTATATTCCACCAGAATGACTCATAAAAGACATTAGCATATTTTAATTAACACATTTTAGTGGCACGATTATATTTAAATTACATTTTGTTGCCCTCCTAATAGCTTTACAAGTCATTCTCAGACAGATTTGAAACCCTGCCCAAAGGGTTTTATTAGATATGAAACAGCCAAGGAATTTTAAGCAACACTTATAGAAGTTTGGTAGGAACATCTAACTGTCTGAATCATATCGAGCTCCAGGGCTGGATGCTGTGGGATTGTGTAATTAGTGCAGAGCCGTTCACAGTAATCTTTTTATAGCTGCCTCTACTTCGTGGACAGAACCCATAAACCTCCAAGCGCAGGGCATACCCTTGGCGAGCTGCGGCTGGCACCTCCTTGCCTGTGACAGCCATTCCGTGAATCACTCCCCCACTTGGCCTTTACAGACTAAAAACAAGACAGTCCTTCCTCTCTTCTCCCTTCCTTTCTGATAACACAGAGACCCACCAGGCACTGAGCTTCTCCCATGGACCTGACAGGGGCTTTGAGTGACGTATTGTTTGCAGTCTAGGATTTGCTGGGAGTGGCTCCCACCATGTGATTCCCTGGAATCTAACTATTTGAATTAGATACTGGAAATTTTCCTTTTGCGTGTTCAGGGGATACCTGCGCTGTGGAAAGGACCACACCTCCATCTGGGGAGTACACTATCACCCTAACTCGTCCATGGATGGAAGAGGAGGCCTCCTTCAGGACATTTTCTCTCACCTCACCTCACCTCCAGCCTGCCCAGGGCCAATGTTCAATCCCAACTTGGCTCACAAAAACTTCTCACAAAGCTGTTATCCTTAGGTGCCTCTGGGAACCGGCCAGTCTCCCGGGTCCTGGTGCTCAAGGTGCTGATTTTGCCTCAGCTTGAGAGCACGTGTGTGTGTTTTCACGCATTCACGGCGTCCCTTTCCTCTCTGCTCACACGCTCGCTCTTCTCACTTGCAGAAGAAGGAGCACAGTCCCTCACCTCCGCCAGCTCTCGGTTCAGAAGCCACGTAAGCTGCGGCCACAAGCCAAGATCTCAAATTAACCTACACTCTAATTTTTCTTCCAATCTTTGAAACCTTGACATGTTCTGGGCAGAATGCCAGAGGCTTTCTATCTTAGTCTCACTACCATCATTACCTAAATAAAACGGTGCCTGAAATAGAAAAGTCAGGTCTTTTAACTCTTTAATGACATTTTCTTTAAATTTTTTTTAAAATTATTTATTACAGAGAAAGAGAGAGAGCACCAGGGCCTCTAGCCACTGCAAATGAACTTCAGATGCATGCACCAAACCACCACGTGCATCTGGCCTACATGGGTCCCGGGGAACTGAACCTGGATCCTTAGGCTTCGCAGGCAAACACCTTAACTGCCGAGCCATCTCTCCAGCAGGCTTTAGTGACGTTCTTCTTTAAGCCACTGAGTTATCATTTAGTATTCCTATGAGCTGTGGAAGCATCTGGATAATGACAAAGTTTCTATTTAACATTTTCTTATTCACATTTAACCCAAATCTCTTGCCAGACTTGCAAGTAAAAGCTGAAAGAAGAAATCGCGTTATGTAAACTTGACATGGGAAGGTCTATGAGTAACTGGGAGCAACGCATATCTCTGCAGTGTAGTGTCCCAATTTGCAAAATGGTAACTGACCATAATGGTGCCCTCCTGGGTAGGCTCATGTAGGACTAAAAATAGAGCTCCCACGGGGCAACATCTCAGCATATCAGTCATTGCCCTCAGCATCAGTACTGTGGATGTCCATCTGTCTTCTTACATCTATTTTAACACACTGAGTACATTGGATCTTTCTAAGTTCAAAATAGAACTTACTCATCTCTGTTGGATTTTTTTTTCTCCCTAGAGGAGTTTGGTTTCACATTATTGTTATTATTTTGTATTGTCGGGTTTTGTTCTTGTTTGTGTTTGTAAAGAGAGAGAAGATAAGGAGCTGGACGTGGTGTGTACCTTCAGTCCAAGCACTAGGGAGGCAGAGGCAGGAGGATTGCCGTGAGTTCAAGACTACCCTGGGGACTACATAGTTGAATTCCAGGTCAACCTGGGCTACAGTGAGACCCTACCTCAAAAAAACAGAGAGAAGCTGGGCGTGGTGGCACATGCCTTTAATCCCAGCATTTGGGAGGCAGAAGTAGGAGGATCACCATGAGTTCAAGACCACCCTGAGACTACATAGTGAATTCCAGGTCAGCCTGAGCTAGAGTGAGACCCTACCTCAGAAAAAAAAATGAGAGAGAGAGAGAATATAAATGGGCAATGCATTTATTAAGAGTAACTTTCCTATGGGGATAACCAACATCTCTGTGGTTGAATTTGAGGCCCGCTCAGGGAAACGGAATTCATGCATGGTACTGAAACTGAGTTAGAAACTTAGGGCTTGGAAAGACATCGGCCTTACAGACACAGTACCACTCTTTTTTGGCTAAACAGATCCACTGAGCCCAGCAAATTGCCTCCTAAATGTACACGTTTCTGCCCGTTCATCAATGCTACTCTCACCTTTGGTTGAAGAAGCTTCATTTTACAATGGCAATAAATACTGGGGAGACCCAAGGGTCTCCAAGGGGAGGAGAAGAAAAGGTCAGGGCTTAGCATGGGGTGAGTCATCTCTATGACTTCCAGTGGGGCTCAGGGAAAACTGCAGAGGAGGTGTGAGAAAGAATATTAGTGCTGCTTTTCAGTGCCAGCCTGAGACGCTTCCGATAGGAGATGGTGGTTAGACACCAAAGAGAGCTGAAACTCATCAAAGCTGAAAATAAGCTGATTGGGAGCTCAATACTAAACGAGACATCTCCACGATGCCCTCCAAGGCTCAGGGACCATTGCAGGAAAAGGGGTGGAAAGAGCATAAGAGCCATGGGATGGGAAGGAGGGCTTGGGGACACTACTACTGGTACATTCATGACCTCAATGCACCGTCATTACCCTTACGAGACCTTCACAATTCCACCAACATTTTGACATAGAGAATGGAGGACAAAAAGACTAAGACATCAAGGCACTTGGACTTCCGGCCAAGATGGCGACCGCCTAGCTCCGCTGCAAATCCCGGGGAAAGAAAGATAGATGTAGATCCTAAGGAGAGAGCCACCCCATCATACCTCAAAAGGGCCCCAGCTGAAACTAAGAAAAATTGGAGAAACAAGCAAGAGCGCTGCTTTCCTGATGAACCGGATACCAGCACAAGGGGGAAGGAGATCAGCACAGAGAAAAATCAACTCCTACCAAATCAGAGAGCCAGAGCCTCAGAGGCCCCCAACACCTCATCACTGAAGCAGACCAAAAATGAACCCAACATGGCTCAGGGAAATTTTGCGGAAGAGGGGGGGGGAAGAATGTCAGAGCCACATGTTGGGTCATGATATGCAGAGACATTTAGCTTACCCATAACTGTGGGCTAACTCCACAATGCATGACCCCTATACCTCAACAAGGAGGGGCTAAGGGGAGGGGTAGGTCATGGATGAGCCTAATAATGGTACCAAACTGACTGTAAAAAATAAAATAAAAATAAAAAATAAAAAATAAAAAAATAAAATAAAATAAAAAGACTAAGACATCAAAACAGAAGAACTACTTGGGACATAGGAGGGGGCTCAGGGGAATAGAGATGGAGAAAGAGGGGGACAAGAGTGGATATTAGGACAGGAAGAATAGGAATACGATCAGATTAGAGCATGTCCATTGTTAAACTCTCAAGTGTTTAAAAAGAGGCACCTATCTTTTTAAAAAAGTTTATTTATTTATTTAAGAGAGAGAGAGACAGAGAGAGAGAAAGAGAGAATGGGCATGCCAAGGACTCTAGCCACTGTAAATAGCCTCTAGAATACATGCACCACCATGTGCATCTGGTTTACATGGGTTCTGGGGAATCGAACCTGGGTCCTTAGGCTTCATAGGAAAGCACTTTAACCACCAAGCCATCACTCCAGCCCTAGAGTAACTATCTTTTTATATTATTGTTTGCTCAAGGTCCAGTATGAGTCTTACAAGTTGGTTTTCAACACCATCCATTACACTTTTCTTGGTAGAGTTCCGAACATATTCAAGAAATTGCCGTCTTGGGGTTGAGGAGATGGCTCAAGGGGTAAGGTGTCTCTTGTACAGCATAAAGACCTGAGTTTGGATCCCCAGGACCCATGTAAAAATGCTAGGCATTGTGACCTACACCTGAAATCCCAGCGCTGGGGAGCTCAAAGCAGGGAATCTCTGGGGCTCACTGGCTAGTCAGTCTGAGTCACTGAGCTCTGTGATCAGTGAGGGACCCTGTTTCAAAGACTAGAATGGAGAGTAAGTGAAGGAGACACCCAAAGTCAACCTTTGGCCTCCATATACATACACTCACACTTGTATGTGTGTCTCTGTTGGGCACTGCCAGGCATAGGCTGAAGCCTTCAGGAGATGGGCCTGAGCTGGCTGGCACAGCTGAGGATCCCCGGGCGACAGGAGGCCACTCCCTGTCCAAGCCTGGCACACCTGAACTTAGGCTCTGCCCATAGCCCTGTGACCTATGGCCAGTTGCCTAGGAAACTCCTTATCAGCCAGCAGCCTTCACACAGCTCATCCCCCTGAGACCCTCTTCCCGCCACTATGGAGATCACCTGACTCTCTACCTACGTGCTGGAATGAACGTTCCTAGACATAGGCTAGCAACCTTTGACCCCACCAATCCCCCTTAGGACCCTCTTCCTGCTCTCAACTGCTTATAAACCCATTTCCCTGACAAATGAAACAAGCTGTTCACTGAGACGGCCTCCCGAAAGTGGCTCTTTCGTTGCGCTCACTGCCACTCAAGACCCTGATCTCCACAGTTGCCTGGACGCCTTCAGGGAACCACGGCCCCGAAGATCCAGGGACCCACATGTCCCCACAGACACGTGCATCCGGGAACACATGGATGTACATATGAACAGCATACACACATGCACATACACCATGCACATGCAAAAAAGTGCGAGAAGGACTGGGAGGTTTAAGTGGAACAGAGAAACATAACTACAAAGGGGATTTTATTTTTATTTTTTTTTTATGACAAAGAGAGAGAGAGAGAGAATTGGTGCACCAGCGCCTCTGGCCTCTGCAGTCGAACTCCAGATGCCTGTGCCACCTTACGCACACGTGTCACCTTGTGCGTCTGGCTTCTGTGGATTCTGGGGAGTTGAACCTGGGTCTCGAAGCTTCTTAGGCAAGTGCCTTAACCATTGAGTCATCTCTCCAGCCCCCCAAAAGGATTTTAAAATATCTTATTTTTATTTGTTTATTTCAGAGAGGGAGAGAATGGGCATGCCAGGGCCTCCAGCCACTGCAAATGAACTCCAGAAGCTGTGCCGACATGTGCAGCTGATGGAGAATCGAACTTGGGTCCTCTGGCTTTGCAAGCAAGGACCTTAACTGCTAAGCTATTTCTCCAGCCCCCAAAATGAGTTTAACAATGAGTTTTAAAAAATTAAGCTGGGCATGGTGGCACATGCCTTAAATCCCAGCACTTGGGAGGCTAAGATAGGAGAATTGCCGTGAGTTCGAGGCCACCCTGAAACTACATAGTAAATTCCAAGTGAGCCTGGCTAGAGTGAGACCCTACCTTGAAAAACCCAAAACAGAGGGTCCAGACTTCATGACTTCAGCCTTGTTCTCTGCCTTTGAGAAGATGCCTCCTCTCCTTTTCTGTATATCCTTTCGTTGCATTCATTTGTTTTATTGGTTTTGTTTTTGCTTTGAGACAGGATCTCACTATATAGTCCAAGCTGGCCTTGAACTCAAGGTACTTTTGCCTCAGTTTCTCAAGTGCAGGGATTAGGAGCATGTACCACCATACCCAGCATCCCTCTTCTTTTCTTATAGCAAAATCATGTCAGTGGTTGGGAGTGGGGTGTTCTGTAACTGACTGGCTAAATTTATATTTTATTATTCACTTTTTTACCTTGCCATATGTAGTGTGTAAACTTCCTCTAAATATTCACTCAAATGTATAAAAAAAATAGTTCCAAAGACATCTGAAACGATGGATTTCAACTTAAAATTTCACGTATCAGATTCTTACAACTGCTCTAAAGCCCTTTAAGGGTAAGGATAGATGAACATAATATATACAAACCAGGTACATGCACATACAGCAATGCTGGCTGTAAAACTGCTAACGCTCTGGAATGTTCTTAAGTCTTTTTACGCCAACAGGATGATTGGTATCATGGAAACTGTCGTTTGCCCGTCTAAACTGTCATCCCTCCAGATCTGAGTCGATGGCTTTCATTCAGTGTCACATGCCAGATTAAGACTCTTAATCATTTTACACTTTTTCTATTTTAAAGCTGAAGCAAGGATTACAAGCTCATCTACATTTTTATTGTAACTGAGCATGTTCAGTTACAGAGGAACTGAAGGCTTTGTCTTCTAAGCCTTTGGAACGTAAAACAAATTTGTCTCAATTGAACAACCCAGGGATGGAGAATTGTAATTTGGAATTATCCTAAACAAAGAAATATCAATTAGACAACTACAAATTGCTTTGTGTGAGTGTGCTGGTATCTCATACATAGAGTTTTGATTCACATTCCAGTCTCCTTAATGTTTTTTTTTTTTTTTTTTTCCCTCCGTCTCTCACCAAACTCCACTAAGGACACAATACCTGACCTCAATCAAGGGGGATTGGACTTTAAAGGTCAACATGAGCTGTGGAAACATTTCCCTCACGTCATCGCATGAACAGGGCTGTAGTCTCACTGCGTGTACACTGTCTGTCCTGAGAGATTCCAAGAGCTTAAAGACATTGTCATCACTGATCGAACAGGGCTTTTAAGGAGAAAGAACTCATATGACATTTTCAGGTGTCAGTGTAGACATTAAAAACATTAACATTCATATAGATGGCATGAAAGTGAGAAAAACAAATAGTGTATGTGTGTGTGCGCGCGCACGTGCATGTACAAAATGAAAGGAGAAGGAGACTGTTTGAGGGGACAATGGGGACCAGCTGGACGTGGCAGGGGAACAAGAGATGATGATAAGGGGCGAGTATGAGTAAAGTAAATAATATATATGTATGCAAATCTCCTAATGAAACATTGGAACATTATTTCATATGTTAATTTAAAATAAGAAAAGCAAGGGGGGCTGGAGAGATGGCTCAGCAGTTAAATACAGTTGCTTGCAAAGACTGATGGCCTGGGTTCTATTCCCCAGTACCCATGTTAAAGCAAGATGCACCAAGTGGCACATGTGTCTGGAGTTCAATTGCAGTGGCTGGAGGCGCTGGTGTGCCCATGCTCACTCACTGTTCCTCTCTCTCTCTTTCTCTCTGATTCTCTCTCTCTCTCCTCTCTAATAAATAAATATTTTTAAAAAGAAAAAGAAAAAAAGAATCTGTCATGGAAACTCTTAGGGCGAAGCAGAAGGCCAGGCAAGGAACTTTGAGGAACATAAGTGATTTGAAAGAAATGCAAGAATTGAGAGAAAATGTCCCCAGAAGAAACGAAGAGGAAAGAGAAGAGAGAGAAGAAACTAGAACTGGAAAAGAACCCACAGCATCTTCAGAGACGTGTGGGGTACTTAATCCATGGAGCGAAAATAGGATCCCAGGGTGGCGGTGAGGGGGTGAGGAATCAGACACACACACAAAAAAAAACCCATTTGGCCAGGCATGGTGGCACACGCCTTTAATCCCAGCACTCGGGAGGCAGAGGTAGGAGGATCGCCATGAGTTCGAGGCCACCCTGAGACTACAGAGTGAATTCCAGGTCAGCCTGGCCTAGAGTGAGACCCTACGTCGAAAAACCAAAACAAACAAACAAACAAACAAAAAAGACAAACAAAAAGCATTTGGCAAATAAAAATAGTTGGTCAAAATGGGAAAAAAAAAATTCAAAACAAAATAGTACAAGCCCTTAAGAAGGCAGCCAAGGACTTATAAGCAGAAGTAATACTAAACGTCCAAGATGTGAAATGTGAGGGAAAAAAAAAAACAAATAAGTGGCCTTGAGGTGAGTCAGGGAGATCGAGTCAGACAAGCAGCACTGGAAGGAGAGAGAGCAGAGCTCACGGAAGGAAGGGAATGACAACAGAAAACCATCACACAGGGACTGGGCATTGGGCTCAGTGGGGAAAGTGTTCACCATGCAAGCATGAGAACCCGAGTTAGGGTCTCCAGGGTCCACGTGGCACACACCTGTAATTCCAAGGCTGGGGAGGTGGAGACAGGGGCTGGCTGGCTAGCTAGTCCAGCCGAATGGATGATCTTTAGGTTCAATGACAGTCCCTGCCTCAGAATAAGTGGAGAGTACGCTGGAGAGATGGCTCAGCAGTTAAGGCACTTGCCTTCAAAGCTTAAGGACCCGGGTTCAATTCCTGAGGCGGGGCGGTGGGGGGGGGGGCAGATAGAGGGAGAATGCATGCTCCAGGGTCTCTAGCCACTGCAAACGAACCCCAGACACATGCGCCACTTTGTGCATCTGGCTTTAAGTAGGTACTGGGAAATAAAACTTGGGTCCTTAGGCTTTGCAGGCAAGTACCTTAACTGCTGAGCCATCCCTTCAGCCCATAATAATTTCTTTCGGAAAATGTCACTTTAGGGCTCCAATGAAGCTCCATGCACTTTCTTTTTTCTCTTTTGGGTTTTCAAGGTAGGGTCTCGCTCTAGCCCAGGCTGACCTGGAATTCACTATGTAGTCTCAGGGTGCCCTGGAACTCTCAGTGATCCTCCTACCTCTGCCTCGCTAGTGCTGGGATTAAAGGCATGTGCCACCACGCCTGGATTATTTGTATCATTTTAAAGTTCTTTGGAAAGGTGGATATCTATGGAGAAGTCTGAGAGCAGGACTAAGATGAGGTGAGACATCTCTCTGCTGACTAGCTATGACTTAGAAGCAAGCACCTTTAACCACTAGGCTCTCTCCACAGCCCTGCCTATTATTTGGAAAGTTCCATCGAAAACCAACAATTTACCAACATACTGGCCATTTCCACAGAGGCTCAAGAACTGGAAGTGGAAATAAAGTCTATGGCTACTTCTCAACTTTATACCACAAGGCGTTCTCTTAGCTTTGAGAAATACTCAGGAGTTGCTTTTATTGGAACTCATTGCCATCATTTAAAGCTGCAGAGCTGCTGTTTCTTTCTGGGTCATTACTTATTTCTTTTTAAAAAATTTTTTTTCTGATTTATTTATTTATTAGAGACAGAGAGAGGGTGAGAGAGAGAGAGAGAGAGAGAGAGAGTGAGAACGAGCGTGCCAGGGCCTATAGCCACTGCAAATGAATTCCAGATGCATGCGCCACCATATGCCATCTGGCTGACATGGGACCTGGAGAATTGAACCTGGGTCCTTCACAGGCATGCGCTTTAACAGCCAAGCCATCTCTCCAGCCCCCTTTTAAGCATTTTTAAAAATTTTTTTCCTGATCTATTTATTAGAGACACACAGAGAGAGTCATTGCTTATTTCTTTGTGCAGCCCATAAAGGCCAGAAAAGCTCTTTGCATGTGTCTGTCACACATTGTAAGCACATTGGCAATGTACCCTGTTTCTTTTGTTGTTGTTGCTAATATTTTATTCTTATTTATTTCTCTTTTTTCTTTTGACAGAGAAAGAGGGAGACAGAGTGAGAGAATTGGCGTGCCAGGGCCTCCAGCCACTGCAAATGAACTCCAGATGTGCACCCCCTTGTGCATCTGGCTAATGTGGGTCCTGGAGAATCAAACTTGGGTCCTTTGGCTTCGCAGGCAAATGCCTTAGCCACTAAGCCATCCCTCCAGCCCCACCCTGTTTCCTTACATACCACCTTCATGCCCCAGGAGGTTCCTGTGGTGGGTTCTGTCAGATGAACCCCCACAGACTCATGTGTTTTGAATGCCTGGTCCCCAGCTGGCGGCAATTTGGGAAGTGGGGCCTTGCTGGAGGAGGTGGGTTGCTGGCGCAGAGACTGCTTCTGAAGTTGCTTCTTTCGAAGATGCCATTCTCGGGCTGGAGGGATGGCTTAATGGTGAAGGTGCTTGCCTGCAAAGCCCAGGGACCCAGGTTCGATCTCCCAGGACCCACGTTAGCCAGATGCACAAGGAAGCGCAAGCACGCAAGGTTGCACATGCGCACAAGGGGCACATGCATCTGGAGTTCAATTGCAGTGCCTGGAGGCCCTCGCTTGCCAATTTTCTCCCTCTCTCTCATTAAAAAAAAAAAAAAAAAAAGATGCCATTCTTCTGTCTTTCTGCTACCATAAAAAGTAAACATTGAGCAAAGTAGCATTTGTTGTATCAACACAAATTATGCATCATTGAGGAATGTGGAGTGTTGGGATTGGAAAGAGTCAGAACAAACATGTTTTTCTCTATTTCTTCTTCTTTTTCATTTTTGTTTTTGTTTTTCTAAATAGGGTTTCCCTCTAGTCCAGACTGACCTGGAATTCACTATGCAGTCTCAGGGTGACCTTGAACTCACTGTGACCCTCCTACCTCTGCCTACCGAGAGCTGGGATTAAAGGTGTGCACCACCACGCCCTGATTTTTCCTCTTCTTCTCTTAAAGAAGGGAGTTGTTGGGCTGGAGAGATAGCTTAGCAGTTAATTGCCTGCAAAGCCAAAGGACCCAGATTCAATTCTCCAGGACCCACATAAAGCCAGATGCCCAAGATGGTGCATGCATCTGGAGTTTGTTTGCAGTGGCTGGAGGCCCTAGTGTGCCCATCAGCCCCCACTTCTTTCTCTCTCTTTCAAATAAATAAATAATAATAAAATAATGTAAAAGTCACATAAAGAAGGTAGTTGTTTTACTATTATTGTTATCTTTCTTTTTGCTTGTTTTTGGGTCTTCTATCTTTTTGGTTTTATTGCAAAGTTATAGACCTAAGACAGATGAGGTTCAAATTTGGCATGGAGCCAGGTGTGGTGGCTCACACCTTTAATCCCAAAACTTAGGAGGCCGAGGATCACTGTGAGTTCAAGGCCAGCCTGGAGCTACATAGTGAATTCCAGGTTGGCCCAGGCCAGAGTGAGACCCTACCTTGAAAAAAACCAAAGACAAAACAAACAAACGAAAACAAATGTCTGCATTGAGCTTCAGTGGAGGATGGGACTGCAGTATGAGGCCACAGTTGGTATTTTTACTTTCTCAGCATCATCTGTGGTAGTTTGAATGGATGTCCAACAGATTCAGGAGGTCTGTTCAAGCTGTAACTTGGATATCCAGCTGTCTGGCTGGAGGAGGTGCCACTGGGCAGATCCTGGGGTCCAGCCTTAAGGTGTTTATTACTGGGCACAGATCTGGAAATTCCAGCTAAAGATATGCAGCGCGAGTTCTTTTTGTTGTTGTTGTTGTTGTTTTGTTGTTGTTTGTTTGTTTGTTTTTGGTTTTCGAGGTAGGGTCTCACTCTAGCTCAGGCTGACCTGGAATTCACTATGTCGTCTCAGGGTGGCCTCGAACTCATGGCGATCCTCCTACCTCTGCCTCCGGAATGCTGGGATTAAAGACGTGCGCCACCACGCCCGGCCAGAGTGAGTTCTGTCTGGAGTTCCAGGAGTGTGCTTGCTTAGGGTGGTGGCTTTTCTCTCTCTCTCTCTCTCTGCTTGGACCTGTAAAAAGGGGGCCAGCTTCTTCTGCCATTATGGAACCTCCCCTAAATCTGGAGGCTTCAATAAATTCCTTCCTCCCATAACTTGCGCCTGGTCTGGAAGTTCGTCCCAGCAATGTGATGCCGACTAACACAACACCAAACAAGATGACCCATCTGGGCTTGAGTTTCCTATTTGCAGAGGTAAAGGGCCCCTGTTGGGTCGAGCTGAAGAGCGGCATGCGAGCATCCCCGAACGTCGGCCACTCACAGAGAAAGCGCAGAAAGGACGAGGCCTCTCAGAGGACGCATTATCACTCTCCTTAGGGGATAAAATGAGCTCTGGAATTTTCTTATTTGTACTCACCCCGTGAGTGAAAATGCACTCACCATACATGGGGTAAAGGAAGACTGCCTGTCAGATAGTTTGTAATACACCCGATGCTATATAATGTATCCACTTAACAAAAATCAAGTCAGATCCGCATATAACATAACCACATAAGTAATTCTCCAAAGGATACTAAAAGTGGAAGAGAAATTGTCACACTATATATGACCTTCTTTCTGTAAAAATAAATAAATAAATAACAGGCTGGGGAGATGACTCGACAGTTAAAGATACTTATTGCAAAACCTGCCAACCCTTGGGCTGGGGAAATGGCTTAGTGATTAAGGTGTTTGCCTGTGAAGCCTAAGGACCTGGGTTCCCCAGGACCAACATAAGCCAGATGCCCCAAGGGGGAGCATGTGACTGGAGTTCATTTTGCAGTGGCTAGAGGCCCTGGCACACCCATTCTCTCTGCCTCTTCCTCTGTCTCTCTCAAATAAATAAATAAAATATTTTTAAAAAACCCTGCCAACCCAAGTTCAATTCCCCTGTACCCACCTAAAGCCAGATACACAAAGTGGAACATGCATCTGGAGTTCAGCTGAAAGGGCAAGAAGGTCCTGGAGTGCTCATTCTCTCTCTCTTCTCTCTCTTTGTGTGTGTGTGTGTCTGTCTCTCCTCACAAATAAATAATAAATATTAAAATAAAAAAGTGAGTAATTCTAATATGTTAGCACACGTACAAGTAAGAAAGCTAGACCGTGATAATCTAGAATATCCCCTAAAAGCCTGTGTGTTAAAAGCTTAGATTTCAGGGTAGTTATTTGACACAATTCAATACCTAGAATTCACAAAACTCTCAGAAACCCAGAAATACAAAGAAACCCTCTCAATGTGATGTCGATCATGTATAAAAACTCTATAGATAGCATCATACTTAGTGGCCAAACACAGAAGGCTTCCTCCCTAAAGTCAGGAACAAGGCAATGATGTGTCTCTGCCCTCCAGCCATCCTTATTCAGTATAGAACTGAAATTCCTAGTCAGTATCATAAAGCCAGAAAAGAAAAAGAATACTCGTTTGAGAGAAAGAAAGAGGGCTGGAGAGATGGCTTAGTGGTTAAGCGCTTGCCTGTGAAGCCTAAGGACCCCAGTTCGAGGCTTGATTCCCCAGGACCCACGTTAGCCAGATGCACAAGGGGGCGCATGCGTCTGGAGTTCGTTTGCAGTAGCTGGAGAGCCTGGCGTACCCATTCTCTCTCTCTCTGCCTCTTTGTCTCTCTGTCTATCGCTCTCAAATAAATAAATAAAAATGAACAAAAAGAAAGAAAGAAAGCCACCTCCATTTGTAGAGGACACAATGCTATTCACAGACCATCCCCAACAGCTATTCTTCACTATGACCAGACACCCGAGAAAACAGCTGAACAGAGGAAGGGTACCTTTGGATTCATGGTTTCAGGACATCACAGCATGGGGAGGGCATTGCAGAGAAGAACAATTCACCCCATCAGGGTCGGAAAGGAGAGGAGAAGACAGCAGAGATGAGAGGTACTAACTAGCTTTTTTTCCGTTTCCCTTTTGGTTCCATCCGGGCTCTCCGACTATGTGATGATGTCACCCACATTCAGGGTGGGTCTTCTTCGCTTAGTGAATACCTCCTGGGAATGCGCTCAGAGATATACCCAGAAGTGGGCTTGACCAATCTTGTAGATACTTTCCTGTCAAATGCAGTTGATAATCAAAAGTAACCATCACACCAAGTCATCTATTAGAGAAAACAAACAAACAAACGAAAGTCACCTCCTAGAATTCATAAGTGAGTTATGTTGCAGTATATAGGATCAACATATAAACCAATTATATTTCTACATATTTGCAGGAACCACATAGAAACCAGAATTTAAAAGCACAATATTATTTCAAACCCTCAAAAAAAAAAAAAAAAGAGAGAGAGAGAGAGAATTGTAGCTGGACATGGTGGTGCACGCCTTTAATCCCAGCAGTTGAGAGGCTGAGGTAAGGGGATTGCTATGAGTTCGAAGCCAGCCTAAGACTACATAGTGAATTCCAGGTCAGCCTGGGGCCAGAGCAAGACCCTACCCCCCCCCCCAAAAAAAAGGGGGAGAGAGAGAAATATAGCCAGTTGTGGTGGCACATGCTATTGGAAACTGCTGCGGAGGCAGAGGTGGGAGACCTGAATGTTGTTCTCTGACCTGCAAAGCTGCCGCATCATGAACATGCATGCACTCATATGAATATGCACATACAAATACACAAATAATAATTTAAAAAGAGAAATACATGTAAATCTAAAAAAAATGCAGCACTATTTTGGTATAACATTAGCTTGTATGCTGAAAGCTATGAAGTACTAATGAAAAAAAATCAAAGTAGATCTAAATAAATGGGACGCTACAACACAGTCATAGAGTAAAAGACTCAGTATCGCAAACATGTCAACTCTCCTCAAACTGATAACCCAGGTTCAATGTAATTTCTATGAGAATTCCCAAAACATGTTTTGGAAGGTAGGCAAAATTATTCCAACATCTATGCAGAACTGAACAGACAGATCAAAATCCTGGTGAAAATTTGGACAAGACATATACTCATTTGACAAAAGACATGTCCAAAATATTTATAGATTCTTTTTAAGTGGTGCATTTAAAATAGCATTTATTAGCCGGGCATGGTGGCGCATGCCTTTAATCCCAGCACTCGGGAGGCAGAGGTAGGAGGATCACCGTGAGTTCGAGGCCACCCTGAGACTACAGAGTTAATTCCAGGTCAGTCTGGACCAGAGTGAGACCCTACCTTGAAAAAGAAAAAAAAAATAGCATTTATTTATTTGTTAAATAGATTTTTATTTATTTATCTGAGAGAGAGAGAGAAAGAGGCAGATAGAGAGAGAGAATGGGTGGCCAGGGCCTCTAGCCACCGCAAACGAACTCTGGAGGCATGGACCACCTAGTGTATCTGGCTTACATGGGTACTGGGGAAATTGAACCTGGATCCTCAGGCTTCACAGGCAAATACCTTAACTGCTAAGCCATCTCTCCAGCACAGTATTTTTTTTTTTACATATGTTATAGTCTCATATCCCCTCTTCCCTGGCCCCCATTTCCCTGAGGGTCCTCCTCAGTAGGGTTATTGGTGTTCACTGTGGGGTAATAATGGCCTCTGTCAGTCAGAGTGTGTGTGTGTGGGGGGGGTGCCCCGGGATATTTCTACCTACCCTGTGGCTCTTACAGTCTTCCTGCCTCTTCTTCTGTAACAAAAACAAGGCCTGATCCTCAGCGAGTGTGTTAGCAGTTTTTAGCGTTGAGGTCTCTGTAGCCTGTGTATTTCTGTTAAGATCTGTTTCAGATGACCTGGGGGAATGGCTTAGTGGTTAAGGCACTTACCCACAAAGCCAAAGGACCCAGGTTCGATTCCCGAGGACCCATGTAAGCCAGATGCACAAGGTGGCACATGTGTCTGGAGTTCATTTGCGGTGGCTGGAGGACTTGGCACGTCCATTCCCTTTCTCTCTCGCTCTCTCTGCTGCTTTCTCTCTGTCGAATAAATAAATGAAAATAAAAAAGAAGAACAAAAAAGATGTGTTGTGGTTCACCACAGTGTTTGTTGCTATTTCCTTGGAGCTGGTTGTCAGGTTAGCACTGGGAGCAATCCTTGTGTCACTGCGTTTTCTGCGGTTTCCTCTGGACCCCAGTAAATGTGGTAGAGGTGGCACATGCCCAGAAACAAGCTCTCATTGTTCTCTGGACAAGGTGAGTGGATATCCTCATCAAAGTGTCTCAAACTTCTGTGCATATCCCCCCTTAATCAAAGCTGCTCTCACCCTTGATTGGAGAGTCTATTTGACAAATGGCATAGAATACTGGGGAGATCCAAATCCATCAATACAAGAAGAGACAGACAACTGCCCACTACGAGAAGAACTCTCAAATTCAAAAATCAGAAAGCAAGCCACATAATTTCATATAGGAAAAGATCAGGACAGACATCTCACCAAGGAATCTAGACAGACAGCAACTAAGCATATGAAGATATTGCTCAAAACCTTTATCAATAGGTAGATGAAATTTGAGACAATGAGATACAATTATACTATCAGAATGGCTAAAATCTAAAACTGAAACATGATGGACAATATCAAATGTTGATAAAGATGTAGAGCAATTGGGGGTACTCTTTTTTTTTTTTTTGAAGTAGGGTCTCACTATAGCCCAGGTTGACCACCTGGATATTCACTGCATAGTCCCGGGCCGGCCTTGAACCCACAGTGATTCTCCTACCTCAGCCTCCTAAGTGCTGGGATTAAAGGCATGAGCCACCACACTGGGCAAATGCGTAGCCCAAACTGGCCTCAAATTCTTGATCCTCCTGCCTCAGCCTCTTCAGTAATTTCCTACCAGTGTGTGCCACCACAACCAGCAAAACATTTTTGAGGTAGAGTCTCCCTCTAGCCCAGGCTGACCTGGAACTCAGGTCTCAGGCTGAATGTAGTAGTGTCAGGTTGGCCTTGAACTCACAGCAGTCCTCCTAACCTTTGCCTTCCTAGTGCTGGGATTAAAGGTGTGCGCCCCTGTACCGGGTGGGAACTCTTATTTATTGCTTGTGGGAATGCAAAATGCTGTAGCCACTTTGGAAGACAGTGTGGCAGTTTCTTTCAAAGAAAAGTACAGTATTTTATTACAAGCCCAAGACTGGACTCCCAAATGAGATGAATACTTAGACATTCACACAAAAATCTATCCATGAGTGTTGGTAGCAACTTTCTTCATGATTTTCAGAAACTGGAAGCCACCAAGACACCCTTCCACGTGTGCTATATTCAGTGATCAAGGAAGAACGCTGTCAGGCCACAAAAAGACGTGGAAAACACCACGACATATCCACTAGAATGAATTAATACATGTGATATATAAACAAGGCAGACAGTAACAAATGTTGGCCAGGATGATGGGAATCAGACATTACTGGAAAGAATATAAAATGGTACTGATACTTTGGGAAATAGTTTTGACAGCTTTTAAGAAAGTGAATCATAAAACTAACATACCATCTTCTAATGTGATCTTAGTATTCTGCCAAAAGTAAGTAAGATGCTTCTAGGGGCTGGCTGGCTGGCTGGCTTGGCCATTAAAGGTGCTTGCTTGCAAAGCCTGATGGTCTGGGTTCGATTCTCCAGCACCTACATAGAGCCAGATGCACAAAGTGGCACATGCATCTGGAGTTCACTTTTAGCATCAACAGGAGGCCCTGATGTGCCCAAACTCACCCTCTGTTTGAATTTCTCTCTCTCTCTCTGTCTGTCTCTCAAATAAATAAATAAGTAAAATATTTTTAAAAGAACGCCTCTAGGGCTGGAGAGATGGCCCAGTGGTTAAAGCACTTACCTTCAAGGCTTAAAGACTTGGTTTCGATTCCCCAGTACCCATGCAAAGCCAGATGCACAAAGTGGCACACCTGGTGAATGGACAGACAAAATGTCATGTATCTCTACTGTGGACTAGCAGTGAGGAGTCAAAGAAACCAGTTCCTGAGACGTAAATACATCTGAGAACATTCTGAAAAGTGAAAGAATCCAGAGGCAACCGAACACATCCTGTTTGGTGCATTCATTTAAAACATGCGGAGGCCGGGAGATGGCTCCGACGTGAAGGGTGCTTGCTTGCAAAGCCTGCTGGCCTTGGTTGGCCCTGGTTTGATTCTCTAGCGTCCACGTAAAAGCCAGATGCGCAAAGTGGCGTGTGCATCTGTGATTAAAGTGGCAAGGGACCCTGGTGCATTCGTTCTCTCCCCCTCCTCCCCTTTCTCAAATAAATAAAAATGAATTTTAAAAAAGCAAATAATATGTTGAGAAAATGGAAAAATTATAGGGAAAGTCAGCAGATTATTGGTTGCCTAGACCTGAGAATGAGGGTTACCTGTCATGGTCATGGGGGAGCCTTCTGTGGGCACAAAAGCACTCTAAAACTGACTTGTACACTGGAGAGATGGCTCAGCAGTTAAGGCATTTGCCTGCAAAGCCTAACGATATGGGCTTAATTCTCCAATACCTACATAAAGCCAGATGCACAAGGTGGCGCATGCATCTAGAGTTTGTTTGCAGTAGCTGGACATGGTGGTGCACGCCTTTAATCCCAGCAGTTGAGAGGCTGAGGTAAGGGGATTGCTATGAGTTCGAAGCCAGCCTAAGACTACATAGTGAATTCCAGGTCAGCCTGGGCCAGAGCAAGACCCTACCCCCCCCCCAAAAAAAAGGGAGAGAGAGAAATATAGCCAGTTGTGGTGGCACATGCTATTGGAAACTGCTGCGGAGGCAGAGGTGGGAGACCTGAATGTTGTTCTCTGACCTGCAAAGCTGCCGCATCATGAACATGCATGCACTCATATGAATATGCACATACAAATACACAAATAATAATTTAAAAAGAGAAATACATGTAAATCTAAAAAAAATGCAGCACTATTTTGGTATAACATTAGCTTGTATGCTGAAAGCTATGAAGTACTAATGAAAAAAAATCAAAGTAGATCTAAATAAATGGGACGCTACAACACAGTCATAGAGTAAAAGACTCAGTATCGCAAACATGTCAACTCTCCTCAAACTGATAACCCAGGTTCAATGTAATTTCTATGAGAATTCCCAAAACATGTTTTGGAAGGTAGGCAAAATTATTCCAACATCTATGCAGAACTGAACAGACAGATCAAAATCCTGGTGAAAATTTGGACAAGACATATACTCATTTGACAAAAGACATGTCCAAAATATTTATAGATTCTTTTTAAGTGGTGCATTTAAAATAGCATTTATTAGCCGGGCATGGTGGCGCATGCCTTTAATCCCAGCACTCGGGAGGCAGAGGTAGGAGGATCACCGTGAGTTCGAGGCCACCCTGAGACTACAGAGTTAATTCCAGGTCAGTCTGGACCAGAGTGAGACCCTACCTTGAAAAAGAAAAAAAAAATAGCATTTATTTATTTGTTAAATAGATTTTTATTTATTTATCTGAGAGAGAGAGAAAGAAAGAGGCAGATAGAGAGAGAGAATGGGTGGCCAGGGCCTCTAGCCACCGCAAACGAACTCTAGAGGCATGCACCACCTAGTGTATCTGGCTTACATGGGTACTGGGGAAATTGAACCTGGATCCTCAGGCTTCACAGGCAAATACCTTAACTGCTAAGCCATCTCTCCAGCACAGTATTTTTTTTTTTTTTACATATGTTATAGTCTCATATCCCCTCTTCCCTGGCCCCCATTTCCCTGAGGGTCCTCCTCAGTAGGGTTATTGGTGTTCACTGTGGGGTAATAATGGCCTCTGTCAGTCAGAATGTGTGTGTGTGTGTGGGGGGGGTGCCTCGGGATATTTCTACCTACCCTGTGGCTCTTACAGTCTTCCTGCCTCTTCTTCTGCAACAAAAACAAGGCCTGATCCTCAGCGAGTGTGTTAGCAGTTTTTAGCGTTGAGGTCTCTGTAGCCTGTGTATTTCTGTTAAGATCTGTTTCAGATGACCTGGGGGAATGGCTTAGTGGTTAAGGCACTTACCCGCAAAGCCAAAGGACCCAGGTTCGATTCCCGAGGACCCATGTAAGCCAGATGCACAAGGTGGCACATGTGTCTGGAGTTTATTTGTGGTGGCTGGAGGACTTGGCACGTCCATTCCCTTTCTCTCTCGCTCTCTCTGCTGCTTTCTCTCTGTCGAATAAATAAATGAAAATAAAAAAGAAGAACAAAAAAGATGTGTTGTGGTTCACCACAGTGTTTGTTGCTATTTCCTTGGAGCTGGTTGTCAGGTTAGCACTGGGAGCAATCCTTGTGTCACTGCGTTCTCTGCGGTTTCCTCTGGACCCCAGTAAATGTGGTAGAGGTGGCACATGCCCAGAAACAAGCTCTCATTGTTCTCTGGACAAGGTGAGTGGATATCCTCATCAAAGTGTCTCAAACTTCTGTGCATATCCCCCCTTAATCAAAGCTGCTCTCACCCTTGATTGGAGAGTCTATTTGACAAATGGCATAGAATACTGGGGAGATCCAAATCCATCAATACAAGAAGAGACAGACAACTGCCCACTACGAGAAGAACTCTCAAATTCAAAAATCAGAAAGCAAGCCACATAATTTCATATAGGAAAAGATCAGGACAGACATCTCACCAAGGAATCTAGACAGACAGCAACTAAGCATGTGAAGATATTGCTCAAAACCTTTATCAATAGGTAGATGAAATTTGAGACAATGAGATACAATTATACTATCAGAATGGCTAAAATTTAAAACTGAAACATGATGGACAATATCAAATGTTGATAAAGATGTAGAGCAATTGGGGGTACTCTTTTTTTTTTTGAAGTAGGGTCTCACTATAGCCCAGGTTGACCACCTGGAATTCACTCCATAGTCCCGGGCTGGCCTTGAACCCACAGTGATTCTTCTACCTCAGCCTCCTAAGTGCGAGGATTAAAGGCATGAGCCACCACACCGGGCAAATGCGTAGCCCAGACTGGCCTCAAACTCCTGATCCTCCTGCCTCAGCCTCTTCAGTAACTTCCTACCAGTGTGCACCACCACAACCAGCAAAACATTTTTGAGGTAGAGTCTCCCTTTAGCCCAGGCTGACCTGGAACTCAGGTCTCAGGCTGAATGTAGTAGTGTCAGGTTGGCCTTGAACTCACAGCAGTCCTCCTAACCTTTGCCTTCCTAGTGCTGGGATTAAAGGTGTGCGCCCCTGTACTGGGTGGGAACTCTTATTTATTGCTTGAGGGAATGCAAAATGCTGTAGCCACTTTGGAAGAAAGACAGTGTGGCAGTTTCTTTCAAAGAAAAGTACAGTATTTTATTACAAGCCCAAGACTGGACTCCCAAATGAGATGAATACTTAGACATTCACACAAAAATCTATCCATGAGTGTTGGTAGCAACTTTCTTCATGATTTTCAGAAACTGGAAGCCACCAAGACGCCCTTCCACGTGTGCTATATTCAGTGATCAAGGAAGAGAGCTGTCAGGCCACAAAAAGACATGGAAAACACCACGACATATCCACTAGAATGAATGTATGTGATATATAAACAAGGCAGACAGTAACAAATGTTGGCCAGGATGATGGGAATCAGACATTACTGGAAAGGATATAAAATGGTACTGATACTTTGGGAAATAGTTTTGACAGCTTTTAAGAAAGTGAATCATAAAGCTAACACACCATCTTCTAATGTGATCTTAGTATTCTGCCAAAAGTAAGTAAGATGCCTCCAGGGGCTGGCTGGCTGGCTGGCTTGGCCATTAAAGGCGCTTGTTGCAAAGCCTGATGGTCTGGGTTCGATTCCCCAGCACCTACATAGAGCCAGATGCACAGAGTGGCACATGCATCTGGAGTTCACTTTTAGCATCAACAGGAGGCCCTGGTGCGCCCAAACAGAGGGTGCTCTGTTTGAATTTTTCTCTCTCTCTCTCTCAAGTAAATAAATAAGTAAAATATTTTTAAAAGAACGCCTCTAGGGCTGGAGAGATGGCCCAGTGGTTAAAGCACTCACCTTCAAGGCTTAAAGACTTGGGTTCGATTCCCCAGTACCCATGCAAAGCCAGATGCACAAAGTGGCACACCTGGTGAATGGACAGACAAAATGTCATGTATCTCTACTGTGGACTAGCAGTGAGGAGTCAAAGAAACCAGTTCCTGAGACGTAAATACATCTGAGAACATTCTGAAAAGTGAAGGAATCCAGAGGCAACCGAACACATCCTGTTTGGTGCATTCATTTAAAACACGCAGAGGCCGGGAGATGGCTCCGACGTCAAGGGTGCTTGCTTGCAAAGCCTGCCGGCCTTGGTTGGCCCTGGTTTGATTTTCTAGCATCCACGTAAGAGCCAGATGCACAAAGTGGCACGTGCATCTGTGATTAAAGTGGCAAGGGACCCTGGTGCATTCGTTCTCTCCCCCTCCTCCCCTTTCTCAAATAAATAAAAATGAATTTTTAAAAAGCAAATAATATGTGCAGAAAATGTAAAAATTATAGGGAAAGTCAGCAGATTATTGGTTGCCTAGACCTGAGAATGAGGGTTACCTGTCATGGTCATGGGGGAGCCTTCTGTGGGCACAAAAGCACTCTAAAACTGACTTGTACACTGGAGAGATGGCTCAGCAGTTAAGGCATTTGCCTGCAAAGCCTAACGATATGGGCTTAATTCTCCAATACCTACATAAAGCCAGATGCACAAGGTGGCGCATGCATCTAGAGTTTGTTTGCAGTAGCTGGAGGCCCTGGTGTGCCCAGTCTTTCTCTCTCTGTCTCCCTTCTTTCTATCTCTCTCTGCTTGCAAATAAATAAACTAAAAAAAAAAAACGGACTTGGCTGAATTAAAATGGTTTGGTTTTTTTGTTTTGTTTTGTTTTGTTCACCAAAATAACTAGAAATGTGGACCAAACTAGTTCATTTTCTCAAAGGGCATAACCTGTGCATTGTGGCTTATGAATAGCCATATGAATTGCCTGTTGAATATACATTAGCTTGAACTTAGAGATTAAATATTATTGCCAGCATCTGTCCTTTTGTGAACTCAGTATCAGAATACTTTCACTCTAACACCTTCTTTTTTTTTTTTTTTTTTTTGGTTTTACGAGGTAGGGTCTCACTTTAGTTCAGGCTGACCTGGAATTCACTATGTAGTCTCAGGGTGGCCTCGAACTCACAGTGATCCTCCTACCTCTGCCTCCCAAGTGCTGGGAGTAAAGGCGTGCGCCACCACGCCCGGCTACCTTCTTTATATAATGTATAAGTTCCTCAAACTATTTGAAGAGGAGTGGTATTGCATGCAGATAATCAAAATTTTGAGTTTGCCTCAGTAGTTTGCTAAAGCAAATTTCTTCATTTTTTTAATGCCCTTTGATGTCTCAAAAACAACAACAACAAAAAACCCTGTAATTTGTCTGACCTTAAGATCAGCCATAAATAATCAGAAACTTTCGAAAGCACGTTCTACAGATAAGTTGTCAAAGTTCTACAGGGAAAAGTCTGCTCTTCCGGCATTTTCCAGTGCAGAGCTCAAACCTCCCCAAAACCTTATGACTGTTGAGAATAATCATATTGATGAAATTGTAATTCATGGTTGAGTTTCAGATAAAGATATTCATTGTACATTAACCATTTAGACATAATTTAAATAATAAACTATTGTAAAGACCTGTACAATTTTAAAATAATAAAGATTTGAAAGTGTAAATGTGTATGCCTTTTAAAGAAGGTTACATTTTTAATATATTCGAGTGATTTCTTGGAAGTGTGGAAAAATTGTTCTGTATTAAAGAGAAACATGTTTATTACAAGTGTTCTTTATATATTATGCAACAGGGTAAAATAGTGTTATATAGAATAGAATTATGTAAACCAGTAGAGAAGCTGTCATTGAGTAAAGGTATTTAAATAAGTTAGTTGGCTTGGAAGAGAAATTTTCAGGTTGTTGCTAGAGACCAGTAAGAAAATGATTCTTTTTCAGAAAATATTTAATTTCTTCATAAAAATAAGTTGGATATTTTTATAAATGTAATCTAATAATATACAATGGAATAAGCATAGTGTATAGAATACTGAATTTGACAACAGATTAATGAATAAATGAACAAATGATTTTAAAAAAACTGACTTGTTGGGCTGGAGAGATGGCTTAGTGGTTAAGGTGCTTGCCTGCGTAGCCTAGGGACCTAGGTTCAATTCCCCAGTACCCACATAAGCCAGATGTACAAGGCAGTGCATGCATCTGGAGCTCGTTTGCAGCAGCTGAAGGCTCTGGTGCATCCATTCTCAATCTGATTCTCTCTCTCAAATAAATAAATAAATTAAATATTTTAAAAACTGATTTGTGATCATGGATATACCACTCAGTAACATTGTTAAAACTGTAGTATATGGCGCACACCTTTAATCCCAGCATTCAGGAGGCAGAGGTAGGAGGATCACCATGAGTTTGAGGCCACCCTGAGATTACATAGTGAATTCCAGAAAACCAAAAAAAAAAGAAAAAAAAAACCTGTAGTATACACTTGTCATTGGTAAATATTATATGTAAATTATACCTCAGTGACACTATTTTTGAAGTTAATTATTTAATTAAAAACCTCAAGTAAAAAATCTGCAGCAAATCATATTTGGAAAAGATGATGCCATGTAGAAATGATTAGTAACGGAAAGGGGGTCATCTTTAGAGTGATGAAGGAGATTTAAAACTACTGTGTAAGGGCTAACAATAAATAGACTCAGTAAATTTTTGAAACTCTATGCAAAATGGATGGTCTCATTCTTCAAGAAGGAAGTAGAGACAGATGGGAGACATGCAGACTTAAGACTGCTTCAACTCCAGGGGTAAGATGGTGGATATGAAGCTGTGTCCTGCGATGTCACGAGTGAGAAGTGAGAGTGACAAAAGACGAGTCTCTGTTCTGTAGGGAGGAACACGGCAGAGGTGACTGGACAGCTTAAATGCACGGAGAAAAAGGAAAGCCACTCAGCCACGACGAGGAAGGAGAGCCGGAGAGATGGCTTCGTGGCTAAGTGTGCTTCCTGTGGAAGTAGAGGGGCCTGGAGGGGTCTGAGACCCCCTGAGTTTGATTCCCCCCAGCACCCATGTAAACAGCTCGGTGTGGCCATGCATTCCTGTAACCCCAGTCCTGTGGGGAGCGGAGGTGGGATTATCACAGGGACTCCAAAAAGCAACAAGCAGCAAAAGACTCCCTGTCGGGCTACAGAGATGGCTCAGCAGTTAAAGGTACTTTCTTTTTTAATCAAATGACACTGGTTGTGATGGCTCATGCCTTTATTTTTATTTATTTATTTATTTATTTATTTGACAAAGAGGGAGAGAGAGAGAGAGAGAATGGGTGCACCAGGACCTCCAGCCACTGCAAACGAGCTCTAGACGCATGCGCCCCTTTGTGCATCTGGCTAACGTGGGTCCTGGGGAATCGAACCTGGGCCCTTTGGCTTTGCAGGCAAATGCCTTAACTGCTAAGCCATCCCTCTAGGCCAAAGGTGCTTTCTTGTAAAGCCTGTCTGCCTGGGTTCAATTCCCCAGTAGGCACATAAAGCCAGATGCACAAAGTGGTATTTGTGTCTAGAGTTCATTTGCAGTGGCTAGAGGCCCTGGTATGCCTATTTCTCTCTCTCTCTTTTTCACTCTCTCTCTCCTTGCAAATAATTTTTCAATTTATTTATTTATTTATTTAAGAGTGACAGAGAGAGAAAGAGAGAGAGAGAATGGGCGCACCAGGGCCTCCAGCCACTGCAAATGAACTCCAGATGCATGCGCCACCTTGTGCATCTGGCTTACATGGGTCCTGGGGAATTGAGCCTCAAGCCAGGGTCCTTAGGCTTCACAGGTGAGTGCTTGATCGCTAAGCCATCTCTCCAGCCCCTGCTCGCAAATAATTTTTTTAAAAACAGACTCCCTCTCAAGGATAAGCAGGCAGGTGCACAATGGAGGGGACACGTGGCCTTCTCCTCGGGCCTCCTGCACACACCCAGAACGCTGCCTTAACTGCACATTACAAGCACACAGAAAGAAAAAAAGGAGCTGGCTTGATGGTGCACTCCTTTAATCTCCACAGGCAAACGTAGGAGGATCGCTGTGAGTTCGAGGCCAGCCTGAGACTACATAGTGAGTTCCAGGTCAGCCTGAACTGCCTGACCGAAGAGGGAAACAGAAGCTTCGTCCACAAGGCAAGCCAGCCCTTGCCTCAGAACAAACCCACAGTCCCCACATGCCTTAAATCCAGTTGGGGGATTTGGTGTAACAGTGACGCTTTCTATACGGCAGGTCAGCGTTGAGGAAGAAATTAATCTGGTCACTTCCCGTACGTTGGAAGGCTAGTGTCATGTCGAGAGGGGACATACTGCTTGAGACTGACATACTTACTTGGGATCTGAAAACAAGGAACATCACAAAGTCAGGCAGTGGCAGGCCGCCCTCTCACAGTCTCTGGGTGGAAGACGGCCGTGCGAGGCCATCATGGAGAGGGTAAGGGATGGGTCTGGACAACATGAGGCGGTCAGGTGCTAGGAGGCTCAGGCTATGAAGGGCACGGGGGCTGTGGGCCCACTCTCATTACCTCACACCTGAGGACACTGCATGTGTGTCCGCGGGCTGCTGCTCAGGCCCAGCAGAGCACTCCACGCCCACAGTGTCTTCCCTTCCCATGGGATGTGTCTACTGCTGGGTGGATATGAGAGCACTCAGCGTTCTCTGTTTGCCTCGCAGCTCTCCGACACACTCTGGAGACGCTGTTGGCTGCGCATTAGCCATCCTAAGGGTCTATAAACAGGGGAGTCTCTGGAGCAAGTGAGACCTAACCATCCCCCAGACGCCAATGCTGAGTGCTGTCAGCAACACACACGGGAGGGAAGCTCCTAGATGCAGTGCAGGCCTGTGGACAGCTGACCCTTGCTGGTTTACGTTCAGCACGAATCTGAGCAGAAGGAAAGACAAGAGACTCTAGCTTGAACTGACCACCCTCCCAGCCCCCCCGCAGGCTCCAATGTCAGTAGTCATTGGAAAGTAGTCACACCAATACTTTATCATCTCAATTTTCTTTTTCTCTCTTCCTTTTTTCTCTGCCCTTTGTGTTGTTTTAGTATTTTATTTATGTATGAAAGACGGGGGCGGGGAAGAGGCAGGTACAGAGAGAGAATAGGTGCCAGGGCCTCCGGCCATTGCAAACAACTCCAGAAGCATACACCCCCATGTGCATCTGGCTTACGTGGGTACTGGGGAATCAAACCTGGGTCCTTAGGCTTCACAGGCAAGCACTTTGACTAAGCCATCTCTCTGGGCCCCATTTTTCTTTAACTATATTTTTTTCTGTTGTTTTGTGTTTTTGAGGTAGGGTCTCTCTCTAGCCCAGGCTGAGCTGGAATTCACTATGTAGTCTCGGGGCAGATTTGAACTCACAGCAATCCTCCTACCACTGCCTCCCATGTGCTGGGATTAAAGGCGTGTGCTACCAAGCCTGGCTCAAACCATACTCTTAATGTTACTTTTATTTTCTTCTAAAAAGCTTCTTTTTTACCTTATAGTCCATATATATATCTAACTTTACTCATGCATTTTTCCCTACTGTACAACCAGATTGAAAAATAAAATGTGACTTTCTTTTTCTCTTCCTAACATTTCTCTTTTCTTTACTTGACCATGCTTCTAATTTCTTATTTCCTTTTCCCTGTACCACTCTTTTATTCATTCATTTGTTATTTTTACTCTTACTATAATTATTAAGTTCATGGATCACTCTAAATTATTTTCTTCATTTTCTTTCCTAAGTCATTGGTGATATAGTTACTGGTTTTAATCAAATTTAGGTAGATTTTCATATTATATTCAGATTGTTACTATTACAGTAGTTTGTTTTCTTCTAAGTGATACTCAGATTGGGCCCTGATGAGAAGATGCTCACTGAAAAGACCCACAAATGAGCTGGACAGATGACTTAGGGGTTAAGGCGCTTGCCTGCGAAGCCTAAGGGCCCATGTTCAACTCTCCAGATCCCACATAAGCCAGATGCACAAAGGTGAGGCAAGTGCAAGGTGGCACATGCCCACTAGGTGGCGCAAGTGTCTGGAGCTCGATTTCTGTGGCTGGGGCCCTAGTTTACCAATTGTCTCTGTCTCTTTCTCCCCCTCAAATAAATAAAATAAAATAAAAAGATTATTAGATACAGCAAAGCAGTTTTTAACTTTTTTTTTTTTTTTTTTGGTGAAGGGTTCTTGCTTGCAAAGTCTGGTGGCTCAGGTTCCAGTCCCCAGTGAAGAAGAACCAGAAGAAAGCTCGCTTCCTTCAGGCAGGTAGTTAGAGAGAGAGAAGCCCAATGAGGGAAGAAGGAGACGGCCTTTCTTCTGTCCATCTTGGCAAAACTGAAACTTCAGCCTGATCCTGTCTCTCCAAGATGGCTGCCAGTGAAAGCCCAGCAGGGTCAGCCCCAGTCCACGAACCAATCAGATCCTGGCTCCTTGAGTCTGAACCAACCAGGCCTCTGCTTACATAACTGATCCTGATGAGGAGGCTCACTCTGATTGGATGTCTGATCCATTTCAAGAAAGTTACTCACATGGCCCAGCTCTCTGCGCTGGGATCTTTGTCTGGACAGGGTGCAGGAGAGCACTTCTCCCTGGCTTGGGTATTTTTCTTCTTGTCTTCTATGGGCCTGAAGCCGTCGGGTAACTTCTCACTTGAATCACACGCACGACTTTCCTCCAATCCCTGAGTCTAGCAGTGTGTATTTCCTTCATACTCCAGATCTACCATGTGGGTATCTCCCATAAACTCCTAGCCTGCTACCTGTGGGATTTCTCTAAATTCACGGTGTAACTCTCTTTACTACCCATTTCCCATCTGGATTTCCTGTCTCTGCTTTGGGTCTCTCTTCCCCTTGGATCTCTCGCCACTCACCTCTGCCTCCTTTTGTGTCTTCCTCACTTGGCAAAACGGAAACTTCACTAGCTAGTCTAGTCAAATAAGTGAGCTCTAGGTTCCATGAGAGATCCTGTGTCATAAAACCAGGTGGAGAGTGAGTGAGGAAGACGCTGACCGTCAACCTCTGGCCGCCACACACAGGAGTATTTATACACCACGCACACATACACATACAAAAAAGAAAGGAAGGAAGGAAGGAAGGAATAAATAAGTTAGACCATAAATAATAATAACTTAATGTTGAACCTCAAGATCTTAGAAAAACAAGGACAAGAGCTGGAGTGATGGCTTAGCAGTTAAGGCGCATGCCTGCGAAGCCTAAGGACCCATGTTCAACTTCCCAGATCTCACCTAAGCCTAACACACAACGTGACACAAGCCCTCAAGGTCATACATGGGCACAAGGTGGCCTAAGCATCTGGAGTTTGATTACAGTGGCTGAAGCCCTGGTACACCAATTCTCTCTCATAAAAATAGGAAAACAAGAATAAGCCAAACTCAAAATCAGTAAATGAAAAACAATTAAGATCAGGGAAGAAATTAATAAAACTGAGATTTAAAAAATTGATACCAAGAATCAGTGAAACTTAAGAGTTCATTCTTTGAAAAGATAAAGAAGATCAACAGACTAATCCCACCTGGCTGCTGGTGCTGCTTTTCCAGTGTGGACTGCAGACCAGTGTGGACTGATTTGGTTTTCAAGGTAGGATCTTGCTCTAGCTGACCTGGAATTTACTTAGTCGATAGTCTCAGGAGGGCCTTGAACTCATGGCAATCTTCCTACCTCTACTTCCTAAGTGCTGGGATTAAAGGCATGAGCCACCACGCCTGGCAAATTCCCTTTTAATACAATTCGTTCTAATGGTTCTGTTCCTCTAGAGAACCCTGACTAATACAACACTAAAAGAAATTGGGGGGTGGGGGGAAGTTTCAACAAACAGTGCTGGAGCTGGGTGTGGTGGCTCACACCTTTAATCCCAGCACTCAAGGCAGTTAGGAGGATCACCGAGAGTTTGAGAGCACCCTGATACTAGTAGTAACTTCCAGACCCTCCTGGACTAGAGCAAGACCCTACCTTGAAAACAAACAAACAAACAAACAAACAAACAAGAGAAAACCATTCAATCACAAAATACGCAAATGAATTGAACAGAGCGTTCTTCAAAGATGAAGTACAAAGGGACGATAAATACATGAAAAATGTTCAAATTGCTGATCCACCAGGGAAATGGAAAATAAACTGCATTGAAATTTCATCTCACCCAGTCAAAATGGCTGTCATCAAGAAAACAGCACAGGGCTGGAGGGATGGCTTAGGGATTAAGGTGTTTGCCTACAAAGCCAAAGGCCCCAGGTTCGATTCCCCAGGACCCACGTTAACCAGATGCACAAGGGGGCGCATGCGTCTGGAGTTTTATTTGCAGTGGCTGGAGGCCCTGGCGCGCCCATTCTCTCTCTCTCTCTCTCTCTTTCTCTGCTAAATAAATAAATAAATAAATAAAAATTTAAAAATATATAAAAAAGAAAGCAGCACAAAGAGCAGCAAGAATGTGTATGTTGGGGAGGAATCCTTATACCTTGCTTGTAGGTTATAAATCAGTGCAGACACTATGGATATCAATTTGAAAGTTCCTCAAAAGACAATTACACATATAACTACCCTATGATTCAGCTATACCACTCCAGTATGTGCCTGAAGGACCCTGAGCATATCAGAGGTTCCTGCACATCCATGCTTACTGTGGCACCATTCATAAAAGGCAAGATGTGCAATCAGCCGAGGTTTCTCTCACCAGACGAGTAGATAAAGAAAACACGGTACATATAAATGGAGTTTTACTCCACCAAGAGAGTGAAATCATTTCATTTCAGGAAAAAGGGATGGGACCGGAGATCACCGTGCTAAGCAACATAAGCCAAGTTCAGACAAATATTTCATTTTCTCTAATCTGCAAAATCTAGACTAACTGTAAGAGGACTGTTTGAGGGAGAGAACTAACAGATGGACAGGGGAAATGAGAGGGCACCAGAAGGTGAAATTGAACAGACTACACGGAATATATGTGTGTACATGTTTGTTATGGAAGTTTGGGGGCCTGTGGTAGTCATTGGGGTGAACGTCCAGACCAGACACAGTTACGGGAGGAAGAGGATTCATGTGAAGATTACAGGTCAAGGAGACGTTCCACAAGGGCAGATGAAGCTGCTCCCCTTTCACAGGTTCAGGCAGAGAGGAATACCACCAGCAGCACCCCGAGCTGCCACACTCCAGGAACTAAAGCAGAGCTCAGACACACTGCATATCTTCAGCTGGAAATTCCAGATCCATCCCCCATAATAAACACCTTAGGTCTGGACCCCTGGATCCGCCTACTGATACCTCCTCCAGTCAGGCAGCTGGATTTCCAAGAACTTTTAATTAAACTCCTGCATCCACTGGGGGACGTCCATTCGAACTACCACAGGGCCTCCTTGCCAATGACAATGTACCAATGAATTTAGGGTACCCTGGATTCTTATCTTCATGAATTTAAGGAATTAAATCTACAAACCAGAGGGTAAGGCTAAAATAGACTTTATTAGAGTAAGAGAAGAAAAGAGAACAAAAGAAAAGGTACAGAGAGCTCCTACCATGTGGAAGGCAAGAAGGGGTAGAGAGCTCATGTGGAAGTAGAACCCCCACATTTCAGCCCAGCAGGGCTGAGATGGTGGGTGGGGGATTTACCAGCCCAGAGACCTGGAGGTTCAGGAGAGGTGACCAGCCAAAAAGAGGCATTTCCCACTTGATAAGGATCTATTTATATTCTTATTTGGTGGGCCTTAGTAGGCTCAGGTCAGTCTGAAAGAGAGCTGATTGGTCTGGGCTCAGGAAGGGGTAGACACACCTGGGTGGGGGAGAGAGAGAGAGAGAGAGAGAGAGAGAGAGAGAGCACTGATCAGATGAGACTGGACCAGACTCTGAATTCTGGTTTTGATGGAGTAGGCAGACAGAATTACATTTTTCATTTCCTCTTTCGGGCCCCATCCTGATGAATTCCCCCCCACCCATGTTCATAAGTAAACCTCTTATTTTAAAAAATATTTTATTATTATTTCTTTATTTATTTGACAGAGAAAGAGGGAGAGAGAGACAATGGGTGTGCCAGGGCCTCCAGCCACTGCAAACGAACTCCAGACACGTGCGCCCCCTTGTGCAATTGGCTAACGTGGGTCCTGGGGAATTTAACCTGGGTCCTTTGGCTTTGCAGGCAAACGCCTTAGCCGCTAAGCCATCCCTCCAGCCCCCCTTATTTTGTATGCTATTATTTTTAATTAAGAGAAAGTAGTTGAGCAAAAAACAATGAAGGTGAAAAAATGAGAAAACTATAACCAGACTTAAAAGTTTGACAGGCCCAGTTAGTTTTATTACAGAGATTTTACAGGCGTTTAAGAATCATATACTTAAAAAAAAAAAAAAAAGGCCGGGCGTGGTGGCACACGCCTTTAATCCCAGCACTTGGGAGGCAGAGGTAAGAGGATTGCCATGAGTTCGAGGCCACCCTGAGAGACGACATAGTGAATTCCAGGTCAGCCTGAACTAGAGTGAGACCCCTACCTCGAAAAACCAAAAAAAAAAAAAAAAAAAGAATCATTTATACTTCTCTTGGTCTTTAAAAGTTTTTCCAGAAGACAAATAATTCTTTAAGTTGTTTTAGCTTAATTCTGTTCCCCAATTCAAGTAAAATAAAAAGCAAAGGTTTACCCACTTTTGAATATAGTTAAAAATCTAAGTAAAGCTTAGTGTGGTGGCTGCTGCCTATAACCCCAACATCTGGAGGCTGAGGTAGGAGGACTGCAGTGAGTTCTAGGCCAGCCTGGGGCTACAGAGTGAGTACCAGGTCGGCCTGACTTCGAGTGACACTGCCTCAAAAAAAAAAGTAAATATTAATATATAAACTATATTTTTTTGAGGCAAGCCCAACAGACTGGCTTTTTTTTTTTTATGAAAGAGAACAAGAGCAAGAGTGAGAGAGAGAGAAAGAGGAAGAGAGAGAGAGAATTGGCACATCAGGGCCTACAGCCACTGCAATGGATTTCCAGGTGAGTGTGTCACTTTGTGCGCAAGTGCGATCTTGCACACTTGCGTCACTTTGTGCATCTGGCTTACCTGGGACCTGGAGAGTCAAACTTGAGCCCTCAGGCTTCTCAGGCAAGCACCTTAACCACTAAGCCATCTCTCAAGCCCAAACTCTTATTTTATTAAAAATACAGTATGACTGATTACAGTTGAACACAGAAATAGAATAGCCATTGGGAGAACATCTATTAATTTAATACATCATATTAAATTATCCTATTAAAACTATGTCTTAGCCGGGCGTGGTGGCGCACGCCTTTAATCCCAGCACTCGGGAGGCAGAGGTAGGAGGATCACTGAGAGTTCGAGGCCACCCTGAGACTACAGAGTGAATTCCAGGTCAGCCTGAGCTAGAGTGAGACCCTACCTCGAAAAACCAAAAAAAAAAAAAAAAAAAAAAAAACTATGTCTTAAGGGCTGGAGAGATGGATTAGTGGTTAAGGCACTTGCCTATGAAGTCTAAGGACCCAGGTTCAATTCCCCAGTGCCCACATAAGCCAGATGCACATGGGGGCACAGTGGCTGGAGGTCCTGGTGCCCCATTCTCTCTGTCTCTCTCTCCCCCTCCCTATTTCTCTCTCTCTCTCTCTCTCTCTCAAATAAAAATAAATAAATAAAATACGTCTTGAGTTTTCTAGACGTCTGTTGGTACATCAATCTCTGGGTAAAAAATCAGACTTATATGTACAAGACCGCTCCCTTCATAGAAGTGCATGGTCACACAGAAAACTAAGAATTAAACAAGAACGTACAAGAAGGTGTGACGTGAGGATTAGTGTTCAGCGGCTCTGGGCACTCGTATTGCACACACAGGAGGAACCTGTGACAGTCACCTGAGCTAGGAACACCGTCTCAGAGGACCTAAGCTGAGATCTCAAAGATAGAATCAGGAAGAGTGGGGTTAGGGGAAGAGATTCCTTCCCCACTACTTGGGAGAAAGAGAAAAGAGAGACAAGGGGAAGGGAGGGGTTGATATTTTAAAGGAGAATGAAAATATATGGGTAAGGTCCCCATATATGGGGCCCCCCAAGTTGCCAGGCTGTCTCATGTGAGGAGAGAGAGAACAGCTAGTGTGACTCTGGGCAGTTTGGGTTTGTATAGAGTTTTTCCTTTTGGGAGGGGGACACAGAAGACAAAGGACTGGGGACTGCAGGGAATGGCAGGGCCCAGGCAGAGGAGCTAGATAGTCAGGGGGTCACTGAGGTCCAAGTGAGGAGGAGCAGGTGTCACCGGGAGAGGAGTCAAGCTGTCTCTAAGATAAGATGAAAAACTATGGCCGAGGGCATTGTTAAGTCAGGGGAGTAGGGGTTAGGCAATATCACATCAACATCTGAAGTTGAATCAACCAGGCTGCTCTGTTCTCTTCCTTCATTTCAACTCCATCTTGGGACTCTTGGTTTTCTTATTTATTTTTATTTTTCAAGTTGTTTTTAAATTTATTTGAGAGAGTCAGAGAGAGAGAGAGAGAGAGAAAAAGAGAAAGAAAGAATGGGTGCACCAGGGCCTCCAGCCACTGCAAATGAACTCCAGATGAACGCGCCACCTTGTGCATCTGGCTTACGTGGGTCTTGGGGTATAGAACCAGGATCCTTTGGCTTTTCAGACAAATGCCTTAACCACTAAGCCATCTCTCCAGCCCCCATTTTTTTTTTTTGAGGGTGTTTTTTTTCTCTCTCTAGCCCAGGCTGACCTGGAACTCATTCTGTAGTCCTAGACTGGCCTTGACTCACAGTGATACAAAATTTTGGGATTCTGGAAGGGTAACCCAGAATTTATAAGTTTTGGGTTCTGTCCTATCTTTAATAAAGAATTACCAAGAAGGATGGATTATGAAGTTTATCTAGGGGGAAATGACAAATTGTGGGCTTATCTGAGGGAGATTGATATTTAAGGGAAACCGAGGTCTTGAAAGAGAGATTAAAGCTGCAGACGCGAGGAAGGTAAGAGAAAATGAGGTCTCTGAGGAGGAATTAGAGCAAAGCCACAAACGTGTGGAAGGTAAGAGAAACCGAGGCTTTTAAAAAGGGATTAGAGTCGAGCTGCAAATGCCTGAAAAGTAGCATTTAGGAACTGGGGGGGGGGGGGAGGAGGGATACAGTTGGGGTGACTGGACCTCTGAAGGTAAAATGGACAGGAAAGTTTTTCTTAGCTCTTGTCTAGTTCCAAAGAACTGTTTTTCCACAGTCAGGACTCTTCCTGGGAGGGAGGTCTTTCATTGTGGTGGGTCAAGTTCAGCCTCCGGAAATAGATTAGCCAGAGCTAATCTCTTCCTGAGACAGCCCCTAGTCCTAACCAACCAGCTGGCCCTCTGATTCACCTGGGCCAAAAGATAGCCCACCACCCTAAGGTTATAAATACCTTTGCAAGGGGAGGGCGGGCTCTCACTGTCTGATCACTTGGGAACTTTCAGCTATGGGTGAGTTTTTCCCTTGGCCCAGGCCCAGCCAGGAGGGCCCCCCATCCCTTACTCTCCACATGGGTTCTTTATCCCCTCTAACTCCCCACATGGCAGGAGCTCCTTGAACTTTCTTTTCTCTAATTTTTCCCCACACATGTTTCCCCAGGCCCATATCTGGTCACATGGACTCCTGAGCTCCAAGTGGCCCACATGGGCTTTTGGGCTCCCCATGTTGTACTTCTCTTCTCCCCACTCTGTCTCCCCTGACCTCCCAGCCTTCTCCTTTCCATGCTCCTTTGTAAAATCTGAATAAAATGTGGTACTAAAAAAAAAAAAAATCATTCTCTTGAATCTGAAATTGACGATTCTTTGGTTAGCTTGCAGATAGGAACTCAGGGCTTGGGGTTCTAGGAAGCACCCCAGAACCCCAATTTTCCCATTACAGAGCTTGTGTAGAGAGAGTTAGAAGGAACTGGCATGGCATCTGCCATGTACTTTTCCCCGTGGAAGAAAATTAAAAGAGCAAATAGTGTTGACGTAAGGAAGAATAGCAGAGAGAATATCAAAGCCACGACCAGGAGATTCAGAGGAGAAATAAGCAATAAAGAGAGTTACACTCATGAGTTCCGGCCAAGATGGCGACCGCCTAGCTGTGCTGCAAATCCCGGGGAAAGAAAGGCCCTTACAGAGAACACCTGAACCACAAGACACTGGAGAGGATAGATGTAGATCCTAAGGAGAGAGCCACCCCATCATACCTCAAAAGGGCCGGGCTGAAACTAAGAAAAATTGGAGAAACAAGCAAGGGTGCTGTTTTCCTGATGCACCGGATACCAGCACAAGGGGGAAGGAGATCAGCACAGAGAAAAATCAACTCCTACCAAATCAGAGAGCCAGAGCCTCAGAGGCCCCCAACACCTCATCACTGAAGCAGACCAAAAATGAACCCAACATGGCTCAGGGAAATTTTGCGGAAGAGGGGGCAGAAAGAATGTCAGAGCCACATGTTGGGTCATGATAGGCAGAGACATTTAGCTTACCCATAACTGTGGGCTAACTCCACAATGCATGACCCGCATACCTCAACATGGAGGGGCCGGGGGAGGGGGTAGGTCACGGATGAGCCTAATAATGGTACCAAACTGACTGTATTTGCTGAATACAAAACTGACTAATAAAGAAAAAAAATTTAAAAAAAAAGTTACACTCATGTTTACCCAAGTTTAAAGAAATTACACAGGAAGCAAACCAAGAGTTGCTGAGAGCACCCGCGTGGTAGACCTGGAATGTGAGGGAAGTACGTATATGGTGGATTTGGAGACCAGAGGAAAATCACACAAGCAATCAAAGTGGGAAATGATTTCAAACTATAAAACAGAGGCAAGCAGAAAAGAAAGAAAGAAAAATAGATAGATAGATAGAAAATGGACACACCAGGACCTGTTGCCACTGCAAATGAACTCCAGACACATGTGCCACCTTGTGCAACTGGCTTACGTGGGTACTGAGGAACAAAACCCAGGTCCTTAGGCTTTACAGGCAAGTGCCTTAACTGCTGAGCCATCTCTCCAGCCCAGAATATAACTTTATTTAGTAAAAGTTTTGTCCAATCAATAAGGCAAGAGAAAGAAATAAAAGGGATACAAATAGGAAAGGAAGAAATGGAACTATCCCTATTTGCAGATACTATGATCCTGTACTTAAAAGGTAATTTTTGCAATTAATTTGCTGATTGATGCAGATGTAACTAAGGTTCTCAAAAATAAGGTCTTCCTGGATTATCCAGGTGGGCTCTGGGAGCAATACTTCTATAAACCAAGGAACCTCAAGGATTACTGGCAGCCACTAGAAGCGAGGAAGGAGTCATGAGAAGGATTGTTCCTCCCAGCCTCCAAAGAAACCAGCCTGACTGACACCTTCCTTTAGGATTTCTGGCCTCCAGGACCGTGAGGGACCAGGTTCTGTTTGTGAGTTCTTCAGTTTACGGTAAATGTCCACACAGCCCTAGGAAGCTAACACAGATACGCCCTCTAAAAAAAGGGAATTTGATAAACGTAGCATCCATTTTTTTTTTGTTTGGTTGGTTTTTTGAGGTAGGGTCTCATTCTAGCCCAGGCTGACCTGGAATTCACTATGCAGCATCAGGGGGGCCTCGAACTCATGGCGATCCTCCTACCTCTACCTCCCGAGTGCTGGGATTAAAGGCATGCGCCACCACGCCTGGCTCATAGTATCCATTTTAAATAAAAAAAGAAAGGGCTAGAGAGATGGCTCAGCAGTTAAGAGCAGTCCCTGTGCAAACACAAGGACCTAAGGAAGCCTGAGAGGGCTGGAGTTCAAATCCCAGGACTCACAGAAACAGCTGGGTGTGGCCACGTGTGTCTGTAACCCCAGTCTCAGAGGGGAGCAGAGACTCAAGACTCACCAGAGTTCCCGGGGGGAAACAATGTCAAGCTCTGGGATCAGCAGGATCTGGCTCAGGTAAGAACAGCACGAGAGTGACGGAGCTGGACACTTGCTCTTCTATTCCCCAGTGCAGTCCAGACCAAGGGACACCACATGGGCACATACATGTGCACACACCACACACATACACACATCACGTGGTAAGTAGTGTGAAAAGGGTCTATCTCAAAGGAAAAAAATAGGCAAAATTACTATACTTAACAGTGAAACAAGAATAAAGCAAAATGTTGCTCAACATAATTATGGACTTCCCTTCAACTTTTACCTCAAGAGAAAATAAAGCAGGAGAGTAATGGTAAAATGGTCAATTTGTTTTTTATTTTTTATGTTTTCTGAGGCAAGCCCAACAGACTGGCCTTTTTTTTTTTTTTTTTTAATGTAAGAGACAGAGAGAGAGGGAGAGAATTTGGCACACCAGGACCTCCAGCCACTACAATCGAACTCCAGACACGTGCACCACCTTGTGTGCATGTGCCACCTTGTGTGCTTGCGTCACCTTGTGTGTCTGGCTTACGTGGGACATGGAGAGTTGAACATGAGTCCCTCGGCATTGCAGGCAAGCACCTTAACCACTAAGCCATCGCTCCAGCCCAGAATGGTCAATTTAGTTTTTAGTTGTTGTGATTATAAGGCCAGAGATATTAACTTTTGAAAAGATTAAAATTTGGGCCTGGAGAGATGGCTTAGAAGTTAAGGTGCTTGCCTGCCAAGCCTAAGGACTCATGTTCAACTCTCCAGGTTCCACGAAAGCCAGACATACAAGTTGACACAAGCACACAAGGTTGCACATGCACACTAGGTGGCGCACACATCTGGAGCTCGATTGCAGTGACTGGAGACCCTGGTGCACCAATTCTCTCTTTCTCTCTATCTAGTAAATAAAAGGCCAGTCTGAGCTGGGTATGGTGTCGCATGCCTTTAATTCCAGCACTCGGGAGGCAGAGGTAGGAGGATCGCTGATAGTTCAAGGCCACCCTGAGATTACAGAGTAAATTCCAGGTCAGCCTGAGCTAGAGTGAAACCCTACTTTGAAAAACCAAAAAATAAAAAATAAAAAGATTAAAATTTGGGCTGGTGAGATGGCTCAGTGATTAAGGTGATTAAGTGATTTGCATTTGCCTGCAAAGCCTAAAGACCTGGGGTCGATTTTCCAGTACCCACACAAATCCAGATGCACAAAGTGGTGCATGTATCTAGAATTCGTTTGCAGTGGCTAGTGGCCCTGGCATAGTCATTCTGTCTTCCTCTTCCTCTCTCTCTCTCTCAAATAAATAAATAAATAAAATATATAAAAATTTTTCAAAAGATTAAAATTTACATGTCAATAAGGTTAAAAATAGCCTCTAATCTCAGCACTCAGGAGGCAGAGGAGGTCACCCTGAGACTACACAGTGAATTCCAGGTCAGCCTGGACTCTGAGACCCTACCTCTAACCCCCCCCCAAAAAAATGGTTAAAAATAGTTTTTAAAAATCAGTTGCATTCTTATGCTCATACCTACCTGAAGGGAGAATCATAAATGAGCCTCTTATGCCCATAAAGTATGCCCATAAAATAAAAAAGTTAGAAAAAACGATGAAGTAAGGAAGACAAAATAAAAATATCAAGTACCTTGAAATAAGGCCTCTAGGTAAGATGGCAGCTTAGAGGCTGTCTGGTGGAAGAGAAGAGTCACACTAAGCAAAAGAGAAGGAAGCCGGGCGTGGTGGCACACTCGGGAGGCAGAGGCAGGAAGATTGCCGTGAGTTCGAGGCCAGTCTGAGACTACATTGTGAATTCCAGGTCAGCCTGAGCTAGAGTGAGACCCTACCTCGAAAAAGCAAAACAAAACAAAACAAACAAACAACAACAACAAAAACAAAACAGGAGAGAATGAGCTGCAGAAATTCACAAAAAGTAATGATTAGGTAGTTGAAAAGTATGGAGTCAAGGACAGGCAATGGATGGGAAAACGGTCCAGCCAAACACACCCCCAGCTGCATGGCTCCCCAGAGAGGGGGACAGGGAAGCAGGAGACGCCTCTGAAATGTGGCCCTGTGAATAGAGAGTGGCAGTCCTGCTCCCAGGACAAGCCCGCAGCCCCCTTCAGTTGTAGGTTTTAGTGAGGGTGATTGGCCAGCAGTGGGCAGGAATCCCACTGTGTCGCTCTGTGCGGCTGGGAACCGAACCTGCCGTAGCCCAGGGCAAGTGACAGCCCAGGAAGGCAGCTGTGGAGGGAGAACCGGACGCTGAAAAGCTGGAGCGCAGGCAGAAAGGGCTTGGGAAGGGCACCGGGAAGGAAGGGTGGCCGGCTCCCGGTGGCTGGGAGCAGATGTCATCCACTGAGACTAACCCCCGAGTTTGACAGCTCTGGGACTGAGCTGCTGTGAGTGGAATATCTATCTCTACAGCCACCTATCTGCCCTAACTGCTACGGAGCCTGCAATCATTCCACTGGACACCCGCAGCCGCGTCCCTCCGGAAGGGCAATTACTACTTTGGGATGTGTTGCAGTCAGGTTAGCATTGCTGGTAGAAATGACCCAACCACGAGCAGCTTGTGGAAAAAAAAAGAGGTTTATTTTGGTGTACAGGCTCTCAGGGAAGCTCCACGATGGCAAGGGAAAACGGTGGCATGAGCAGAGGGTGGACATCACCCCCCGGCCAACATAAGGTGGACAACAGCAACAGGAGAGTGTGCCAAACACTGGCATGGGGAAACTGGCTATAACCCCCATAAGCCCTGTCCCCAACAATACACTCCCTCCAGGAGGCGTTAGTTCCCAAATCTCCATCAGCTGGGAACCTAGCATTCAGACCACCTAAGTTTATGGGGAACACCTGGATCAAACCACCACAGGGGGTCTTCAAAGTATGAAGATAGCCTCCCCCCCACTTCTACACCTACCCCCAGCTAGAACATTAAGCACCCCTGGGGAGTTTACAAATTCAGTCTGCAGGTGCCGACCTATGTGTGGCCAGCAGAGGACCCTGCTATGCAGAGAAGGAGGCTACCAAAGGGAAGATCATGTCCAATACAAGCTCCATAGTGAATGCTAGCCTAAGTGACAGTCAAGACAAGAGCCCACCACTCTCCTGACCCCACCGTGGGCATAACCAGCACCACCCTCCAATCTGCTCCAGCATTTCTCCTCTCTCTCTCTCTCTCAATTTTTTTTTTTTTTTTTGAGGTACGGTCTCACTCTAGCCCAGGCTGACCTGGAATTTACCATGTGGTCTCAGGGTGGCCTCGAACTCACGGCGATCCTCCTACTTCTGCCTCCCAAGTGCTGGGATTAAAGGCGTGTGCCACCAGGCCTGGCTCCAACTTTTCTTTAAAAAAAAAAAATTATTGGGCTGGAAAGGTGGTTTAGTGGTTAAGTGCTTGCCTGTAAAGCCTAAGGACCCCGGTTGGAGGGGCTCAATTCCCCAGGACCCACGTTAGCCAGATGCACAAGGGGGCGCACGCATCTGGAATTCGTTTGCAGTGGCTGGAGGCCCTGGTGCGCCCATTCTCTCTCTCTCTCTGCCTCTTTCTCTCTGTCTGTCACTCTCAACTAAATAAATGAAAATAAAGAAAAAAAATTTACAAAAACAACTTCTTGTGCTTCCCTTTTTTCTATTATATTTTAGCAGTTTTCCTTGATAGTATTAAAATATGTTTTTAGTTTTTATTCCTTTCCATACATTCATCTAATCTTATTTATATATTTTTTATTATTAAGAACTCTTTTACTTCACTTTTATTTTTGGTTGTTTCCTTCCTTCCTTCCTTCCTTCCTTCCTTCCTTCCTTCCTTCCTTCCTTCCTTTCCTTCCTTCCTTCCTTCCTTTCCTTCCTTCCTTCCTTCCTTCCTTCCTTCCTTCCTTCCTTCCTTCCTTCTCTCTCTCTCTCTCTCTCTCTCTCTCTCTCTTTCTTTCTTTCTTTCTTTTTGACCTGTCTTCCCCCATCTTCTCTCTACTACAACTTTAGTAGAATTTGGGTTTCTTTTTTGTAGGTGTGATGTAGTCTATGTATGGAGCATATGCACATGCGTGTGCAGACGCACGGGCCACGTATGAACCTCTTTTCCCTCAGCTGCCATTTGAATGAGACGGAGTCTCTAGGTCACGCGGGCACTGCTGTTGTTAGTCAGCAATACCGGCAGTGCTCTGCTCACCACCCCAGCACTGGGGTGATGGCTGCGTGTGACCATGCCCAACTGTTCGCTGTCGGTTTTTCAGAAAAACCTCACAGAGTTAAGGGGCAAAGGAGATGGTTCAGTGGACAAAGCACGTATCTCACAAGCATGAGTACCTAAGTTCAGATCCTCAGACCCCACGTGAAGAAGCCAAAAGCTGTGGCTGGCTACCGTGATCCCAGCATGTTTGTGATGGGTGGTGCAGACAAGAGTTTCCTGGAAGCTCACACACTAGCTAACCTGGAGAACAGAGGGCAACCGCTGAGAGAGCCTGCCTGTCACAAGCTGGAGGGCGAGGACCAATACTGAAGAGTCGTCTTTGCCCTCCAGAGTCATGTTGTATCATGCACACCCACACTCACACACGCAAACATGCACGCAAATCTTTCATACACACGTGAATACGCATGACATGCAAACACATCTCTCACACATGAACATACACACACATATCTCTCATATACACATGAATATGCATAACATGTATATACATCTCTCATCCATGAACATGCACACATATACCTTACACACTCACACATGAGCATTCACACACATCTCTGTCACACACACGAGCATGCACATATTTTTCTCACACACACATGAACATGCACACATATCTCTCTGACACACACGAACATGCACATTTTCACACACACATGAGCATGCACACACATCTTCTCACACACATGAATATGCACACATCTCTCTCACACACATGAACATGCACACACATTTCTCTCACACACATGAACATGCACACACCTCTCACACACACCTGAACATGCACACACCTCTCACACACACCTGAACATGCACACATATCTCTCACACACACATGAACATGCACACACCTCTCACACACATGAACATGCACACATCTCTCACACACATGAACATGCACACACATTTCTCTCACACACATGAACATGCACACACCTCTCACACACACCTGAACATGCACACACCTCTCACACACACATGAACATGCACACATATCTCTCACACACACATGAACATGCACACACCTCTCACACACACATGAACATGCACACACATCTCACACACACATGAACATGCACACACCTCTCACACACACATGAACATGCACACATATCTCTCTCACACACATGAATATGCACACATATCTCTCACACACACATGAACATGCACACATCTCTCACACACACATGAACATGCACACATCTCTCATACACATATGAACATTTACACATCTCTCCCACAAATGAACCTGCACATGTCTCTCTCACACACATGAACATTCACATGTTTCTCTCACACACATGAACATGCACACACCTCTCTCACACACAAACATGCACACACATCTCTCTCACACACATGAATATGCACACACATCTTTCTCTCTTACATACACAGACATTTTAATTTTTACTCCCTTTCTTAAATTTATCTAATTCTAATTTTGAACTGTTTTATTATTGGGAATTGTGGGTTTAAAATTTTTTTTTTTATCATTTCTAGTATCCACTCTTCTTCATAGCATTCTCATTTTTTTTTTTTTTTTGAGGTAGGGTCTCTCTGTAGACCAGACTGAGCTAGAACTCTGTAGTCATAGGCTGGCCTCAAACTCACAACAATCCTCCTACCTTGGCCCCCTGAGTGCTGGGATTAAAGGCATGCACCCTTTACGTGATTATCTTCTCATTTTTCTGATGTTGCTTCTCCCCTGTCCTTTTCCTTTCCCTGCCTCTTCCCTTTATCTCATACATTTCCACATTTTTCCTAAATAATTTTAGCTTCATAGCACATCCCACGTTCGTTTTCTCATTTTCTGGCTGCTGGTTATTGTGGGCTTTAGTGGATCTTAAGTGTTTGCTGTTGTTTTGTCTTCCCCTCACTGGTGGCGCTGGAGGTTGAGCCCTCCACAGTAGGCTGCTCAATAAATAAGAAGATACCAGGTGAAACCCGAAGAGGTCCACGCCAAAAGAATGCAAAACGCACCGCAGAAACAAATATGAAATATCAATGTAACGTGACGCCTCCAAAAGATCATTAAGTCTTCAACTACTGAATTTCAAAGATGAAGAAATGGGTAAAATGCTGAATGAAAATCTCAAAAGTTTCCTAGTGAAAAAAAATGAGCTGAGGATGTAGCTCAGTAGTGGAGTCCTTGCTGAGGACCAAAAAAAAAAAAAAAAAAAAAAAAAAAAAGGAAGGCTTAACAGAAGTTCACTAATAAAAATGATTCAGAGCCAGACATGGTGGTGCATGCCTTTTATCAGAGTCAGTTCCAGATCAGCCTGGGCTAGAGTGAGACCCAGATTCAAAAAAAAAAAGCAGAGGCTGGAGAGATGGCACAGTGGTTAAGGAACTTGCCTGCAAAGGCTAAGGACCTGGGTTCAATTCCCCAGTACCCACACAAAGCCAGATGCACAAGGTGATACATGAGTCTGGAATTCATTCACAGTGGCTAGAGGCGCTGGTGTGTCCATTCTCTCTCTCTCTCGGTCTGTCTCTCAAATAAATACAATATTTAAAAAAAAACAGAAAAGAGATTAGTAATCTAAAACAGAATATATACACAGAGATAAATTAAATCCAAGACCTGCAGGAGAGTCAGCAACATAGAGAAGAAGGCCAGCTAAATGGGTGAAAAGCCCATATCATAAAGCTAAAACAAAGTCACTATCATGGAAGGGAAATTTAGCAATAAAATTGAGATTTTGAAAATAAACAAATAGGGGCTGGAGAGGTGGCTTAGCAGTTATAGTGCTTGCCTGCAAAGCCTAATGACTGGGGTTCAATTCCCCAGTACCCACATAAAGCCAGATGCACAGTGGTACATGCATCTGGAGTTTGCTTGCAGCAGCTGGAAGCCCTGGCATATTCATTCTCCCTCTCTCTCTTTCTCTCTCTCTCTGTCTCTCTTTTTCTCTTTCTCTCTCATTGAAAATAAATATTTTGTTTAAAAAAGAATCATCAGGGCTGGAGAGATGGCTTAGCGGTGAAGGCATTTGCCTGCAAAGCCTGAGGACCCAGGTTCGATTCTCCAGGTCCCATGTGAGCCAGATGCACAAGGTGGCACATGTGTCTGGAGTTTGTTTTCAGTGGCTGAAGACCCTGGCATGCCAAATCTCTCTCTCTACCTCTCTCTGTGTGTCTCAAATAAAAAAAAATTAAAATAAATAAATTAATAAATAAATAAATAAATAAATAAAATCATCTTAAAAAAATCATCAATAGACATGGCCAAGCAGAAGCACATCAGGGATGGAAAATGTGAGGGGAAATAAGCGAGCATGGTATGGCAACAATATCTCAGAGACACCAACAATCCACAGGATGGAGGGGTCTGAGGCAGACAGCAAAGCCGTTCAACAAGCGTACAAGGGAATAGTCCCCCAATCTACGGACAACATGGACGTCCAAACACAAGTGGCATTTAAAGCCCTGCACAGACACAAGCAAAGGACAGCCTCTCCACAACACATTGAGATTGAGGCGAGAAAGATACAATGCAACGGAAGCTGTGAGGGGAAATGTCAACTCACGTACAAAGGCAAGCGCATCGGAATAATATCAGATATCTCTCTGAGCCTCCCTAAACGCCAAGGAGGAATACAATGCTGTATTTCAAGGTCTGAAAATATGGAGCTGCCAGTTAAGATTGCTATCTTCACAAAACAAGGACATTTCAAGACAAGTGAAAACTAAAGAAGCTCGTGACCACCAATCCAGCACTACAGAAGATACTTTCCAAAACTTAATACACAGCCAGGGTGCGGTGAATAAATAAAGAAATAAATAACTACATCTAATTATCCGTTGTCAGTAACAAACACATATCCCTGGTCAAGATGAGCACAGACTGAGTGTGAAAGGATGGAAGTAAATCTATCAAGCAAAAGGAAGCTGAGACTGTGAGCAGAGTATTTTGATACACGATGAAGTAGACTTCAAACTAAAATTAACCAGCAGAAATAAAGTAGACTCCTACCTATTAAAAAGTGAACTGTCTAGCTGGAGAGGTGGTTTAGAGCGAGACCCTACCTTGGAAAACCAAAATGAAATTGGGCTGGAGAGATGACTCCGTGGTTAAGGCACTTGCCTGCAAAGCCTAACAACCCAGGTTTAATTCCCCAGTGCCCATGTAAAGCCAGATGCGCAAGGTGGCACATGCGTCTGGAGTTCAACTGCAGCAACTAGAGGCCCTAGTGTGCCCATTCTCTCTCTGTGTCTCTCACTCTCTGTCTCACTCTGCTTGCAATTAAATAAATAGTATTTTAAAATATTTTTATTTTATTTATTTATTTGAGAGCAACAGACAGACAGAGAGAGAAAGAGGCAGAGAGAGAGAGAAAGAGAGAGAGAGAGAGAAGAGAACGGGTGCACCAGGGCCTCCAGCCACTGCGAATGAACTCCAGTTGCGTGCACCACCTTGTGCATCTGGCTTATGTGGGTACTGGGGAATCAAGCCTCAAACTGGGGTCCTTAGGCTTCACAAGCAAGCGTTTAACTGCTATGCCATCTCTCTAGCCCCTAAAAATATTTTTTAAAAAGAGAAGAAGAAAATTATGAAATTTTTCAGGAAAATGAATGCAAATAGAGATCACTATGTTATACTAAATAAAAAATAAAGAGAAATGAGATTTAAGTATAAATATGAATATATAACAATAAACATGCATGTCTGCATGTATGTGTGTATGTAGGTAATGAAAACAGAAAAAGGGGACTTTGCAGGGGTGAAACAGACTTTGAAGAAGGGGAGAGGAAAAAAAAAAGAGTGATGAAATACATGTACCACGAAAGCTGGAGGGAGAGGGGAGTTAGTGAAGGATAGGAATAATAAGAATATAGAGCAAAATCGACTATATTTAAGAAGATGCCACAAGGAAACCCATTACTTTCTAAGTTAAAAGATCATAATAAAGGGCTAGAGAAATGGGTTAGCGTTAAGGTGCTTGCCTGCGAAGCTTAAGGACCCATGTTTGACTCTCCAGGTCCCACATAAGCCAGACACACATGGTGATGCAGATGTGCAAGGTTGCACATGCACACAAGGTGGCACACACATCTGGAGTTCGACTGCACTGGCTGAAGGCCCTGACATGCCCATTCCCTCTGTCTCTGTCTCTGTCTCTGTCTTTCTCTCTCTCTCTCTCTCGTAAAAAAAGAAAGAAAAAAAAGGCTAGTCTGTTGGGTTTGCCTCAAAAATAAATAGTAACAATGCCAGGTGTGGTGGCGCCCGTCTTTAATCCCAGCACTGGGGAGGCAGAGGTAGGAGAATCGCCGTGAGTTCGAGGCCACCCTGAGACTACATAGTTAATTCCAGGTCAGCCTGGGCCAGAGTGAGACCCTACCTCGAAAACAAAACAAAACAAAAATAAATAGTAACAAAGTAAAACAGAGACCCTTTATGTGCTGGAGAGATGGCTTAGCTGGCAAGGCTGATTGTTCGCAAAGCCTAAGGACCCATGTTCAACTCCCCAGATCCCACATAAGCTAGACACACAAGGTGACGCATGTGCAAGGTTGCACATGCACCCAAGGGGCACATGTGTCTGGAGTTTGGTTGCAGTGGCTGGAGGCCCTGCCATGCCTATTCTCTCTCTCTCTCTCTTTCATAAAGGTATGTGCCACCATGCCCAGCAAAAAAAAGAGAGACCCTTTAAATTGAAGAGGTGGATGTTAATAATGAAAATTTGAACATTTAACTGAGGGAACCCAAAAGAAGACTTATAGTTTTACTTTCTGCATGTGTAGACATGTATGCATGTGTGTTTGCTATTGCATGCACACTATGTGCATACATGCAGAGCAGAATGTTGGGGTCCTCTGTTGCTTTTTTGTGCTGTTTCCTTGAGACAGAGTCTCACTGAATTGAACCGGGAGCTGCCATTGTTTGGTCAGGAGTTCCAGTCTTGTGTGGCCACACCCAGCTTTTTCCTATAGGTGCCAGGGATCAAACTCAGGCCCTAAGCTTATGTAGCAAGCACTCTTACTGCTGAGCTACTGCCCCAGCCCCCCTCATAGAAGATTTAAAGAAATGGAGACACTTAATAGTCTACATAGGGAGGTTCAAATTAATAATGAAGATATAAACCGTCCTAAATAAATGTTTTGTTTCTCACAATGTGAATACCGACCGAATTTTAAGCACTTAACAAAATAATTCTAAAGTTCATCTGAAAGAATCAAAGAGGGAAAATAGCCAATTACTATTTTGAAAATGAGTAATAATGTTGCATTAGTATATTTAGTAACACAGAAAACATTTCAAAATATATTTTTAACACATTACACAATGTTATAAGCATAATTTTTGTTAAAAATTAAATTATGGGGGCCGGAGAGATGGCTTGGTGGTTAAGCCTAAGGACCCATGTTCAACTCTCCAGATCCCATGTAAGCTGGGTGCACAAAAGTGAGGCAAGCGCAAGGTTGCACATGCCCACTAGGTGGCGCAAGTGTCTGGAGTTCAATGGCAGTGGCTGAGGCCTGGCCAGTTCTCTCTCTCCCTTTCTCTCTCTCTCTCTAAAATAAAAAAATTAAAAAATAAATTATGCATAAAGTGGTTTGGAGTAGATATAACAGTGCAAGTGATGATCTCAGAGTGATGAAATGATGGACAGTATTTTAGCTCATCTCTATCCTATCTCTTCTACCACAAGCATATAATGTGTATTGCCTTAAAAAACTCAGACTTAGGGCTGGAGAGGTGGCTTAGTGGTTAAGGCATTTGCCTGAGAAGCCAAAGGACCCAGATTCGATGGCCCTGAGGTGCCTATTCTCTCTCTCTCTCTCTCTCTCTTCTATCTGCCTCTTTCTCTCTCTCTCTCTCTATTTCTCAAATAAATGAATTTTTAAAAAGCACTCAAAAATTTTAAGAAATCTTCCCTTATTGAACCCCATCCCTTCAGATCTGGGCTAGGTGGCTGTTTTGCTGTCCCTATTGCAGACAATGTCATAACTCCTCATCCCTCTAGCCTTTATAAATAAAGCTGTTATCTTCATTCTCTTAACATAAACCCTAATATGTAGTAGGTTCACAATAAGATTTTTTGACGAAATGAAAAAATGAGAACACACACACACACACACACACACAACACACACCCCCCATCTGCAACTCCTCAGCACACCACTAGAGGGAGCTGCATCCACATCAAGATAGTGCCAGGAGCTTAGAGCATCTTAAAAAAATTAAATAAAAATAAAAAGTTGTTTTTTTCCACCTATGAAAGCTTCCAGAAAACATTATCAAGTCCACCTGAAGGGAACTGAATGTAAGCCATTCCTAACAATGAAATGATGAAATGTCTGTTCTAGGATTAGAGAGTCCCAAGATAGCTCCCCCCACTCTCTGATCTCAGTTCACTGTAGCTCATATCTGCTCTCCCCAGTCTTATCTGTTCTCGAATTGCATCCTGTGTCTTACCTCTGCAGCAAGAGAGCAAGTTTATATTCAAGCTCGCTTCTCTCTCATGTACCAGCTCGGTTGCCATCCCTAAACGTGTGTAAAAATACTCGCTTCATTGCATTAAATAGTTAGCATTCACTCTCAAGAAAATCCAATAGGCAAAGTTCCAGCCTTACAAAACACGAAATTATGTGATGATTACAAGAACACTCTCAGATTTATCGAAGGTTTCAACACAAAGTCACAGGAGGAAGCTCTCCCAATACACTTAAACCGTGGTCATGTTTTTGGAATTAAAGTGGCAGCCGTTCTTAAGCGGAACATGATTAAAAGAGTGACAGCCCACTGTCATTGACAGCGGTGGGTCAGACAAGCCCATTCACAGGAGGCAACGAATCCTCCAGAGCATGCTGGCACTGGAATACTTAATGTCTAAAATTAAAAACCACACACAAACACATTTTTTTTTTTCCAACGGCAAGGAAATTGTAGGTCTAAATTGTAGATCTGCCGAGTTATAAGAGCTGCGATCCATGCCGTCTACAAAGAAAGATGAGCGATAGATTTGGGGTAGATCTCCAGCATTGTCCCCAGGTCACCTCCAGTCTCTAATTAGTGTGACTTTGAGCACGTGACTTGACCTCTCTCTCTGCTTCCTTTCCTGAAATATAAGGAAGATAGATAGTAAGGCTTAACTGCGTAGGATTCTCTTAAGGATTAAATGAGCTGATGTGTGAAAAGTGCTTAAAACAGTTCCTAGTAAGTATTCAAAGTTGTCACTATTGCTCATTAGCTCAAGCGACAAATTAACACAGAAAACATTCAGCACGCTGTGCCTGGCCCAGAGTAGGCATGGAGTGAAGTCTGTTAGCATCGTCTGAGAGAGAAGGTCTGGACAGCCCCTGTGCTTTGAGCTCCCCTCCCCCTTGCAAGCTGTATCCCCCCCCCACACACACACACACGTGTGCAGCGTGAGACGTTCCCCACCCTCAGGGGCTCTGATTCCGTATTCAGTCCGGTAGCCTTCTGCTGGTAACTTACCACTCTACAGAAATAGCTTGTCATTGAGAAAACGTACTGGCCAGCTGGTTCTGATATGACTAATAGGCCCCCATTTTATCAGTTTAGGGTACAACATAAGGTCACGTGTTCACTAATGTTCAACATGGAGGGACTTTAAGCCCCATAGCTGATCAAATCTGCCCCGTTCTTGGTGAGGAATTTGGACTTCCTGGCCCTCTTTTTCCCCGTGATTATTCTTAAGGAAACAGGGCTTGTTTGATCCGATCCGCAAAGCATTTATTAAGTCCCTGCTGTGAGCTCAGTTCAGGTACTGTGGAGGAAGCAGAGACTGAACCTCCAATCCTTGCCCTCGGGGGGGGCTAAGTAATATCTGAGCAGAGGGGTGCTAAGCACTATGAAGAAACACAAAGCCACAGCGAGAGGGATGTGTAGGGAGGCAGGGGTGGGGAGAAGCGGTTTTAGATGGGAACGGAGGCAGAGAGGCAGGAGTGGAAAGGGTGAGTGGTACCCACTGTCCAGTTGACCTGGTGACTGATCTGCCGCAGCGTTACTGGAGATGCGGGGGCCCATGTCACCCCTTCCCACTGGATTCATAAGCATCCAGGGAACTCCCACACCAGGCCCAGGACAGCCTGACTCACAGGCATCCTCTTAATCCCGGAAGTTTGTATATAAACCCAGACTTCTCAGGCTGCCACTGGCCCAGCGTCCAGGTTCTCCAAAGGATGGAGCAGTTTCCCATCTGGCAGCTTCTTTGGCTTCCCCCATACCTTGGGGCTGGGTCCAGTTCCCTCTCTCCTTATCAGCTCAGAATTAGCTATGCTGAGAATGATGGTCAAAAAGGGCTTTATGACCCCAACAGCTCTCTGGTTTATTCCCGAAGGCATGGGGTCTCCCACCTCCACCTAAGTCACGGGTTACAAGAGTAGCCTAATCTAGATTTTAGCAAATCTCTGTAAGAGACCAGAGAAGAAATAGTTAAGATTTGTGAGATAAAGCGGTTTTTGACACGTACTCTTTTTGTTTTATAATCCATTAAATTGGTGTGTGTGAGTGTGTGCACATGAGTTCTTAACTGGTAGGCTATTTTCAGTAGGTCTTAAGTCATAGTTTGACAGGACCCATCCCAATCTATTTCTTTCTTTTTTTTTTTTTTTTTTTTGGTTACTTACATTAAAATTATTCAGTGGCTCCCAGGTTGATCAAGTAGTTTCATCAGTTTGCCTTTTTGTTTATTTATGTCAGAATGTCACTATGTAGTCCGACCTGGTCTTAGATCTGTGATCCTCCTGCCTCAGCATCCTGAGTGCTGGAATTATCAGCATGTGCCACCAATCCTGGTCTTGGTTTATTTTGATGGTTAATTGAGTGTTCTCAGGGTTAGATAAGATCAGATAGCGTATCATTCTGTGAGACCCAGCACACAGTAGGTCCTCGATTTGTTGCAGGGTGACAAGCTGCATTTTGGGGGCAACCAGCTGTATGGTTTCTCTGCAGAGGGAGTTGCCTTCTTTGAGAAAACCCCCACAGAGCACATTGGCTGTGGGGTAACAGTCTGCTGGTGGCTGGGAAGGAGATAGTGATGCGATTGCAAGAGGAGCACTGCATGAGCCATTAATGAAGTCAGGGAAACGAGTCCCTGGACAGCGGGAAGGAGGGGAAACAGAGGTAGACAGTTTGTGAGCCTACTGAAGCCCACAGAAAGAATGGACAGAAGACAAAGCCTTAAAAAAAAATTAACAAGACTATCAAATATTCCACTTCATATTTTATTTTTGATTTTTGGTTTTTTTGAGGTAGGGTCTAGCTGTAGCCCAGGCTGCCCTAGAATTCACTATGTAGTTTCAGTCTAGCCTTGAACTCACAGTATTTTGTTTTCAATTTTTTAGAAGATATTTTTACTGGGCTGGTGAGATTACTTAGTGGTTAAGGCACTTACCTGTGAAGCCTGAAGACATAGGTTCAATTCCCCAGTACCTACATAAACCAGATACACACAAGATTGGCCCATGCATCTGAAGTTCATTTGCAGTGGCTAAAGGTCCTGGCTCACACATTCTGTATCTGCCTCTTCCTTCCCTCCCTCCTTCCTTCCTTCCTTCCTTCCTTCCTTCCTTCCTTCCTTCCTTTCCTTCCTTCTCTGTCTCTCAAATAAATAAATAAAATATTTTAAAATAGTATTTATTTATTCATTTTCAAGGAGAGAGAAAAGGGAGAAAGAGAGAGAGAATGGGCATGCCAGGGCCCCTAGCCACTGCAAACGAAAGCCAGATGCATACGCCACTTTGTGCATCCTGGGGAACTGAACCTGGATCATTATTAGGCTTTGCAGGCAAGTGCCTTAACTGCTGAGCCATCTCTTCGGCCCCCTGCTTTTTTTAAACAAATATTTTATTTATTTTTGTGCTGCTGACATATAAACCCTTTCAGGACCCAAGCCCTTACCTCTTCCTCTCAAGCAGCACAATGGCTGACTTCCAAGCAGGAAGATTTATCCGAAGATATGGAGCCCATGAAAGAGTTCAAAGGCTTATAGAAGATAGTGCTCTGAAAAGCAGTGTTGGCCATCCTGTGGGACTGCTACTCCTGATTCACCAGAAGTACCTCCAGGACTGTTTAAGGGCCCAGGGAAATAATTTCTGATTGGCCCAGTGTCTTGGCCTGGGCTGCTAAGATATACCTTATAAGGCACTGCATAGATAGATGTCTTCAAGCGGTTTGGGCTACTATGACCAGGAAGGGTTGGGGGGGGGGGCACTGTAGGGCAGGTACAACAACTAGTGTCTATGACAACCACTGCATACCACCAACCTCTGCAGGTGGGGCTAGGGGAGAGGAAAGGAGACAGATGGGCGCATGTGCACTAGAAAGACAAGTAAGAGCTCGGGGGAAACAGAGACTTACAGCTGAAGGTCATGCTGAGAAATGAGCCCTGGAAATTCACAGAAATCCTAGGGAAGTCCTAGAGATTTTTCCAGAATCAGATGCCGTGCACCCCCGTGTGCATCTGGTAACGGGGGGTCCTGGGGAAACCGAGCCTTGACCGGGGTCTTAGGCTTCTCTGGCAAGCGCTTAACCGCTAAGCCATCTCTCCAGCCCCTTATTTATTTATTTGCAAGCAGAGCGAGATAGAAGAGAGACAGAGAATGGGTGCACCAGAGCCTCCAGCCACTGCAAACGGACCCCAGATGCATGTGTCACATTGTGTATCTAGCTTTATGTGGGTACTGGGGAATTGAACCCTGGTCATGAGGCTCTGAAGAGAGCAGCTTAACTGCTGAGCCATCTCTCAAACTTTTTTTGAACAACTTTTTTTTTTGGTTTTTCGAGGTAGGGTCTCACTCTAGCCCAGGCTGACCTAGAATTCACTATGTAGTCTCGGGGTGGCCTCGAGCTAGTGGCGATCCTCCTACCTCTGCCTCCCAAGTGCTGGGATTAAAGGTGTGCACCACCCCGCCCAGCTTGGACAACTTTTATTAAAATCTAGATTGTATAATCTTCTCCTTTAATCTGAATCTGGGTCTACTGAATCTGTAAGATGAAGGATTGGGGTTGACATAAGAGACAGGAATAGCGCCTCTGAAGTCACCCTGCCAGAGTGTCCCGGCAGCCTCTTCCATTGAAAGGGAACAAGGGCCCAGGGCCCCTTACCTAGCAACCCACAAAGCAGAGACTTCCCAATTCAAATTCAGACTCAAGGGTTTGGAATTTTAAAAATGGGTCTTCAGTGTCGGGGGAGAGGGCTCACTGGGTAAAGTGCTAACCACACAAGCATGATGACCCTGAATTAGGCTCCCCAGAACCCACGTAAAACGCCAGGCATGGAAGGAAAGGCAGGGAATTCACGAGCTTGCTGGCTGGCTAACTCGTTCACCCTTACCAGCGAGCTGCATGACCAGCAAGACACCCTGTCTTGAAGAATAAGGTGGAGATAACTGAGGAAGACACCTGACATTGACCTCCGGTCTCCACCCGCAGGGAAACACATGTGCTTCCACCCACGTGTGAACATGCATGCACACACTGTGCATACCACGAACACACACATTCATCATGCAAAAAAGAAAAATGAAAAAAAACAACAACAACAATGAGTTTTGAGATCCTACGTTCATTCACTTTCTTTCTTTTTATTTTTCTTTATTTATTTGAGAGACAGAGACACACAGAGAGAGAGAGAGGCAGAGAAAATGGGCCCGCCAAGACCTCCAGCCACCGCAAACGAACTCCAGATGCATGCGTCACCTTGTGCATCTGGCTTGCATGGGTCCTGGGGAATCGAACCTGGGTCCTTTGGTTTGCAGGCAAGCTGCCTTAACCGCCAAGCCATCCCTCCAGCCCTTCACTCACTTTCTTTACCTACTCATTGGGGTTCTGAGCCAGTGGTTATCAGCAACCTGGGAATCTGCTACCAGTGCTGATTCTAACGTCCCATCCTTTAAAAAATGATTTTTATTTATTTGAGAGGGCTGAGAGAGAGAATGGGCACAGCAGGGCCTCTAGCCACTGCAAACCAACTCCAGACACATGCACCACCATGAGTATCTGGCTTACGTGGGTTCTGGGGAATCGAACCTGAGTCCTTAGGCTTCACAGCCACTTGCCTTAATTGCTAAGCCATCTCTCTGGCCCCAATGTCCCATTCTTGATTCATCGCTTCAGAAACTAGCAGGTGGGTGGGAGTTTGATGGGGACACAAACAATCAGCATTTTCACAAACTCCTAGGTCCTTCTGGCCAGCCTTAACTTCAATAACCACCATTCTAGAGGGCTTGCCCCTGAACACAGATGGTCAGTGAGGAGACACAGAGTTCCTGGCCACTTTGTTTTTTCTCATACAAATCTCTCTACTGAAATCTGGTCCATTTCCTTTTTTTTTTTTTTTTTTTTTTTTTTTTTTTTTAAGCCCGGAGTATTTCACTTCAGTTAACCTTGCATCTATGTCCCAGAGGAGATTTCCACACTCTACCCCTAGAGCTATGCCACTGTTGCAACAATTTATTTTTCCATTTCCACAAAGTCCCCTGGCTGTAGTTTTTTTTAAACAATTTTTAAAAATTAACTTATTTATTTGACAGAGAAAGAGAGGGGGAGAGAGAGAGAGAGAGTGAGAGAATGGGCATGCCAGGGCCTCCAACCACTGCAAATGAACTCCAGACACGAGTGCCCCCTTGTGCATCTTGCTAACGTGGGTCCTGGGGAATCGAACCTGGGTCCTTTGGCTTTGCAGGCAAATCCTTAACTGCTAAGCCATCGCTCCAGCCCTGGCTGTAGTTTTTTTTTGTTTTTGTTTTTGTTTTTGTTTTTTGTTTTTTGAGGTAGGGTCTCACTCTAATCCAGGCTGGCCTGGAATTCACTATGTAGTCTCAGGGTAGCTTCGAACTTACAGCAATCCTCCTACCTCTGCCTCCCGAGTGCTGGGATTAAAGGCATGTGCCACCATGCCCGGCTTCCTGGCAGTAGTTTTTGATGTTACTATTTCTGCTGAAATTGTGAGAGTTATTATCAGGGGTCTGATCTCTTCCTCAGCAATTCTTGCCAATAACCTTAATTCCTCTAACCCTGTCGCTGCTAGGACATCACTGCAATTCCAGTGTTGTGAGGTCATTAAGAGGGTTGAAATCACCCAGGCTCACGAAGCCTGACAATACTTCCTGGTCCCACGATGCTGCCCCACTTCACGGAAAAGACTTTTGCCCTCTGGAACTTAGTTCAAAGGAGCTCATTTTGGCCATGACTTATATAACTCAAAGGCTACTTCTTTTTGTCTTTTATAATTTTTAGAAATTTCTTTAATATTTATTTTTATTAATTTAGTAGAGACAGAGAAAGGGAGGTAGGGAGAGAATGGGCACACTAGGGCCTCTAGCCACTGCATGCATGCGCCACCTTGTGCATCTGGCTTACGTAGGTCCTGGAGAATCGAACTGGGGTCCTTTGGCTTTGCAGGCAAGCACCTTAACTGCTAAGCCATCTCTCTAGCCCCTGTCTTTTATATTTATATTTTTATTTATTTATTTGAGAGAGAGAGAGAGAGAGAGAGAGAGAGAGAGAGAGAGTAGGCACACCAGGGCCTCTAGCCGCTCCAAATGAACTCCAGATGCATATGCCACTTTGTGCATCTGGCTTTACATGGGTGCTGGAGAATCAAACCTGGGTCCTTAGGCTTTTCAGGCAAGCACCTTAACCACTAAGCCATCTCTCCTGCCCTGCTTTTGCTTCTTAATGAATAGCATGTTTTCAGTCATTATATATATATTCTTTTTTGTTGTTGTTCATTTTTATTTATTTATTTGAGAGTGACAGACAGAGAAAGAGGCAGATAGAGAGAGAGAGAGAGAGAGGTTGGGCGCGCCAGGGCCTCCAGCCGCTGCAAATGAACTCCAGATGCATGCGCCCCCTTGTACATCTGGCTAACGTGGGTCCTGGTGAATTGAGCCTCGAACCGGGGTCCTTATGCTTCACAGGCAAGCGCTTAACCGCTAAGCCATCTCTCCAGCCCTTGTATATTTTTCTATACTAGCAATTTACTGTCAGTGTACAGTTTCCTTAAACAGGTACTATAAATAAGAAAGCATAGTGTAAATCCTCCATTTGGAGGCAATTATGTCCTCAAGTACATTGCATTTACAGTCCATCCTCTTATTTATCAATAGAAAAATGATCATGTTTGTTCCATTTGATATTCTGTTACTGAGTCCTGATGTGTGATTTTGTTTTGTTGTTGTTTTGGTTTTTCGAGGTAGGGTCTCACTCTAGCCCAGGCTGACATGGAATTCACTATGGAGTCTCAAACTCACGGCAATCCTCCTACCTCTGCCTCCCGAGTGCAGGGATTAAAGGCGTGCGCCACCACGCCCGGCTGTGTGCAAATTTAATACAATGTTAGCACTCATGGACGGCTTTCTTTGCTTGCTTTTGCTGCTGATATTTCTGCCTGTCTCATTACTTTTCACCCTTCTCTGTCACTTTCATTTTGTGAATACTTTATGGATAAATTTCTTTTTTTTTTTTTTTCCTGAGGTAGGATCTCACTTTAGCCCAGGATGACCTAGAACTCACTCTGTAGCCTAGGCTGGCCTCACACTTATGGCAATCCATCTACCTCCCCTCCCACGTATTGGAATTAAAGATGTGTGGCACCATGCCCAGCTGATAATTTCACTTTTTTTCCACTTATTCTGAGAATATTTTTCAGTCCTTTGGTAGATGATTTTCAGCCATTCACACCATGACAAAAGTTTTATTTGTTTTTTGTTCTGTCAATTTATTTTATGAATTCTATTCTTTTTTAAGTTTTATTTATCAACTCTTTTTATTGAATTTTTAAAATTTATTTTCAAGCAGAGAGATACAGACAGAAACAGAGTATGGGCCTCTGGCCACTGAAAATGAACTCCAAACACATGCGGTACTTTGTGCATCTGGCTTTACATGGGTACTGGGGAATTGAACCCTGGTCATTAGGCTTTGCAGGCAAGTGTCTTAACTGCTGAGCGATCTCTCCAGCCCTAGTTTCTAGTCTTAATCATTCCTTCTTTCTCTAGTAGTAAAATTTATTTTTTCTTCATTCATGATTTGTAAATTATTTATAATTTTACTTTCTATTTGCATTTGCTTAATTTAAAATGTACAAACATATTTGAATAATGCCTTTTAATTTCATTAAAAACAAGGGGACTAGAGTGATAGCTTAGTGGTTAAGGTGCTTGCCTACAAAGCTAAAGGGCCCAGATTCAATCCCCCAGTACCCACCTAAAGCCAGACGCATGCATCTGGAGGTGTTTTTTTTTTTTTTTTTTTTTGCAGTTGCTAGAGGCCCTGGTGCACCTATTCTCTCTCTCTCTCTCTCCCTCTCTGCCCGCCTCTTTCTCTCTCTCTCTCAATCAAATAAATAAATAAATAATTTAATTTAAAAAAACAAGGGAAGCCTGGTGTGGTGGCGCACACCTTTAATCCCAGCACTCAGGAGGCAGAAGTAGGAGGATCACCGTGAGTTCAAGGCCACCCAGAGACTACATAGTGGCTTCCAGGTCAGCCTGAGCTAGCTAGAGTGAGACCCTGCATCGATAAAAACAAAAAACAAACAAACAAACAAAATAAGGGGGTCTGGAGAGATGGCTTAGCAGTTAGGGCGCTTGCCTCCAAAGCCAAAGGACCCAGATTCGACTCCCCAGGACCCACGTAAGCCAGATGCACAAGGGGATACACAAACCTGGAGTTCGTTTGCAGTGGCTAGAGGCCCTGGCATGCCCATTCTCTCTCTCTCTCTCTCTCTGTACCTGCCTATTCCTGTATCTCTCTCTCTCAAGTTAATAAATAAAAAATAGAATATTAAAACAGCAAGGGTTAGCCGGGCGTGGTGGTACATGCCTTTAATCCCAACACTCGGGAGGCAGAGGTAAGATGATCGCCATGAGTTCGAGGCCACCCTGAGACTCCATAGTGAATTCCAGGTCAGCCTGGGCCAGAGTGAGACCCTACCTCGAAAAACCAAAAAAAAAAGCAAGGGTTGGAGAGATAGTTCAGCAGTTAAGGTACTTGCCTGCAAAGCCTAAGAACCTAGGTTTGATTCCTCAGGACCAATGTAAAGCCAGATGTACAAAATGGTATATTCATCTGGAGTTCATTTGCAGTGGCTAGAGGCCCTGGTGCGCCCATTCTTTCTCTCTCAATAAATAAATAAATAAATAAATAAATAAATAAATAAATAAATAAAACTTTAAAAAACAACTATACAAGAAAAATATAAACATATTTGCTTTTTTTGTTTCTCTTTTCTTTTTTTTTTTTTTTTTTTTTTTGAGGCAAGGTCTCACTCTAGTCCAGGCTGACCTGGAATTCACTCTGTAGTCTCAGACTGGCCTCAAACTCACAGTGATCCTCCTTACCTCTGCCTCCTGAGTGCTGGGATTAAAGGCTTGTGCCACCACACGTGGGCATATTTGCATTTTAAAAGTTTGAATGACAACTAAACATCATGGGCCATGCCAGTAATCCCAGCATTCAGAAGGCTCAAGCTGGAGAATGGAGAATTTGAGGCCAGCCTGGGCTACATAATGACTTTTGAACCAGCTTGGTCTACATATAGTGAGACCCTGTTTCAAAAAACAAAGCGAAACAAATGAGATAAATGGATGTAGTGTTGATTCAGGATTTGGGGGTTCAGGAGGGCCCCGCCCAGAATGTATGAATGTCAAGCTTTGGGTTCTGTCCCACCTCTAATAAAGAAGTAGTAAAGACAGACTCAAGAAGTATAAGTCATGAATTACTAAGTTTATTTAGGGAGACTTCACAAATTGTAGGGTTTAGAAAACACTGCATAGTTTATAAGTTTTGTTTAGGAGAAATTGTTTTTGGGGGGGCGGGAGTGGAGTACAGCCACAAGCATGTGGAGGGGAATAAGCTGAGGCTTTCCAGGAAAGACTGAGGTAGGGCCACAGGCACATGGAGGATAGAACTTAGAGGTATATATAGGGAGACTTAGAAGGTGTGAACACGCACGGTATCTGCCCCATGCTTTCCCATGGAGAAAGTTAAGAGGGCAAATGGTGAGGCTCAAGGAAGAATGAGGGAAAATACCAAAGCAGAGACCAAGAAATGCAGACGAGAAGTGAGTAATGAAGAGAATTACGCTCATGGTTATCAGAGTTTAAAGAAATTACACAAGTAGCAAGCCTAGAGTTGGTGACAGCACCCACGTGGTAGATCTGGAGCGTAAGAGAAATACGCATGCTGACCAGAGGGAAATCACGCATGTAATCAAAGTGAGAAGTTACTCCAAACTGTAAAGTAGAAACAGAGGCAAGCAGAAGAGTTCTCCTAGACCAAGAAACAGTGTTATGCTGTCCCTGCCTGGGTGAGGGGGAAGCCAGACTCATGTGTGTCCCCGTGGCTCCAGAGGAGAGGAGAGGCAGGCAGTTGAGTAGAGCCAGAAAAGCAGAGCAGGGCAGAGTAGAGCTAGTGACAGGAAGAAGACAGAAGCCTTTATAGGCGTGGAGAAGACTGGATTGGTTTGCAGATTTGGAGGGAGGAAGCTAGAGCCCGTGGGTCTGGGTGGTGGTGCTAGACCGTGGGCAGCAGGGGGCGCTGTAGACCAGTCTCCATCAGATGCGAGTTCCTTCTGCCAAGAGCTCCTTTCTTGTGCCAGCGTGAAGTGGCACGTGGGGTGGCATTTCCTGCTTCTCTCTGGGCCTCAGTATCTGACAGAAGCTGCCTGAAAGGAGCTAGCTCTCTCCTGTCCTGCTTCAGTGTGACAAGTTCAAGTTTCTTTCTTGACTCCCAGTCTCACCGGCCTCTGATACCCTCATAGAACCATAGCTGCTCGTGGTGTATGCGAGTGCAGACTCAAAGACATTATTTTAAAAAACTCAAATAGGATCCATGCCTATAACTTCCTACAATTTACTTCCTCCATTGAATATTAGATCGCTATAACTAAAATAGAGACAGCGTTATATCAGTACTAACATCATTGTCATTTGTATCATCATTGCAGACTGTAATGTGGGTTTTCTGATTTTATATAAACATTCCTCTGCTAATAAACGTTTTGTTTGTTCTAATAAAAATCATTCCGCATATAGTTATGAACCTGCACACTTTAAAAAAAAAAAAAAAACGTTTTTTTTTGTTTGCAAGGAGAGAGAGAGAGACAGAGAGAGAATGGGTATGCCAGGGCCTCTAGCCACTGCAAATGAACTCCAGATGCATGTGCCACTTTGTGCATCTGGCTTTATGTGGGTACTGGGGAATTGAACCCTGGTAGTTAGACTTTGCCTTAACTGCTGAGCCATCTCCCCAACCCCCCGCCCCCACAGTTTATATAATAATATCTGGTTGTAAAGTTACTCAGTCAAAAATTATGTATACTTAAGATCTTGGTAGCATTTCCCAAATTATCCTTCAAAAGTTATGTCAGGGCTGGAGAGATGGCTTAGCGGTTAAGGCAGTTGCCTGAGAAGCCTAGGGACCCATGTTCGACTCTCCAGATCCCACGTAAGCCAGATGCACAAAGGTGAGGCAACTGCAAGGTCACACATGCCCACTAGGTGGCGCAAGCATCTGGAGTTGGATTGCAGTGGCTGAGGCCCTGGTGCACCAATTCTCTCTCTCTCTCTCTCTCTCTCTCTCTCTGAAAAAAAAAAGAAGAGTTGTGTCAGTTGATGATACACTTAACAAACCTTGATGGGTATGCCTATTGTCTCACACTCTAGTAGTGGTGGGTTTAAACAGTCATCGAGGGCTTTGTATATTTGCTGGCTGAAAAAGATATGCTGCTGCATTTAATTCATAGCTGTCTGGTTGATGTTGAGGTCATGAGTCTGCATATTTATTGACCCTTCAGACTTGTGAACTCCCTGTACCTTGCCCAGCACTTCATGTACTTTGCTTACTTGTGTGTTATTTATCATTTTCCATATTCATTTGTACATGGTCTTTATAGTATGTGTATTAATCCTTTGTCTAGAACATTTGCTGAAAAAATATGTTTTTGGGTCTGTGGTCTGATTATTTACTTATGACTTTTACCTGCAAAAATCTGTTTGTAGGATTGCCCTCAGTGACTATGTCCTTTCATAGCTTTTGGGATTCCGTCTTCCTCCCTTACTGAGCAATTATAAAGATAGTCTACATGGGGCTAGAGAGATGGCTCAGCAGTTAAGGTGCCTGCCTGCAAAGTTTAACTTCCCGGGCTCAATTCCCCAGGACCCACATAAAGCCAGATGCGCAGTGGCACATGTGTTTGGAGTTCGTTTGCTGCAGCTGGAGGAGGTCCTGAGGCAGGACCATTTTTTTTTTCTCTCTCTCTCTCTTCTATTTCTCTCTGGTTGCAAATAAATAAATAAATACTTAAAAAGATAGTCTATATGTTTTCACAGTCACTTCCAGATTCACATTTTTAAATTTGCATAGAGCAGCTGGGTGTGGTAGCACACGCATTTAATCCCACCACTCTGGATGCAGAGGTAGGAGGATCGCCGTGAGTTCGAGGCCACCCTGAGACTACATAGTGAGTTCCAGGTCAGCCTGGGTAACAGTGAGACCCTACCTCGAAAAACCAAAAAAAAAAAAAAAATTGCATTGAGCAGAACTTGAACAAATTCCTGCAATCATGTAGCCAGCACCACAAACAGAAGAGTTTTAAAACCCTCAAAACTCATTCTTATCCCTCCAGCCCAAACCGAACCAGTAGCAGGCAACCTCTAATCTATTTTTAAGAAACTTTTCATACAAATGGCCACATAAAGTATGCAGCCTTTATCTGACTTCTCTCACTTGGCATAATACGCTTGATTTCAGCCCATGGTGATGTGTCACCCAGTGCCTTTTTCACTGCATATTTACACTGTACTCCACTAAAAGAAACACTGTTAATCTATTCATACATACACACCTACCACACACACACACCACATAAAATATAACATCCCATATCAACAATACTACCACCACACATAATATACCCCCCACACCAACATCACCACCACACATAAATTAACCCCACACCACCACCATCACCACCACACATAATATACCCCCAAACCAAAATCATCACCACACATAATATACCCCCCACACCACCATCATCACCAACACACATAATATACCCCACACACCACCATCATCACCACCACACATAAGATACCCCGCACACCACCATCAACACCACACATAATATACCCCCCACACCACCACCATGACCACCACACATAATATACCCCCCCACCACCATCATCACCACCACACATAATAAACCCCCGACACCACCATCATCACCAAAACATATAATATACCTCCACATACCACCATCATGACCACCACACATAATATACCCCCCCTACACAACCACCATCACCACCACACATAACATACTCCCCACACCACCATCATCACCACACATAATTAACCCCCACACACCACCACCATCATCACCACACTTAATATACGCCCCAAAACATCATCATCACCACACATAATATACCCTCCACACAACCATCATCACCAGACATAATATCCCCCCCATACACCACCACCATCACCACCACACATAATATACCCCCCTACATCACCATCATCACCATGACACATAATATACACCCCCACACCACCATCACCACCACACATAATATACCCCCCCACCACCATCATCACCACCACACATAATATACCCCCAACACCACCACCATCACCACCTCACATAAGATACCCCCACACAACCATACCATCACCACCACACTTAATATACCCCCCACACCAGGCCATCATCCACCACACACAATATACCACCTACACCACCACCATCATCACCACACATAATATACCCCCCACACTCAACCATCACACACCACACATATAGTACCTCCTACACCACCACCATCACCACCACACACAATATCCCCCCACACCACCACCATCACCACCACACATAATATACCCCCAGACCACCACCATCACCACCACACATAATATACCCGCCTTCACACCACCATCACACATAATAGACCCACCACCATCACCACCACACATAATATACCCCCCACCTCACCACCATCACCACCACACATAATATACCCCCCCACACCACCACCATCACCACCTCACATTATATATCCCACCACACCACCACCACACCACCACACATAGATATTACCCCCCCACACCACCACCATCACAACACCACACATTAATATACTCCCCACCACCAACAACCATCACCACCACACATAATATACCCCCCACACAACATCATCACCACCACACATAATATACTCCCACACCACCACCATCACCACCCACACATAATATACCCCCCACAGCAAACATCACCACACACATAATATACCCCCACACCACACCATCACACCACACATAATAAACCCCCACACACACCATCACCACCACACATAAATACCCCCCACACCACCACCATCACCACACACTATATATACCCCCACACCACCACAACCACCCACACAATAATATCCCACACAAAACCCCATCACCACCACACATAATATCCACCACCCACACACACCATAATCATACCACACACATCAAACCAAAACCATCACCACCAAATAATATACCCACACACACCACTCACAACACCACACATAATATACCCCCCACCACACCACCATCACCACACACAATAATACATACACACACCACATCCACACCACCATCACCACCACACAATAAGATACCACACACCACCATCACCACACACATATATACACCCCACACACCATCATCACCAACACACATAATATACACCACCACACACCACCACACACCACACATAATATACCCCCACACACCACCATCACCACCACACATAATATACCCCCCACACCACCACCATCACCACCACACATAAATATACCCCCACACCACCACCATCACCACCCACATAACCCCACCCACCACACCACCACACATAATTACCCCCTACACACACTCACCCACACATAATACCCCAACCACCACCACACACCTAAATACCCCCACACCACCCACCCAACAAAAACCCCCCCAAACCACCACACACATAATATACCCACCCCCATCACCACCACATAATCCCCCCCACCACACCATCACACACACCAAAATACCCCCAACACCCCATCACACAACAAAATCCCACACCACACACCACACATAAAACCCCCCACACACCACCATCACCCCACATAATACACCCCCCACACCACCATCACCACCACACATAATATCCCCCACCACCACCATCACCACCACATAATATACCCCCACACCACCACCATCACCACCACACATAATATACCCCCACACCACCATCACCACCACACATAATATACCCCCCCACAAACATCATCACACCACACATAATATACCCCCCACACACCATCACCACACATAATATACCTCCCCACACCACCACCATCACCTCCACACATAATATACCCCCCACACCACCATCACCTCCACACATAATATACCCCCCACACCACCACCATCACCACCACACATAATATACCCCCACACAACCACCATCACCACCACACATAATATACCCCCCACACCACCACCTCACCACCACACATAATATACCCCCCACCACCACCATCACCACCACACATAATATACCCCCCACACCAACACATCACCACCACACATAATATACCCCCACACACCACATCACCACCACACATAATATACCCCCACACCACCACCATCACCACCACACATAATATACCCCCCACACCACCACCATCACCACCACACATAATAAACCCCCCACACCACCACTTCCATCACACACATTATATACCTCCCGACACCACCACCATCACCACCACACATAATATACCCCCCACACAAACATCATCACCACCACACATATATATACCCCCCACACACCACCATCACCACCACACATAATATACCCCCCACACCACCACCATCACCTCCACACATAATATACCCCCCACACAACCACCACCATCACCACCACACATAATATACTCCCCACACCACCATCATCACCACACATAATATACCCCCACCCACCACCATCACCACCACACTTAATATACCCCCCAAACACCAGTCACACCACACATAATACCCCCACACCATCACAACATCACCACCACACATAATATACCCCCACACACCACCATCACACCACACATAATATACCCCCACACCACCATCACCACCACACATAATATACCCCCCCACACCACCATCACCACCACATAATATACCCCCCACACCACCACCATCACCACCACTCATAATATACCCCCACACCACCACCATCACCACCACATAATAACCCCAACTCACCCACCACAACCACCACCATCACCACCACACATAATATACCCCCACACACCACCATCCACCACCACACAATAAGATACCCCACCACACCACCATCACCACCACACATAATATACCCACACACCACCACCATCATCACCACACACATAATATACCCCACACACCACCATCATCACCACACATAATATACCCCACACACCATATATCACCACCACTATAATATACCCCCACACCAACCATCATCACCACACACAATAATATACCCCCACAAACCATCATCACCACCACACATAATATACCCTGCACACCACCACCAACATCACGACCACACATAATATACCCCCCTACATCACAACCATCACCAGCACACATAATATACCCCCAACACCACAATCTTCACCACCACACATAATGTACTCCCCACACCACCACCATCACCACCACACATAATATACCCCCCACCACCATCACCACCACACATAATAAACCGCCCCTACACCACCACCATCACCCCTCATAATATATCCCCCACACCACCATCATCACCACCACACATAATATACCCGTCACAACATCATCCTCACCACACATAATATGACCCCCACCACCATCACCACCACACATAATATACCCCCCACACCACCACCATCACCACCACACATAATATACCCCCCCACCACCATCATCACCACCACACATAATATACCCCCCACACCACCATCATACCACCACACATAATATACCCCCCACACCACCACATCACCACACACATAAAAAACCCCCACACCACCATCATCACCATCACACATAATATACCCCCCACACCACCAACATCACCACTACACATAAAAAACCCCCACACCACCACATCCCCCACACACATAAATATACCCCCCACACCACACCATCACCACCATCACAATATATATACCCCCCACACCACCACCATCACCACCACACATAATATACCCCCCACACCACCATCATCACAACCACACATAATATACCACCATACACCACCACCATCACCACCACACATAATATACCCATCACAACATCATCCTCACCACACATAATAGAACCACCCACCACCATCACTACCACACATAATATACCCCCACACCCCCATCATCACCATCACACATAATATACCCCCACCACCACCACCAACAACACCACACATAATATACCCCCCACACCACCATCATCTCCACCACACATAATATACCCCCCCCACAAAACCCCCACCAACACCACCAACCAAACATAAAATACCCCCCACACCACCAACATCACCATCACACATAAGATAGCCCCCACACCACCATCACAACCACACATAATATACCCCCACACCACCATCATAACCACACATAATAAACCCCCACACCACCACCATCACCACCACACATAATATACCCCCCACACCACCACCATCACCACCAAACATAAAATACCCCCACACCACCAACATCACCATCACACATAATATACCCCCCACACCACCACCATCAACACCACACATAATATACCCAACACACCACCATCATCACCACCACACATATGATACCCCCCACAGGACCATCCACACCACACATAATATACCTCCCACACCACCACCATGACCACCACACATAATATACCCCACACATACAACCACCATCACCACTACACATAATATACTCAAACACCACTATCATCACCACACATAATATACCCCCCTACACCACCATCATTACCACCACACATAATATACCCCCCACACCACCATCACCACCACACATAATATACCCCCACACACCACATCACCATCACACATAAAAACACCCCACCACAACCACACCATTATACCCACACACAACACACACATCACACCACACCACCACCACAATAAAACCCCCCATACACCACCACATCACCACCACACATAAATACCCCCCACACCACATCACACACCTACTCACCCCCAATACACCATCACACCACAATAATATACCCCACACCACCACCATCACCACCACACATAATTACCCCACACCACCCCAACATCACCACACACATAATATACCCCCCACCACCACCATCACCACCACACATAATATACCCCCACACACCACCATCAACACCACACATAATATACCCCCCACACCACCACCATCACCACCACACATAATATACCCCCACCACACACCACCACTCACCACCTCACCATCACATCCACACATAATATACCCCCCACACCACCATCATACACCACCACATATAAATATACCCCCCACCACCACCATCACCACCACACATAATATACCCCCACACCACCATCACACCACACATAATACAACCCACACACCACATCACCACTACACATAATATACCCCCCACACCACTACCATCATCACCACACATAATATACCCCCCTATACCAGCATCACCCCATACATAATCCCCCACAGCACTCCATCACTCCCAGACATAATATATCCCCACACACTACCACCATCACCACCACCTATGATATACTCCCACACACACACACAAAGAACTTTCAGGACAACAAGGTAGCTTCTGATTTTTTTGGCAAGTATAAATCAAATTATTATGAACAACTATAGAAATGTTTTTTAAAATTTTTGTATTTTTATTTATTTATTTGAAAGCAACAGACGAAGAGAGAAAGAGGGAGATAGAAGGAGAGAGAGAGAGAGAGAGAGAGAAAATGGGCGCGCCAGGGCCTCCAGCCACTGCAAACAAACTCCAGACGTGTGCGTCCCCCTTGTGCATCTGGCTTATGTGGGTCCTGGGGAATCGGGCCACGAAGCAGGGTCCTTAGGCTTCACAGGCAAGCTCTTAACCGCTAAGCCATCTCTCCAGCCCTAGAAAAGTTTTTTGATGAGTATAAGTTATCCCTTTTGATTAAATGCCTAGGAGGATAAGTAAAGCCTATGTTGTATATGTTTAACTTTGTGAGCTGTCGAGCTGTCATCTAAAGCAGTTGTAGTATCTGGGGTTTTTAATCTTTAAAGGTTCCAGTTTCTTTGTTTAAAAACCGTTTTCTAATAGGTGTACAGTGGTAACTTCTTGGACATGTCCTACCCAATAATACCATAGAACATCTTTATTTATAACTTATTTGTCATCCGCATATGTTGTTTTGGGCGAAGGGTCTGTGCAATTCTTTTGTTCACTTTAATTTTTTTTTTTTTTTTTTTGAGGCAGGGTCTCACTGTAGCTCAGGCTGACCTGGAATTTACTATGTAGTTTCAGGGTGGCCTCGAACTCACAGTGATCCTCCTACCTCTGCCTCCCCAGTGCTGGGATTAAAGGCGTGCGCCACCATGCTTGGCACTTTAAAGATTTTTTAAAAAATATTTATATATTTATTTGAGAGAGAGAGAGAGAGGCAGATAGAGAGTGAAAGAATGAGCACGCCAGGGCCTCCAGCCACTGCAAATGAACTCCAGACTGCATGTGTCACCATGTGCATCTGGTTTATGTAGGTACTGGGGAATCGAACCTGGGTCCTTAGGCTTTGCAGGCAAGTGCCTTAACTGCTAAGTCATCTCTCCAGCCCTAAAGGGTATTTTTTTTTTTGCATTCAATTTTTAAAGGTCCTTACGCGTGTGTGGGGGTTAGTATGTGTGCTATGTGTCTGTGTGGTGGTGCATGCCCGTGTGTCTGCATGGACTCGTGTGCATGCAGAGGCAGGAAGGGGACATTGCGAGTCCTCCGCTGCTCTTACGTCTTACTTCCTTCGGATCGAGTCTCTCACTGAACCTGGAGTTCTCCATTTTTCCCTTAGCCTGGCTGATCAGCAAGCCCCAGAGATCTTCCTGTCTCCACCTGGCTCAATGCTGGGGTTACAGGCATACTTAGCTACCACCCAGCTTTTTACATGGGATCTGGGAATTGAACTGAGGGCCTCATGGTTATACCGCAAGCACTTTAATCCACCGAGCCAGCTCACTGGTCCCTTGAAAGTTCTTTATATTTTTATTTTATTTTATCTATTTATTTATTTATTTGGTTTTTCAAGGTGGAGTCTTGCTCTAGTCCAGGCTGACCTGGAATTCACTATGTAGTCTCAGGGTGGCCTCGAACTCCCGGCAATCCTCCTACCTCTGCCTCCCGAGTGCTGGGATTAAAGGCAGGTGCCACCACACCCGGCCTATTTTTATTTTTACTTTTATTTTTATTTACTTATTAGAGAGAGAAGGAGAGAGAGAGAGAGAGATTGAGAATGGGTGCGCCAGAGCCTCTGGCCACTGCAAACAAACTCCAGATGCATGTGCCATCATGTGCATCTGGCTTACGTGGGATCTGGAGAATCGAACCTGGATCCTTAGGCTTCGCAGGCAATCGCCGTAACCTCTAAGCCATCCCTCCAGTCCCAGTTCTTTATATTTATAAACATGCATCCCTTGTCAGGTATCAGGCTGTGAATCTTTCTTCCAGGCTGTGGCTTATCCTCTCTTTTAGCAGTGCCTTTTGCACAGAAAAAAATTTAATTTATTAAAAAGTGTTGGGGCTGGAGATATGGATCAGCAGTTAAGGTGTGTGCCTGCAAAACCTAAGGATCTGGCTGAACCACCACCAAATCCAGCTGACGCCCAGTATTCTGTGGATTTTTCTTGTTTGTTTTTTTATACACTGATGCTCAGTTGCTCGAGAACCACGTATTAAAAGGACTGTCTTTTCTCCACTGAATTGTTTTTACACCTTGGTCAAAACTCAGACAATTTAATTCACTTCTGGACTCTCTCTTCATCACTAATCCAACAATATTTTCACTCACAGCTTGCTGTCCTAATTGTTGTGGCTTTAGAATAAGTCTTAACAGCAAATGACATGAATACTGAACTTTGTTATTTTCAAAAATTTCTTATTTTAGTTCCTTTGGTTATCCACATCAGTTTTAGCTATGGTCTCCAGAAGAGTCACAACCCCACTAGGTTTTTTGATTAAGTCTGCATGCAATCAAAGTGTCCCCTTGAGAACTGACGTCTGTACGCTATTGACTCTTGCATGAATTTGTACTTAGGTTTTATGTATGCAGATAATGCTAAATTAAGTATAGTAAATAATATACAATGGCACTAGTTTTTGTGCAAACAGCACTGCTTTTTATTTTTAAAAAATATTTTTATTTATCTATTTATTTGCAAACACAGAAAAAGAGACAGACAGAGAGAATGGGCACACCAGGGCCTCTTGCCGCTGCAAACCAACTTCAGACACATGCACCATGTTGTGCATCTGGCTTCACGTGGAACAGTACTGCTTTTTAAAAAAAATATTCTATTTTATTTATTTGACAAAGAAAGAGGGAGAGAGAGAGAGAGAATGGGTTCACCAGGGCCTCCAGCCACTGCAAACAAACTCCGGACGCATGCACCCCCTTGTGCATCTGGCTAATGTGGGTCCTGAGGAATCGAACCTTGGTCCTTTGGCTTGGCGGGCAAATGCCTTAACTGCTAAGCCATCCCTCCAGCCCCAGTATTGCCTTTTGACTTTGTGTAGAACTACTACTTATTTTTTGCATATTGATTTTGTATCCTGAAAACCTTCCAATAATTCTTTTTTAGTTTTGCCAAGTTTCTGATAGGTTCCTTGAGATTTTCTAAGTAGACAATCATGTCAGAATAAAACCAACTTTATTCCTTACACTTTAACCTGGATGCCTTTTCTTTAGTTTTCATGCCTAATTGCATGAAAAAGATGACAGTGAACATTCCTACTTGATTTCTAGTCTGAGGGGAAAATCATTTTATTCTTCATCATTAAGTACAATGTAAAGTTGTTCATAGATATCATTTATCAATTAAGTTTTTTAAGAGGTCTTAATTACTTGAATTTTGCCTGATCCCTTCTCTGCTTCATTGAGAATATTACTCGGGGCTTTAAAATTATCTGTATGCTTAGATCACCAGCCCACCTAGAAATTTTTATATTGTATGTGAGAGTAATTGGATTTTTATTTCCCCCAAATGATTAACTGCTGAATACTGTATAATAAAATATCATTTTCCTACTCATTCGAAATGTCATTTTTGTCAATGCTGAGCTCGTGCATGTATGTGGCTCTGTTTCTGGGCCATCTCTCTTGCTATACAAATTAATTATGCTGTTTCCATGCCAATACCTCACTGAATCAATTACTATGCCCTATGATATCTTTTGATATCTGCTAGAAAAAAAATGTTATTCTTACTGATTTTTCTCTTCCAGATGACCCTGAATCTGCTTGCCAGCTTTGACACAGAAACTTGTTGCTCTATTGATGGCAAAGCATTATGTTTATAATACATATAAATATGCTAATATTGTGTAGCTATAAATTCTTGCCGAACTGATTTTTGTAAACATTGTTGTTTTGTAGGTCTGAGCTTTTCTGTTAGGAAAGAGTATGAGTTTCTCTAGCTAGTCAAACAATTATTTTTAAATTTTAATTCAGGTGTATAGTTTCTTCATGAAAATGTTTATATAATTTACCCTATTAGTATCTTACTAGACCTAAAGTTTTCAGACATTTTTCTTGGACTTTCTGGGTATACGGGAAATACCATCTGCAGAAAGTTAACAATTTTGTGTCTTTCAAAAAATAACTGTTGAGGGTGGCTAGGGAGATGATCAGCTGTTAATGGCACTTGCTTGCAAAACTGGCCAGCCCAGGGTTCAGTTCCCCAGCTACCCACTTAAAACGTGACAGGCATTCATTTGCAGCAGCAAGAGACCCTGGCATACATACACATAAATAAATACAATTTTTTTAATTCTATGTATTTTATTTTTGCCTTTTTAAACAATTACTGTTTTAAGTAAAATGTCTAGTTGGACACAACATGGCAATAGAGTTCCTAATTTCTAATCCTGTATTGTTTCTGATTTTAACAGAAATACTTCAAGTATCTCGTGTTTAAACATTCAATCTTTGGTAGAGAACCATTTTCAAATATAAGACACTTTCTTCTGTGACTCACGACTTTAAACCAGAAATGTGTGTTGCTTTTTGTCCATTACTGTTTGAAACACCTATTGAAAATAACATCTTTTTTTTTTTTTCCCCTGCAGAGAACACAATGGATTCTATCAACATATATTCTATTGTCCAGCTGGGAGAAACTTGAGAACTTGGGGGCAATGCAGTATTCGTTTAATACGTTGCCAGCTTTAGACTTTGTGCTTGTGTCCGTGAGTGTCATCTTTTCCTTCATTGCTCTGCCTCGTTTCAAAACCAGGATAATAGCTATTCCTTATGAATGAAACAGTGTCTCATGAAATACTTGTTATTCTGTAGTTTTTTTTTTTTTTGGTAGCTACAGATGACAAAACTACTTGGGTCTAGAAAAAAACTACTTGCTTCTTATCTTTTTAAATTAAAGCAGGTCTTTGATTATTTTTATTTCATTTTATTTTAAATTTTTATAATTTTTTTAAGACAGGGCTTCACGTAGTCCAGACTGCCCTAGAACACACAATGTAGCCAAGGATGACCGTGAATTCCTGATTTCTGATGTCTCTACTTTCCGAGTGCTGAGGTTATGGGCAGGTGCCACCATGGCTGGCAACCATTTATTTTTAGGTGACAGTCCATAGACACTGTGTCCTTACTCAACAGTCATCTTTGGTGACTTGTCCTCTCATGAACAAACACTTCATCTTCACTTTTGTTGCAGTTGCTAAAATTGTACACAGAATTCACACAGCTTTCCCCACACTTGTTCCTTATACTAACTCATAGCTCTTCCATCTTTTCTCAATCTGGCTTACCAAGAATTTATCTATTTTATAGGTCTTGTCAGAAAATAGTAATTGGTTATATTAAGGAAGCCCGACCTTTTTTTATTTTATTACTAATTTTGTTCTTCCTTTTTTTTTTTTTTTTTTTTAGCTCTTGAGTCAAATGCTGCGTTTGTTTATTTTCACAGTTTCTGTTTCCTACAGGCACTTATGGTTGTACGTCTTTCTATGTGCACCACCTTGGCAAGGCTCGCAGATCTCGAGATATAGTGTGCGTGCTTGTTCATTTCTAAGGAGTCGTCATTTCAAACTTAATTCCTCCATAATCCAAGTTAATTACAAATGTGCTTGCTCATTTCCAAGAGGAGAGTGGATTTTGTCATTGTTTCTTTAACCATCTTTTTTTTTTTTTTGTTGCTAACTAGCAATTTTATGCTTATGGGAATCATTGTAGGCTGTATAATATCTGTCGTAGTTTGAGATGGTGTTGTAAATATCCATGCAAGTTTAAACAGACTGTATGGCTACTATTTCTGGAATATAAAACTGCTTAATAATGTCATTAGAATCTCCCACATCCTTATTTTTTTTCTACTTTGAAATGTTTTAAATAGCATTGGTTTACATTGTTGACATTTGCCTAGCATATCTATTTTTATTACTTAATTTTAAATTCCTGGGTCATTTTGTTTAGGGTTTGAGATAGATAGCATATAGCTTTTTTGTGTGTGTGTGTTTTTTTTTAAAGGAATTTGGGTCCCATGTTAATGTTAATCCAAAGGTCTCTGTTTTCACAAGTTTAGTGGATTTATTAACACTGTGATCACTGACGCGTCAGACGCCTTCCATTTAATTTTTTTCACTTATAATTGTGTCTCCTTTTTTTCCTTTCCTCTTTCTGTTGAATTAATGTTGCTTCCTTTATTTCGATTAAAAAAATCAAGGGTTAGGAAGTTATGTGTAGTATTTTAATTTTTCCAGTGGTTAGCTTTTTAAGCTCATGAATTTATTTTATAGCTTACCTATCTTCAATTACTTGACATAACCAGTTCTTCTCAAAACAAATCAAGAACTCACCTTTCTCCCCTTGTTCCTGCTACTTCCTGCGTAAAAAACCACTAGGGGCTTTAGTTCTAGCTTGCTATACTATACTATTACTCTTTTCATCCTTCTCCTCCCCACCTCTTCTGTCCCCCCCCCCAACCCCAATCAATAATTAGTTCAAGTTTCACTCTATTTTGTCACCAAATTTCCTGTCTTTCTACCTTGATTCATTTCCCATCTTCCGGGAGCACGTTGTTTGGTTGCCCTTCCATGGAGGGACTTGAGTGGTCTTTGTACTGACCCTGTGCATTTCTGAAAGGGTTTTTGTTTTGCTGTGGTTTACCTGACCCTGGATTTGAAGTTCAAATCGTTTTTCCATCAGAACCTTGAAAGTCCTGCTTCATTGTCTCCTGGAATCCACGTGGCTGAAGAGAAGCTTTCCCCCTTAATGGCCAATGTACGGGTGGCCGTCCTCCATGACTAAGAGGCGGACGAAAAGGGGCACGGGCTGGTCGGTTCCCCAATCCCCACCACTCTTTTAATTCCCCATTCATTTAGCCGATATTTCTTGGGCATTGAATGTTCCAGCTGTGTTCTGAGACATGTTTTTTAAAGTCAAACATTTTATGTACACACACACACAAAAAGTATAAAGAATGATACAGCCATCGGTTATCCTCACCACTGCTATTGACAAATCCTGTCATTTTGCCTTATTTTACCTCAGGTTTTAAAAAACAAATGAATGAAACAAGAACCAGTTGAAATCCTATTCCCTTGTCTCCTGTATCACTGCTCTAAATTTGCTGTTTATCACCCCACTTAATAATGTGTTAAACTTAAAAATATGGAAAAAAGATCAATAATGTATAAGAGCTAATATAGTGCTTGCTAGATGCGTATAAGGTAATCACATCACATATGTTAACTTATTCTGGCTACAACTCAAGTGAGGCAGGTACTATGATTATTTCCTTTGTGTGAATGAGGAAATGTAACTTAATTATAGTCACATAGCTGGTGGGTGATAGAACCAGAACCTCAAAGTCTGGCTGCAGAATTTGTACAACTAATGTAACCTAATGTGCTGATCATTAGCACGTACTTACAAAGTTAGGCTTTTGGAAAATGGTATCATTTTTAACATCCATTTTGAAAATCTCTCTCTCTCTCTCTTTTTTAAACGCTTCTAAAATCTTGGAGTGTGTTTTCTTCTGCTGTGTCTTGCTTACCGAACAGAGAACATGCTCCGTAATCTGCCTAGTTTTGATTTGTTGCTTATTTCTAATCCTATGTAGTACTTCCTTGCGGTTGTATAAATATTTAGGCTGCTTCAAAAGATTGTAGCAAATGCTGCACTGAAAATGTTTGTAGATATCTCTGAGGGCGATTACCAGACTTTCTCTAAGGCATGTAACGAAGACCTGAAGTTCTAAGCAGTAGGGTTTGCACATCGTCATCTTGACAAGTTATTGTCACATTGATGAGCCAACTTACAATCCCTCCGTGGGAAAGAAGAGGGTTCTGTGTCTTGATTGGGCTTGTTAAACTCCAAAATCACAGCACGTGCGCTTCACTATTAAGCACGGAGCAATATATTATCCCACAGACTCTTACATCAGCCACTTTCTGTCTAAGCTTAACCACCTCACTTGGGCTGAGTCTCATGTAAAATGCTTGCCATATTTCATACCACTTATTATTTTCTGAAGCCCACAATGCTGTAGGCTCTGTGAAGTGTTTCAAATTAATCAAACTAAGGCCCATTTTGGTTTTGAAAGATACAATGCATTGTTAGTAACAAAAGTCACCATGTTGTGCAACACAACGCCAGAACTTATTCTGCTACATGAACTGTAACTCTGTACTGGTTAACCAACACCATAGGGTCATATATAATCCATTTAGGCTTGTAAGTTAATAAGAACCTGAGTGTAATTTAAAATAAATTCAGTTAGATCTTAAAAAATAATCTGACGGCCAGGCTGGAGAGATGGCTTAGTGGTTAAGGCGTTTGCCTGCAAAGCCAAAGGACTCAGGTTCAATTCCCTAGGACCCACGTAAGCCAGATGCACAAAGGTGGTTCATGCATCTGGAGTTTGCAGTGGCTAGAAACCCTGGTGTGCCCATTCTCTCTTTATCTTTCTCTCTTTCTGCTTCTCTCCTCTCTCTCTCTCAAATAAGTAAGTAAATAAATATAAAAGATTTTAAAAATCTGCTGGCTAAGAACAATAAATCTAAGGACTATGACTAACATGATGAACTTTTACAAATATTTCATTATAGTTTAACACTAAACAGTTGTCTTAATAACACCTCAATAATATGAACATTATACTAAAAATGATCAAGTGAATAATTACTTATGCATCTTGAGAAACTTGACTGAGTTAGAATTTCTGTCTTCTAGAAACGTGCATTTTATACATACACACACACACACACACACACACACACACATATATATATGATTTTGAAAAAGTCCTTTTATCCAATTGCTCTGCCAGAGATGCAGCTGGGCCTTAAACGGCAACATCAGCCTCACTAATCTAACAGCCCATTCTGCATCTCTACTTGTGTGTATCAAAGCATCCCAAATGCTCCAAAACCAAACTCCCAATTCTCATCTCCTGTGTCCCACTTCATTTAAGTCCTCTCATCTTAAAGCAGAAAGCACCTTCATCTGGCTACTGGGATGAAATCCTGGCAGTGACTCCTGAGCACTCACCCTCTCTCATACCCTCCATCTAACACATCAGCAGATGGCTCCGACTCTAACTGAAAATGACATCCCCAGCCTGACCACCCCTCCTTGGATATCTGCAGTGGTTTATTAACAAGCAATTTGAGCCGGGCGTGGTGACGCACACCTTTAATCCCAGCACTCGGGAGGCAGAGGTAGGAGGATCGCCGTGAGTTCAAGGCCACCCTGAGACTCCATAGTGAATTCCAGGTCAGCCTGGGCTAGAGTGAGACCCTACCTCGAAAAACAAAAACAAACAAACAAACAAAAAAAAACCCAGCAATTTGAATCGTATCACCGCTCGAAGTCCCGCTTAAGACTTCCATCTCACGCTTCCCGTTGGTTTGCAAGGTGCTTCGAGTGCTGTCCGTCATCAGGCTTCTCTTTGCTTCTGCTTCAGCTTTGTGTGAAGCAGAAAGATGGTTCCCCAGAGATGTCCGCACCTAGTCCCCACAACCCATGAAGATGTGAGATTGCATGGCAACGTAGAGCTCAGACTGCGGGTGGAATCTAGCTTTCTCATTGGTTGATTATCCAGGGATGGTCATCCTGGGTTATTACAGTGCACCAGACACACCATGAGGCTCCCTGTATGTGAAAGGCAGAAGAGTAGGTCACAGAAAGACTTGCCCCCTGCGCCTGGTCACTGCCTTTGAGGGTGGAGGAAGGGATCCTTTGTAGATCAAGAGACCCCTGCTCTGAAAGCTTAAGGGCAAAGAAATGAATTCTTACTTAGGACCTACAGGTCTTTTATATATTTTTTTTGTTTATTGAGACCCATTTTGGACTTCTGAACTACAAAACAGACAATTTTTGTTGCTGTTGTTTTAAGCCATTGAATTCATCGTTATTTGCTACAACCACCTTTAATTTGCCCATCACCCCAACAGGCTCCTGCCTCGGGACTCTTGCGTTTACTAGCCCTGTGTTAGATTTTAACAAGTCTTATTCTCTTCAGGGAACCTCATCATAATGGCTTTTCCTGAACATGCCGCACAAAATACTCCTGTTTGGAAGTATCCACTGACCCCGTTGTGTTGTTCTCCACAGGATTTACCATTGATTTTGCATTTGCTTACTTACTTGCTTGTTATTGGTCTTCCCACTAAAGTGTACGCTCTATGAGGATAGAGACTGTTCCTGACTTCATCTCCGATGCTTCATACGACGTCAGGTGGAGAAGAGGCACCTAATGGCTGTGAGATGAATGCCTAGCAGGAAGGACACAGTTTAGATTGGAGGTGTCCGGCTTCTCAGAGGAAGCCAGGAAGAGTGAATGTGCACCTGGCTTACGTGGGTACTGGGGAATCAAGCCTGGGTCCTTAGGCTTTGCAGGCAAGCACATTAACTGTTAAACCATCTCTCCAGCCTTCAAGACATATATTTAAATAAATGAATAAATACATATATATATATATATATATATATATATATATATATATACACACACATACACATATATAACATATATATATACACACACACACACACACACACACACACACACATATATATATATATATATATATATATAGAGAGAGAGAGAGAGAGAGAGAGAGAGAGAGGCAGAGAGAGAGAATGGGCACACCAGGGCCTTTCAGACGCTGTGAACGAACTCCAGATGCGTGCGTGCGCGCCCCTTGTGGGCATTCGTGGCATTGCACGCTTGCGTCCCTGTTGTCCGGCTACAGGAGTCCTTAGGCTTCGCAGGCAAGCGCCTTAATCTCTCCAGCCCTCAAGACTTATTTGCAAGGTATCATTAACCAGGCTTGCAGATGAATTAAATGTGTGGCTGAGGGAGAGGAAGATACCAAGAACATCCCCAGTTTCCGGGTTGAGGAACAAGATAAATGGGAGTGTTGTGCAGTGAATAAAGGGAACGCCGAGTAGATGTGGCCATAATTAACAGGCATTCAGCTTCTCAATCTATTGTTGGAGCTATCTCTAAGGCATCTCGGGAAGGCTAGTGCATATCAAGTAATTGGACAGATATGGGACTGTCTGGTATCTCTGGAAAAGAGATCTGGGAGAGAGATCATAATTTCAAAAGTCATTGATATGCAGATGTTATAAATTACCTAGTGAGACGGGATAGAATTGAGGGAAGATAGATTAAGGTATAGCTTTGCAGGACATTAAAATGTAGCGGTTAGATGAAAGAAGAAAAATGAGTAATTAAGTCTTAAATTGTTGAAGAATACTTGGAAAAATGAAGAAAGTCCCAAGGAATGTCACATAGCAGGAGCCAAAAGAAGCAAATGCTTCAAGAATTGCACAACTGCTCTGAGAATTCTATTTACTCGAGGGTAAACAAATGGGGGGGGGGAAATCATATTAATTTCTTTTTAAGAAAAGAGGAGTCTATCACTGTCAAATGCATGTAACATAAAGCTTTACCATTTTAACAAGCTTGAAGTATACAGTCTGGAGGTGTTAAGTACAGACACATTACTGTGTATCAGTGTTGATAATAACAGAGGAGTCCGTTGGAAAGGGAGGGCTGGGCATCGAAGTAGGGCTAGGGAGATGGCTCCATGGGTAAGGGCACTCGCAGTGGCAAGCATGGGGACCTAAACTTGATCCCCAGCACCCTGTAAAAAGCCAGGCATAGCTGTAGACACCTGTAAACTCAGTGCTGAGGGGAACACAGACAAGAGGATCTCTGGGGCTTGCAGGTCGGCAGGTCTAATTGAAAAGCTGAGCACCCCTTCTGTCCCCCCCTTACATCTGCATGCATATGCACACACTACGCACATGTGTCTGCACACACATGCCCACACATACTACAACAGCACACCAAAAATACCTAAGTTATTTAAAAATAGTTAAGTGACTGGTGGATCATGACTTTAATTGGAGCACTTTAATGCCCAGAGGCAGAGGTAGGAGGATCGCTGTGAGTTAGAGGCCAGCCTGGGATTACAGAGTGAGTTCCAGGCCAGCCTGGGATTACAGAGTGAGTTCCAGGTCAGCCTGGGCTAGAGTGAGACCCTATCTTGAAACAAACAAACAAACAAACAAAAGATGCTTAAGTGATTTTAATAACATGTACGGGTAAGCAAGTGGAAGCAGAGGATGCATTTAATACTTGAGCAAATTGGCTTTCAAAGTTAATATAGCTGTGGCAGTAGGTGTATTGAGAGAGATGGAAGGGTGTTTTTCATTGAAGCTTTTAGCCTATTAATGTTGATTCAAATTATTCTGTAAAGAAAGGGGGACACACAACAAAAGGAGGAGGGACAGAAGATGTTGGGGAGAGAGGAGATGTGGAATGAACTGTGAACTGTGAACTGTGAGAAGGAAGAAGCAATGGGCAGGCCTCCGATAAAAACTAGGAAGGAGACGGACATAGATGCCAACAGGTTTGCAGTGAGTGTTTCTAGTGACGCTGTCTTTTTGAGAGTGGTAATCATGATGAGACAGTGATAGTGATCTGTCATCCTACATCTTCCTGTTCATTTATTCTGTGTATGTTTGTAGACTACTTACTCTTACCTCTGCTGAGTCCCTTAAGACCACAGGGGTGGCAGGAGCAGCCACTGGGGGTCCTCAGGAGCATCTGCTGATGTTGTTTCTGGAAGCTTCTGAATGGGTTTAGGAGATTAGTTTGGTAACATTTACTTCAAGTCCACCGTACGTACCACATTGAGAGAAATTACCCTTAATCTGCTTTCCATTTCAAATAGTCCCAATTATACTTGCAGAACCGAACCCCAGGAGGTGACATAATGACCACTATTTACAGAATAGCTTAAGACACCTAATCCCAGGGGAATCCCAAGACATGTGCCATTCTGAAACTTAATGTTTAAAGAAATCACAGTGGAATGTTAAGCTCCATGAAAGTGTCAGGGGTTTTTCTGGAAAAAAAAACAAAAACAGAAATTAAACATATACATATGTTAAAAGAGACGGATGTTAGCAACAAAAGCTGCCTGTTTGGAAATGTAGTAGACAAATATCTATTAGTTTGTCAAAAAGTATAAAAACTTTTGTTAGGATAAAAAAAGACAATTCACAAATACATATCAGAAACGACAAGCTAAAGTGTAATGCAGATATTATGGTACATTTAAAAATAGTTTATTTATTTATTTGCACATGTATGTGTATGTGGGTGGGTGCACCAGGGTATCTTGCTGCTAGGTGCTTGTGACACTTATTGCCTCTGGCTTTTATGTGTGTGCTGGGGGATTGAATCAAGCCAACAGGCTTTTCAAGCAAGCATCTTCACCACTGAGCTGTGTCCCCAGCCCCTGAGCACATTTTTTAAAATAAGAGAACATGATGAGCCACACTCCAAAATTTTGAGGGTTTAAATGTATCTAATTTTTTTTCTATTTATTTTTTATTATATTTATTTGAGAGAGAGAAAGAGGCAGAGGGAGGGAGAGAGATAATGGGCCAGGGCCTTCAACCACTGTAAATGAATTTCAGATGCATGTGCCACCTTATGCATCTGGCTTATGTGGGTTCTGGGGAATTGAACCTGAGCCCTTAACCACTAAGCCATCTCTCCAGCCCTAAATATATCTAATTTTAAAGAGAAATATGAGTTGCCAAAATGACTTGAAGAACTAAGAAACTCAAGTCAAGCAACAAGGATTTGAGAACTGGAGTTAAATTTTCAAAATATGATAGTTTTACCTATAAGATTTGTTAAACATTCAAGGAAATAGCAAGTCAAACAACCTGTCAGAGAAAATAGAAGTGAAGGAAATTTCCAAATACATTTTACGAAGGTAATAAAACCCTGATAGCAAACATGGAAAAGGACAGTGCAAGAAAGGGAAACTGGGAGCCAGCGTCACTTAAACATAAGATGTTAACATTGGGAAAAAAATCATAAATTGCTTGAAGCAGTGTATTTTAAAAAATCACAGCAGATGATGGCAAAGAAGAGTTTGGCTTAGAAATTCAATAGGCTCAAATTAGAGAAATCTATCAATGTGACCTGTTACATTAACATATCAATGACAAAATCTATAGCTATCTTAATAGCCCGAGAAAAAGCATGTAATAAAATTTCAATATTCATTTCATGTTTTAAAAGTATTCCTACTTTAAACACATCGAGGATAGAAGGAAATACCCTGTCCTGATAAAGGGTTTCTGTTAGAAACTTACAGCAAATGTGGTAAATAATGACAGTACATTAGAAACATTCTCAGTGAGACAGAAATAGGCGAAGGCTGATTCTCCCTCTCCCTGCATTGGAGGTCCAAACTCATTCAACAGATAAGAAGGGGGAAGGATGTCAAGGGTGATATTTACAGATAACATGATTGTCTGTGTGAAAATATAAAAAGAAAACAACTGAACTAAAAATAATACCTAATAGAATGTTCAGCATGTTTCCCTTTTAAACAACATTACTTAAAAATCTATAGCATTTTCAAACAGCAAGAGTAGTCAAATTGAATTTTCAATAGAAAAAAAAAAAAGATCCCACTATAACAGCAACAAAAGCTATAGAAGATAGCTAGGAGGAAAAAAAAAATCTAACAAGTCGTAAAATGTTATTGAAGGATACTTAAAAATCTGAATACATTCATGTCTTGGATTATCCAACTTTATAGAGCTGCTATAGCACCACGAATTGACCCTATAACTTTAACCAAGCAAATACTAACAAAGGTTTTCACTGTAACTGGACAGACTGATGCTGAAGTTAGTATAGAAGAGTAAAAGTGCAAAAATCATTGGGACAATTTTTTTTTTAAATGAACATAGAGGAGGTATATGTCCTACACATGAAGACTCCTTATAAAGCCATGGTAATTAAAAGCATGCCATTGGCTCTGAGTTGCTTGATCCATGGAAAAGGAGAATGTGTGAACCTCTCCATGAATGTATGGAAATTGAATTTACAATCATGGTGGCATTACACATTAATAGGGGCATCATGACTGTTCAGTAAACCAGGTCACGGCAGGCTTTCCATATTGGGGGAGAGGGAAGCAGTGAAAGAAGTTTGTGCTTCACCCCATGCAAAAAGCTAAGTCCAAATTGCACATGTGGAAAGTAAGACATGAAGGAAAAAAAGACATTGGAGGCTATTGTCATGCATCAGGTATGGAGACGTTTCTCTTATAATACAGAGACAGCGCAAACTATTTTGAAAAGGAGGAATCGATGAATATAACCACATGTCCAATGTTCTTGAATACAAAAGACATCAAACGTTAAAAGACAAGCTATAGATTGGGACAATATGTTTAATGTTTATGCACGTGAGCTACTACAAATCCAGAATATGAAAGATAAAAACATATACAGCCTCTTGGAAAATGAACAAAGACTAAACACACACACACACACACACACACACACACACACACACACACACCCCAGATTCAGAAACTTCAGCAGCCAATAAATTTAGGAAGAAATGCTCAAGCTCACTAGCAGTGTGGGAAATTCAAACCGCACTGTAAAGGGTGTGCAGACTGGAGGAGCCATTTGGCAGTCTCCAGTAAAACTGAAAGTGTGTGTGTGCTGCCTAGCAATCCCCATGAAGATAGACCCTTGGAGAAACCCTCACATATGTGCAAGGAAACCTGTATCAGTAATATAAAAATATTGGCGACAGCTTAAACACTCATCAAAGTGGCATGAATAAACATGACACATTCAAGTGCATGGGTCTATAATATTACAGTTAAAATGAATGCCATTTATATTTATCAGCATTAAAAAAATAAAAACAGACTGTAAAGGTAAATAAACATCACAGAATGGCATGTGCAGCTTAACGCCATGTGTGGTCATTTAAAAAAAATACAAAGCAATAACCCATGTAAGTTCACATGAAGTAGAAGTCGAAGCCTAAATTGTCAAGTTACATACCAAAATCATGATGGCATTTGCCTTTTGGGGAAAAGGTGGAGGATGCTACCAGGGAGGAATGCAAGGGGAGTCTCAGTTTGATCAGAAATGGTAAACAGTTCAGTTAAAAAAAAAATAGATGTGAAGCATATAGGACACAATAATGATATTTATTCATTATGAGACAAGTACATGGTTGCTTCGTATATTCCCTCACATTTTAAAATATACATTTTTTTTCTAAATCAAAAAGTTAAGAGAAAGATGGCAAAGTATTCTGTCACAGAATTTTGATGCATAGATTGTTAAGTCATCTGACATTTTGAGACCAGCAGCTTTAGCAGAAATTATCAATGTTAGAATGGTCTCCCTTTGAAAATAATAAAGCTGTCAGTATTACTTTTAAGCTGTTGAAATAAATAAGGTTCTGGAGGTATTCACGTTAAACTCACGCTGAGGGAGAAAAGCACGTTGCAAAATAGCATGTATAGTAGTCTACCATGTACAGCAAATTGTGAATGTATATGTAGGATATATAGAGGTATATATGCACGTATTTACATGCAGGTAACTGGGCAATAACAGCATAATAAATGCTGGAGGAAGATATATACCTTATAATAGCAATTAGGGTGGAAGTGAAGGAGGAAGGAAAGTGAATAGCCAGTGAAGTGACATTCAACTCTCTGTGTACTGTTTAATGCAAAGAAAAACCTGAAGTAAATAGGAAGAAGTGTCATTGGATTTTTCCAGTCAGTTGAATATGTTAATTTTGATGCATTTGTATTTCTTTAATTTTCAACAGAAAAAAAAATATCGAGGCTTTAGACATAAAATGCAATGCTTCCATGTTAGAAAAGTAAAGCTTGTGCACATCCAAAACCGAGAGGATTATTTATAAGAAATTCTCCTGTTTATTTTCTATGTTTCTTTTATATTAAAAAAAAATAAAAAGAGGAGAGCAGATGAAAACAATGAAAGTATGTAAACTAAATCAGTCACATACTGGATTGTAAACAAGAAAACCCTCCACGATCGCAAACACCCTATGAGCTCTCTGTATCATTTGGCTACATTTTCTTTTTTAAAATAATTTTTTTAATCAAAAGAGAAATAGATGTTGCCTAATTGGAAACGTGACTTTCTATTATTGAAATTGTGGGAGTCCATTTTAATGTGTTTATCTCGCTGTTAGTCTATAATTTCTGTTTCGCCGTGGAAATTTGTTTGCATGCCTGTGACAGGTTAATGCAGTTGAAACGTGCATTTTCGTTTCGTTGGTTGAAAATAGTTAAATCGTTACCTCCAAGCGTTTTTTAAGTTTCATTTTCAACCACGAGAGGATTTTCTCTCTCTCTCCCGCCCCCCCGCACCCCTCCGCTCTTTATCCGGGGTTAAACACATTTCTGGTTCAAAACGCTATTAATTAATGGCTACGTAGTAGTGGATCCATTTCTGGACAACGTTTGCTGACCCCGGGGGCTGAACCGTGTGGAGCCAAGCTGCTAAATAGGAAAACTTTTTTTTTTTTTTATTTTGGATGCAGACTTGGGGGAGCTGTTGCTTTTTTATTTTTATTTTAATATATATATATGGATTTTCTTCTCGTGTGGGGTGTGAGAGCGGGCGGTGGGTCGGAGTGAAATGCAATTGCAGACCACTTTAGGCAGCGATCGCCAATTACAAAGTCAGGTATTAACGAGAGTCTTTCCACCCCTTCCACACTCCGCTTAAAAAAAAAAAAAAAAAAAAAAAAGCCACAAACCCCAACAACTTTGTGGGAGTGTGCGGCGGGCCGGGCGAGCGGCGGGGAGCTGGCTGCGTCCCAGCGGGCGCGCTTGGGGGTGCAGGGGGGGGCGCAGGGAGGTGGATGGTGGTGGCGATGGTAACGCGGGAGGAGGAGGAGGAGGAGGAAGAGTTGCGAGGGGGGAGGTAGACCCGGACCGCGCAGAAGTTCCGCGCGGGGAGTTTGCACGGCGGCAGGAGGATTACCTGGCTCGCCATCGGCGGCGGAGAAGACCAGATCATTTTTCTGGAGCTGTTAGCATTGACTTTAAGCCGGCGGGGGCCGCGCGCTCCGGGGCGTGTGTGTGTGTGTGTGTGTGTGTGTGTGTGTGTGCGCACGGGGGTGGTGGTGGTTTGGGGAGGGGTTGGTGGTGAGCTTGTCGTGCGGGCCGGGGCGGGTCCCCGCCGCCCCCGCGGGCTCCGGTGCGTCAGGGGCGCGTCAAGGCGGGGCGGGCTCCGGCGGTGGTGGCTCCGGCAGCGGCGGTGGCCGAGGCGCAGGCGAGCGGCGCGGCTCCGGTGGCGGCGGCGGCGGCGGAGCCAACAGCAGCGGCGGCGGATCCAGCAGCGGCAGCAGCGGCAGCGGCGGCGGCGGCGGCGGCGGCGGCAGCAGCGGTGGTGGCGGCGGCGGCGGCGGCAGCTGCGGCGGCGGCGGCGGCGGTGGCGGCGCGCGCGCCGGGTCTCCGCGTCTCCACGCTCCGTTCCGAGCGGCGGGACGGACGCTCCCGGGAAGTCGGTGGCCCGCGGCCGGCCGCTCACGGACGGCGCTGGCGGGCTGCAGGGCGGCTCCGGTGGCTCCTCCTCCGCCGCTGCTTCCTCCGGTGGCGGCGGCGGCGGCGGCGGCGGCATGTCGGCGGCGGCCGTGGCGTGCCTGGATTACTTCGCCGCCGAGTGCCTGGTGTCCATGTCCGCGGGCGCCGTGCTTCACCAGCGCGCGCCGCCGGACCCCGAGGGAGCGGGCAGAACGGCCGGCGTCGGCGAGGTGGGTACGGCGCAACCCCAGTGCGCTCTACCCGGACCGGGACCGGGACCGGGACCGGGACCTCCGCCGGGCACGGCGTGGGGACCCCCGCAGTCAGACGTCCCCGCCCCTCGCCCCGGCGCTGCGCCCCACCTGCTGGCGGCCAGCGCTCTGGCGGATCTGCGCAGAGGGATCCGGGATGGCTTCGGGGAGGATCCCCTGCCAACTCCGTGCGCCTCCGTCGGTTCCTGCGACCCGACCAGTGGCTCCAGCCCGATCCAGTGCTCCGAACCGGTCCCGACCTTTGACGACGATGATGACGACGAGGCTTCGGGACCCGAGAGCTCCTCCGACGCTCCTGACATCCCGAGCGGCGCGCCAACGGGTCGGGGCACGCCCCCTATCACCTGGGAGGTGCAGGATGACCCCCCGGAGATCAGCCCTAGACCCGCCCCGGCCCCGACGCCCCGGAGAAGGCAGGTGACACCTGCTGCCAAGCGACACCAGTGCCCCTTCCCCGGTTGCACCAAAGCCTATTACAAGTCCTCGCACCTCAAGTCCCACCAGCGCACCCACACGGGTGAGCGCCCTTTCTCCTGCGACTGGCTCGACTGCGACAAGAAGTTCACGCGTTCCGACGAGCTCGCCCGCCACTACCGGACGCACACCGGTGAAAAGCGCTTCTCCTGCCCCCTGTGCCCCAAGCAGTTCTCCCGGAGCGACCATTTGACCAAGCACGCGCGACGCCACCCGTCTTACCATCCGGACATGATCGAGTACCGGGGACGTCGACGCACACCCCGAGTCGACCCGCAGCCTCCCCCCCCTGCGGTGGCCGCCGCCGAAAGCAGCGCCGAGCCCGAGTCCAGCTCTAGCCAGGCACCCAGCCTCGATACCTGCTTGTAGGAGAGAGGGAGCGCGCGCGCAAGAGAGAGAGAGAGAGAGCGCGTTCCGTGCTCCCCTAGAGGACAACGTCAGCTCCCCTCCCCCAACCCCCCCAACCCTAAGCTGTTTTGTCCCTGCTGCTCCCCTATCTGTCCATTCCTCTTTATGCAGAGTCATTACACCAAGGCACAATAAGGTTGCTTCGCTCTGAGGGTGGGTCCAGGCAGGCACAGGTTGGACTCTTGGGGAGGGACTGGGAGCCAAAAAAGAGAGAGAGAGAGAGAAAGAAAGAAACCAGCGGGAATTCTGCCAGCGCAAAATGTCATTGGGAAAGGAAGGGTTGCCCTAAAAGACAGCTTCCTAGAACTGGTGTGAAAGGATGGACTTCCGGTACTCTCCAGAGTGCTGAAGATTCTCCCCTCCCTGGAACCAGAGAGAGTGTGAAAACTGGAATTCTCAGCTGCCCCGAGGAGCTCCCGGTCTTCAAGGACTCTGGAGTGTCTTCTTACCCACTCACAAGGGCGGACCTTGGAGAGGGTGTCAGGGGTGGCAGTCCTGGAATGTCCAGGGCTGGGATGGTGAGAGGCCTTTGGAAACAGAAATTATTTCTATTTCTGTAAACGGCAATGTTTACTAATTTATTTTTCCAGTATCTTTTAAACAAGGATCTTGGGTTGAACGGGAGGCCCATGTCTTCCACTCACCCAATCGTCACCCCCTCCCACCCCCAGCTACCTCTGCTAGGAGAGGCTATGTGGATGTGTGGCTGGGAGATGCTTCTTGGTGCCTGGGAGTGGTGTGAGTCTGCTTGCAGATCCTATAGCGCAATTCCAAACCCTGCACGTGCGCCGTGACTCCCTTTTTACACGCCTCCCTCCTGCCCGCGTTTGAATTCCTACTCAAGGACGGTAACTTGGTGGCTACCTCTCACGATGAGATTGGTTAAACAATTTGGAATTCACCAGAAAGAAATGGCTGGGCCAGGCCCAGAAGGCAAACTCAAAACAACTTTTGGGTGGGGACAGGTCCAAAACAAGACTTTGCATAATGATTGACACATTCTGGGAAATCGAGGCATCTGGTCCCAGCTTCCCCAGCCCCAAGTGATCTCAGAGGTAGTCGAGTCTGTTTGGTGACCGTTGAGTGCCCGGATTACTTCGCCTCACCCATTGCCTGGTGTGTCTGTGTGTCTGTGGTTAGTGGCTAACTAAGGATTGAGTTCGCTCAAGGTCTGCACGGTTTTGGTTTTGGTTTTGTTTCTGTTACAGGTGTGTTGGCGGGTGGGGGAGAGGAAGGTGAGATTGATTTTTTTTTTTTTTTTTTTTTTTTTGCCACAGAGCTGCTGCCTCGGATTTGGAGAAGGAGCAGCAATGTGGTGATCAGATAGGAGACTCCTTCTCTGACTGTAGAGTCCCACTAACTCCCAATCTCAGACCCCTTCTACTTCCCTGAAGAGTAGGTTTTTGTTTTTTCTGTTACATGTCCCAGCATCTATGGATAGAAATCTTTGACTTTTCTGCTTATGCATGTGTGGATACGTACAGATGTGACCTTTCATTAGCGATGAGGCTGAAGAGCATTTCCTAACCTGCTTGAGGTCCCCTGGGGCCCCCTCCTGGATATTGTCTAATAGCCCATCAGTGACATTTGTGGAGGACGCCGTGGGCCCATAACAGGCAACTGATCAAACAAATTACTTCCCCCGTCTTCGAGATGAACACACTGTGCTGTTTGACTTTCCCTCACACTTACTTCCCCATCTTCCAATTCCCTGGGTTCTCAGACAAAAGACAGCGCTCTAACCTCCCTGCCATCAAGATCACACCCACCCCCTGCCGCCGCTGTCATCCTATTTTCTTTCACTTCTTTGAGTCTTCAAGTGTGAAGTCTTGGCCCCCAAACCCTTTTCTTAACAGGTTAAGTCCATTCCCATGTGCACAGCACATGGTCTTAAAGTGAGAATGAGATTTTGGCGTCCTGGGAGCAGCTTTTTTTTCTTTGTACCTGGTAGATGAATTGTCACTGTTAATTCTTTTCTTTTTCTGGTCTTTGGCATTCCAGTATCCTTGAGAGAGTAAGTGATTACAAACACAGCATTGGGATGCTGCTAAATCCTCCCCCATGATGTGAGGCTTGGAATGATCCACAGGACCAGGCTTGTGGGTCCTGGAAAGGCGCAGTGTTTTCTGATGGGGGCTATTCAAAGTCCTTGAGTAGCATATGGGAAGTGGAAACTCCCCAATTTTGGAGGTGATTGTTGTAGTCTCAGGGGGAGATCTCTTTTTCTCTGTTTCCTTATGAGAGGCTAGATAAACAGGTTACTATGGCACCCAATGGAGGCTATGGATTTTGTCCTTTAGTAGCAGGTATGCCATTGGGTAAGTGGATCAAAGATGCTAACAAGAAAAAAAAAAAAAAACTTTACTATTAAGGATTCTGGAATTGGGTCTCTTTTTTTTTTTTTTAAGTTGGCTTTTCCAACAACCCATCCTTAAATAATTTTCAAGATCCCAAATAATGTCCTTAATTAGGTTCTACCTTGGAGACATTTGTCTGATAATGTCCTCCTACAATCTACATGTGAGAAATGTTCCCCTGACAAAACTGAGTCCTCTCAGAGTGGTGGTGATGGAGCCACCAGGAACCTAGAGCAGCCATCTACAGGAGGCAAGATTTTTTTTAAGATGGCCTTTCTTGGTTTGGGTTTCGTTGTCTGTCTTCCTTCCTTCCTTCCTTCCTTCCTTCCTTCCTTCCTTCCTTCCTTCTTTCTTTCTTTCTTTTTACTCTAGCAGCTGTACAGTTTTGGAAGAGTAGTTACTAGTGAAATGCTACTAGGGACTTCCTGAATCTGTTGGTTTTTCTTTTCTTTCTTTTTGTTAATCAGGGAAGGTTCAGTGAGTGGGGTTGGTTGGGGTTGGCCCTGAGCCTCTGGGTCCTTACCCCAGCCCTTTCACCCTCAGATCTGGTATAGGAATGACTGGATAGCAGAATCTATTAACACAAGTCTCCTTAAAATCTGGCAGGGAAGCTGGGAATGAATTCCAGGTCAGCTCTTGGTTGCATGTAGGCAAATGCATTTCCTGTCAGGCTTGGGGGAAGTGAAGAATCCAGTCTTTAACCTCACCTATGGGGACAAGAATCTTTACTTGCTCTTATTTCTCTGTCTTTCAAGCCATAGTGGAATGTCACTCTTTGCCCTGTCCCTACCTCTCACCTTTTCCCCTAAGGAAAATGATTGTATTCTCAGATGGAAACATGGGGGGGTGGGCAGAGTCATTGTACACACACATTTTACATTTCCTTATCTCTTCTGCACCTCGCTGGCTGAAATGTGTATACTACCCACTCAAATCCTGCCTCCAGACAGTAAGCGCATCTGCTGAGATCTAGTCCGCCTTCCAGAGGCAAGCCTGAAGAGAACGTCTGTCTTTCTGGCTTTGGTGGCAATGATGCCCCTGGCTGCTGTCCAGGTAAGTTTTTTGTTTGTTTGTCTGTTTGGATTTGGGCCCCCCACCCCCACCCCGCCACATATTTTCCTTTGGGTAGTTAATCCCGAGATCAGGAATTAGGAGAGGTTGGGCAGGCAGTACATTAGAAAGGCCAATTTTCTTTCTACAGAGTGAGGACCAGGTCAGCGTGGGATAGAGTGAGAGCCTATCTTGAAAAAAAAAAAAAAAAAAAGTCCAATTTTAATCATAACTCAGCTTCATTAACAAAATACTAACAGTTTGTTCTTCATTAATCTGATTTCTCTATCTACTAATTTGATTGAACACTTGAAGGGGAAAGGGGTATGATTAATTTTCCCTCCTGAAGCCCCAGCAAGTTGAAATGTACCTTTGAGATTAAATCTTGAGGACTAGGGTCCCCAATGGGAAATAAGGAACCAAAATAAGGTGTGTGAGTATTTAATGTCTGGTATGCTAGCGCAGTTTTGATGCCTTAGTGAACTTGTGCCTTTTAGCTCTTTTACTCTTCCAGGGCCAAACAGCTATGCTAGTTAGTATTTACCAGGCAGCCATTAGCTTTGCAAGGAACTGGATATAGGATTAGCAAAAGTGGGCTGTCTGTTTAAGACTCTGTAACTGATCTTGATTCACATAGAGTACAGCTCAGACAGGCTTGCTGCAGCAAGAGAAGGCATTATCCTACTGGATGGATCCATTTGGGCTGCCTTTATTTCAGCCACAACAGCAAGTGAGGATTTTAGGGGGCAATGGCAAAACTTCTGCCTATACTTTAAAGCATAAGTTCAGGAAATTTTAGGCCTTCCTTTGTACTGAAGACTATCAGGCAACATTAGATCAGTTTTATCCAATTTGATTCCCCTTTATCTTGATTGGAATTGCATCCTTTCATAGGACCAATTCCTTAATGGAATTGAGCCAGTTCTTTATTTCAGATAGAGTAAACACACTTTCTACTTAAAAAAAAAAAATCTTTATTTGAGGTAGAGAGAGAGAGAGAATGGGTGCCCCAGGGCCTCTAGTCACTGCAAACAAACTCCAGACACATACACCACCTTGTGCATCTGGTTGTAGGTAGGGCCTAGAGAATTGAACCTGGGTCCTTAGGCTTTGCAGGCAAGCACCTTAACTGTTAGCCATCTTTCCAGCCCACCTTCTGCTTTTGTCTCTAGTTAATGCTAGATTTGCTGACTACATAAGTAAGCCCTGAAGGAGGAATTTCCAGGACTCAGTGGAAATTCTCTGTGTATTCAACCACAGAGAAATGATGGATTTTATCATAAGTATATAAAGAAGAGTGAAAGTATTGCTGTGTAGGGTTTGAGAAAGAATGAAGCAATGCCATTGAAATCCCAATAGTAAGAATAGATATTGAAAAGGGTTAGATCCGCTTCCACTAGGGATCAGCTCTATTCAGAAAAATCAGGTAGGAGCCACATTTGTTTCAAATAGATTTTTAAATGTTTAAGTCAGAAGAAAAGCAGAGGAATGGTTAAAAAAAAAAAAAAGAAAAGAGAGACAGGCTGATCATAGAGAAGTATTTCTTTGAAAATGTGTTTTAGGTAATACTTGTCATGTGAAAGCGAAAATAAGAAAGATCAAAAGACAACAAAACTTAAAGATAGGATTATAAAAGAAGGTGGCATTTTAGTCATAAAGTCAGAGGAGGAGACTGGAAAGAGATCTAACAAAATAATGGAGGCCAGTTTTTTTTGGGGGGGAGGGACTGCCCATCTCCACAAAAATTCTCAACTGTGAGAGGATATTGAGAGGTCTCTGCCGCAATTTGCAGAGAAAATAATGGCAAACCATCCTCTTGGCTTTGATGTAAATTTCCTAGGTGGTTATACAGGATGCAGATAGCACTTCCAAGTTTAGCTGAGTTTCAGCCATGCTACCATTATCAGTAAGCACACAGATATGGCTTAGCAAAGGAGAGTGAGGTCTCCAAAAGAAAGTGTGAAAAGACGGACATGTGTACTGTGTCCAAATAAGTAGAAAATTCACTGAAGTATAGAAGGAAGAACAAATGAATGAGCATCTTAGATGGTTCCAAAATAAGTATTTGTTAAAACTGACACTTCCGTTTGTAATTTAATTTATAAATACCTTAGTAAACTCGGGCTGAAGATGATTTCTAAAATTGGTAAAGAATACCTACTGAAACCTACTGTAAGCATCAAACTTTGGCATTGAAAGGTTTCAAGCATTTGTATATGATCTCACAAGATAAGGAGCCTCCGTTATCTCCAGGCAGGTAATAACATAAAATGCATCTAAAATATGCCTACTATGTTAAAATCTGTCTAAAAACATCATACTTTGGGGAGTATAAAAGCAAACCTCTACATAACTCTAATTTAAAAGAAGAGAGGGAGAGGGAGAGAGAGAGAGAGAGAGAGAGAGAAATGGGCTGGAGAGATGGCCTAGCAGCTAAGGCATTTGCCGGTGAAGCCAAAGGGCCCAGGTTCAATTCCCCAGGACCCATGTAAGCCAGATGCACAAGGTGCCTCATGCATCTGGAGTTTGTTTACAGTGGCTGAAGGCCCTGGAATGCCCATTATCTCTATCTGCCTCTTTCTCTCTCTGAAATAAATTAAATATTTTTTAAAAATATATAAAAAAGAGAAATCACAAAAACAACTGAATGAAAACAGAAGACCAGCAAAAGGCAATAGGAGAAGAAACGTAACTTATGCCTTAAATTTTTTACTGGGTAAAAGAGATTGATGGTAAATGAACTAAGGTTTCTAACTACAGAAGAAATGGAAACAATCAAGTGCAAAGAAGGTAGGCAGAGATATGCCATGTCTGAGGGATCCTCATCTGGGAAAATATTGACACTACAATAGCAAAACCTTGGTTCTTTTTATTTTTATTTTTTTATTTGAGGTAGGGGTTTCACTCTAGCTCAGGCTGACCTGGAATTCACTATGTAGTCTCAGGGTGGCCTCAAACTCAAGGAGCTCCTCCTATCTCTGCCTCCCAAGTGCTGGGATTAAAGGAATGCACCACCACCCCCAGCTCCAAAAACTTGGTTCTTCATGAGGGAAAAGACCCTTAGATAACAGTGCTTATCACTTCCAAAATAAATCTATACACTTTTTTTGTATGGCTTAAGATTTCATATTGGCAGGGGCCAGAAGGTGGTTAGGAAGGAAAAATTCTAAGAACAACCCTAGAGGGAAAATAGTGAAAAAAATGATGAAAATATTGTCATAGGTGAAAGAAGATATTACCAAGATAGAAGACAGAATAGAGCAAAACCTCTAATAAGATAGTTTTATTTAGGATTGGCAAGGTTGCTCAGTGGTTAAAGGCTCTTGCTTACAAAGCCTTCCAGCCCTGGTTCGATTGCCCACTACCCACATAAAGCCAGACACAGAAAGTGGTGCATGCATCTGAAATTGATTTGCAGTGGCAAGAGGCACTAGTGCCTCTCTGTTTCTCTCTCTTTCTCTCCCTCTCTCTCTCTCATAAAAATAATAAAAATGGTACTATTTCAAGGAAAATATGAATTTAAACTAAGAGAGGGGGCACAAAGAAGTTAACAGGAATAGAAGAGACAACATCATATAACATGAATAGATAGTAACTTACTATCAAAATAGAGTTGAAAATATGATAATTGTATAAAAATATAGAATTTCAAAATGGTCCAAAAGATATTGAAAATCTGAAATGGAAACTGTAGTCTAAGCTCTGTCCCCCAGAAGGTAGGAGGCCTAGACATTTGTAATGCATGTTTTGTAAACCTTCAAAAAAACAGGTTTCTTCCAACTTTCATCAATTGTCCCAGAGGTCGGATGAAAATCAACTAATTTGTTTTATGTTGTTAACCCTCATACCAAAACAAAACAAGTAAAAGATAAGAAAAATGCACCAATTTAATCTATAACTATGAATGCAAAAAATCTTATGCTAAATATTATAAACTTTTTTTTAATTTGAAAGTGATGGGCAGAGAGAGAGAAAGAGGCAGATAGAGAGAGAACGGGTACACCAGGGCCTCCAGCCACTGCAAACGAACTCCAGATGCGTGCGCCCCCTTGTGCATCTGGCTAACGTGGGTCTTGGAGAATTGAACCTCAAACCGGGGTCCTTAGGCTTCACAGGCAAGCGCTTAACCACTAAGCCACCTCTCCAGCCCAAATATTAGAAACTTTAAGCAGCAAGAGAAAAACAATGTATCTCAATCATGAAGTTTATGTCAGGAATGTAAGATTAACTCACTAATAGGAATCTGTCATAATATTAGCTAAATAAAGAAGAAAATCAATTATTTTTTACATTCCAGCAACTATCAATCAGAAAATAGCCTAAGTGATTCCATATGTGATAGCATCAAATAACATACATCATCTTTATGGAGAAGACTCTAAAACTTTTACAGAATGACAAAATCTGGGTAAGTAGATAAAAATAATATGTCTGTGGGTGGTAAAATTCAATACAGCAAGGATATAAGTCATTCTTTTTTTGTTTGTTCATTTTTATTTATTTGAGAGCAACAGACAGAGAGAGAAAGAGGGAGATAGAGAAAGAGAATGGGCGCACCAGGGCCTCCAGCCACTGCAAATGAACTCCAGACATGTGAGCCCCGTTGTGCATCTGGCTAACGTGGGTCCTGGGGAATCGAGCCTCGAACCGGGGTCCTTAGGCTTCACAGGCAAATGCTTAACTGCTAAGCCATCTCTCCAGCCCAAGCCATTCTTTTAAATTCACCTAAATAGTAAATACAATTCCAAACACCCCCCCCCCAAAATAACATTCCATGGAGTTCTTTTCTTCATTCTTTTCCTTTCTTGTTTTCCTTTCCCTTTTCTACCCTTTCTTTACTTTTCCTCTTCCTTTCCCCTTTTCCTTTCCTTCCTTGTCCCTCCCTCCCAACCCTCTTCTTTCTTTCCCTTTCTCACTTTACTCTCAGTCTTTTCTTTCCTTTCCCTCCCTTCCATTCCCTTCCTCCCTCTTTCCATCTTTCTTCTTTCTTCTTCCTTCCTTCCTTCCTTCTCCCTTTCTTTCTTTGTTATACTGGTGACTGAACCCTGGGTTTGACAGCTATGCCTCCAACACTCATGGAACTTCTTTTTTTTTTTTTTCTTTTTTTTTTTTCGAGGTAGGGTCTCACTCTAGCCCAGGCTGACCTGGAATTCACTATGGAGTCTCAGGGTGGCCTCGAACTCACGGCGGTCCTCCTACCTCTGCCTCCCGAGTGCTGGGATTAAAGGCGTGCGCCACCACGCCTGGCTCATGGAATTTCTTGAAAGATATATTTTGGAAGAACACAGGGGGAAACTGCTTTAGTAGGCATCCAAATGTAATAGTACAGTAAGTCATTAAACCAGTGTGGTATAGTGTAGAAATAGCCACAAACAGAAAGAGCTTAGACATTGACCTGCAAATATAGGACCCCGGGGATAAAAACAAGGACGCTTTGTGTAGGGAAGGGAAATGGAGACTAATTAATAAATGCTAAAGAAACAACTGGTTCTTCGTGAGGAAAGAAAGTGAAAAACAACATTACTTTCTGTTTCACAACTTTCAAAGAAGATAAATTCTGCATGGCAAATGTCTTAATTTTTTAAGCTATAATTTATATTAATGACAAATACTGGTAAATCTCTGTTATCATTGAACAAGGAAGGCTGTGTTGTTTATGATAAAGAATTTCATTCACTCATTTAGATATTGGGGATTGAACTTGGGGCCTCACACATCCTAGGCAAAGAATTTTAAAAATAGAAGCTTAAGGAAGGGAAAGGCATTTTTCTGTACCAAAATTCAAAATGTACATTTGAATACCCAAACAAAAATAAATATCAAGCTAACAGTCACAGGGTTCAAGTCTAGAGAATTTAAAGAAAGGATCCAAGCCGGGCGTGGTGACGCACGCCTTTAATCCCAGCACTTGGGAGGCAGAGGTAGGAGGATCTCCATGAGTTCGAGGCCACCCTGAGACTACACAGTGAATTCCAGGTCAGCTTGGACTAGAGTGAGATCCTACCTCAAAAAATAAAATAAAATAAAGAAAGGATCCAAAATTCAGAAGATAAACACACACACACACACACACACACACACACACACACACACACACACGGGATCAACTAGTGTTAGACAATTGAAAGAAAAAGACTAGGACTGAATGGCAGCTAGGGGCTCTCTAGTCTTAAGGATAATGTCTTCACTCTTTAAAAAAGGAGAATCTTTTCATATGTTTGAGTAAGTTAAAATGAACATTTTTTTTTTTTTTTTTGCATAGCTAAAGGAAGAAAAAATTCTATTGGTTAAAACCAAAAACATCCATTTTCCACTGGTGCACACCTTTGGTCCCGGTGCTTGGGAGGTTGAAGCAGGAAAACTGAGAGTGTGAGGCCAACATGGGCTACATAAAGAGATTTGGTTCAATACATAAATAAGGGCTGGAGAGGTGGCTCAGCGGGTAAGCATGGGGGCCTGAGAAGACTTGAATTTGATCCTCAGCACCCATGTAAAAAGTCAGGCCACACTCATCTGTAACCCCAGTTCTGAGGGGGTCAGACCCAGAGGAATCACTGGAGCTTGCTGGTCTGACCAGAACTGGTAGATCCAGGTTCTGAAAGAGACTCTTTCTCGAGGTAAAATCACAGGTGAGCCGTAGAGGAGGATACCTGACATTCTCCTCTGGCATCTGCACACTTGCACACGGAGGCTGCACACGTACCTGCATAAACCACACACACTATGCACACACACTACACTCACCTGCCAAATAAATAAATACATAGAAGTAGTTGGTAGTAGAGGAAGTTATGGGCCAGGTTAATATTAGTGAAAGCAAGCAGGGGCTGGAGAGATGGCTTAGTGGTTAAGGTGTTTGTCTGTGAAGCCTAAGGATCCAGGTTCAATTCCTCAGTACCTACATAAACCAGATGCACAAGGTGGCTCATGCACCTGGAGTTCATTTGCATTGGCTAGAGACCCTGGTATGCCCATTCTCTCTTTCTCTCTCTATCTGCCTCTATCTCCGTCTTTCAAATAAATAAATAAAAGATTAAAACGTAGCCTAGCTCAGTACAGAGGAAAGCAAGCAAAACAGGATTGTGCCAACATTTGCAATTCAATCTGGAAGAAAAAGAAATGGCTGTGTTCTTATCATCTATACTTTGCATCTTATTCATAAGCTCCCGCTCTTGTTAATGACAAAGGAAAAATCCAGCGGTGTCAACGAAGGTAACTAAGTCATGTTTCACTTTGTCACTCCTGGTTTAAAATATTCCCATTCGACTTCACTGGGTGTTTGGCGGGGGGCGGAGGGGGGGTAAAGAGTGAGTCAATTTGAAATTCGAACTCTCTTGCAACGCTGCCCCCTCCCAAGGGGGTCTCTTCCTTCTTGCCATCTAGATGTCATTTTCTGGATGTCAGGGAGCTTCCGTAGCCTCCGGAGCAAAGGAGGGAAGCTGTACCCAGTGGTATGCTGTTGCTTGTTCCCTGCTGTTACTTCCGCGAGTTTCTGTGCATGCCAGGATTGTGCCCAAGGAATTGCAGCAGGTCACTTCTGGGTTTTGTTTTATTTGGTTTTGTCTTGTTTGCATGTGTATTGCGTGTTGTGTGTGCATGTATGTTCCTACGAGTGGGGGTGCCTATGCATGCTGGTGCATGTGGAGGCCAGAGTGCAAGGTCAGGTAGCTCCCTCTAGCACCCTAAAACTCTCTCAATCACATTGACTGAAACAAGCTCTCAGTGCACCCTGAGCTCACCCGTCTGGGCAGACAGACACATCGATCCTGAGGGCTGGCACCACACACCTGGCATAAGTGGGTGCTGGGGATCTGAACTCAGGTCCTCACACGTGTGGAACGGAGCAAACACTTTACCCACTGAGTCATATCCAGAGCCCCTTGGGATCTTTCTGGCACTCACCGCTAGAGACTGAGGCCTTGCTATACCGCTTGCTGCAAATGGAAAGATGATGGGCGTGGTGGTGCACGCCTTTAATCCCAGCACTCGAGGCAGAGGTAGGAGGATCGCTGTGAGTTCGAGGTCAACCTGAGACTATATAGTGAATTCCAGCTCAGTCTGGGCTAGAGGGAGACCCTACCTCAAAAAAAAGAAAAGAAGCCGGGTGTGGTGGTGCACACCTTTAATCCCAACACTTGAGGCAGAGGTAGGAGGATCGCTGTGAGTTCAAGGCCACCCTGAGACTACATAGTGAATTCCAGGTTGGCCTGGGCTAGAGCAAGACCCTACCTTGGAAAAAAAAAAAAGAAAGAAAATGATAAACATCATATGAGAGATATCACTTCTTTGTTTAACCTAAATGGTTAAAGCAGTTACAAACAAAATCCTAAAATTTCCACAGAACTTGATTTGGTTTGTGGGACTGGGCATTGAACCCAGGGCCGCAAACCTGCTAGAAAGTACTCTAGCACTCAGCTACATTTACAGCCCTCGTGGATCTTTCTTTCTTTCTCTCTCTCTCTCTCTCTCTCTTCTTTCTTTCTTCTCTTTCTCTCTTTCTCTCTCTCTCTCTCTCTCTTTCTTTCTTTCTTATTTTGTTTTTAGAGAGAGCAGAGATAGACAATTCGCATGCCAGAGTCTCAGCCACTGCAATCAAATCTCAAATGCTTGCGCCACCTAGTGGTCATGTGTAACCTTGCACTTGCCTCACCATTGTGCGTCTGGCTATCATGAGATCTAGAGAGCAGAACATGGATCCTTAGGCTTCGCAGGCAAGTGCCTTTAGCCACTAAGGCATCTCTCCAGCCCACACCCCCCCCCACCATGGATCTTTTAAAAAACACAAGGGAAAGGAAGGGGAAATTGCCTTAGCAGATATTAACATATTGTACAGCTGTAGTAATTACAACTGTGTGGTACAGTGTCCCACAAGATGTGACTATCTCATCCACAGTGCAGACCTTTTCTGGACTCGGGGTTCTCTCAGCACTCCTACACCCCCTCACCAAGGTGAGGAGTCATTCTTGTTCTCCTCCATATGACATGAAAGCCACAGGGAGCTGGATGCAAACATAAGTCCATCTGCTAGACCTTTCTTGGCCACTTAAAAATCACCTTTTAAAAAATCATTATTTATTTATTTATTTGAGAGAAATAAAGAGGCAGAGAGGCAGAGAGAGAGGAAGAAAGTGGGAGAACCAAGCCCGGCGTGGTAGCACACACCTTTAATCCCAGCACTTGGGGGGCAGAGGTACGAGGACTGCTGTGAATTTGAGGCCACCCTGAGACTACAGAGTGAGTTCCAGGTCAGCCTGGGCTAGAGTGACACCCTACCTCGAAAAAAAAAAAAAAAGAAAGAAAGAAAGAAAGAAAGAAAAGAAAAAGGGAGGACCAGGGCCTCCAGCCACTGTAAACAAACTCCAGACACATGTGCCACCTTGTGCATCTGGCTTATGTGGGTCCTGGGAAATTGAACCTGAGTACTTAGGCTTCATAGGCAAGTGCCTTAACTGCTAAGCCGTCTCTCCAGCCCTAAAAACAAAATTTTAAAAAATCATGTTTTATTTTTATTTATTTGTTTGTTTGTTTGTTTTGTTTTTCAAGGTAGGGTCTCACTGTAGCTCAGGCTGACCTGGAATTCACTCTGTAGTCTCAGGGTGGTTTCGAACTCATGGCAATCCTCTTACCTCTGCCTCCCAAGTGCTGCGATTAAAGGCACGCACCACCACACCTGGCTGAAAATCACCTTTTAAAAGACACCATGTTGCCTAGTACTGAACATGGAACGGAAGTGAAGGATTAGCCCAGATTCTACCTCAGTTTCTTCAGAGTTCCTGATGTCACTACCCACTGCCCCACCCTGGCCCATGGAATGAGTGGGCTGGTGGGATTCCTTACCAGGGAAGAGATCTTGACTTCCACTTTCAGTGGGTGTCGCCTTCTCTTCACACCTGAAGTTGGCTCGACCTACTGACCATAGTACAACTTCATACCACACCACGTGCCTCTCTCGTGATGTGTACAAGACCCAGGCGCTTGGATCTCCTTGTTCTTTCCCAGCAAGGCCTTCAAGGCTGCTATTTAGCTGTTGCTTTTGAACAACGAACTAGATCAGATGCAAAAGATGAACTGAAGTTGGGTGCGGTGGCTCACAACCTGCAATCACAGCACTCAGGAGGCTGAGATCGGTGGACTGCGAGGAGTTAAAAGGTCAGCCTGATCTACATAGTGAGTTCAGAATATCCTGGGCTACAGAATGAGACCCTGTTTCAAAACAAACAACAACAAAAGATGAGTTGGGGTCACTGTTGTATTGACATTCCTGCCCTAGCAACCAGGATGCTGGAGATCCAGAGCAAAAGAATGTTTCTGATCCATAGTCACATGGGAAGAAAGAAAGAGAGAGAGAAGGAAAGGAAGGAAAAAAAAAGAAGGAGGGACAGAAAAGCAGAGAGAAAGAGGCAGAAATAAGTATAGTAATATTTTTTTAAAAAACAGATTTTTCTCCCTTATGGCATTTTTATTCTGGTTAAAAGTTAAATTCTTGGGCTGGAGAGATGGCTTAGCAGTCAAGCGCTTGCCTGTGAAGCCTAAGGACCCTGGTTCGAGGCTCGATTCCCCAGGACCCACTTTAGCCACATGCATCTGCAGTTCCTTTGCAGTGGCTGGAGGCCCTGGCACGCCCAGTTCTCTCTCTTTCTCTCTACCTCTTTCTCTGTCTGTCGCTCTCAAATAAATAAAGTTCTCAACGCATAACCCATAACCCCATAGGGAATACCTGCAATCCCACTGAGGAGGGTCCCCAGTGGAATGGGGCAGGGATGAGGGGAGAAGAGGGTACTAACACATGATGTATCCATACAAAATATGTTGTTAATAATAATAATAATAAAAGGAAAGCAAAAGAAAATAGACTGTAAGTTCTCAGTTCTGAAGGGGGAACCAAAACTGTAGCTTTACAATTTTACTTTTCTCTTCTGAGTCCTTGTACATGTAGGCATTTATTAAATATAATAAAGCAAAAGGAACCTTTACCTTGTCTTCTGCAGCCCCCCCCCACCCCCCGGAATTAGGAAAAGCCCAAGAGAGAAGAGGAAGGATTGCAGCTACTCCTTCCTCCTCCATGCAGGGGAGGGCACGGTAGATGGCGGGGGGGGGGGGGGGGAGCATGTCATCTTGCTATCCTGTTGGTCCCCAGGGAGTTCTAGGACCCATCAGAGGGACAGCACCTTGGTCAGTGAGTTCCAGCAGGGGTCAGCAATGGATTAGACTGGAAAGCAGGGAGGCACCCAGACGTGATGGGAGAAGCTTTTCTTCTGGACTGTTCTATGGTCATGGCTTTGATCCGTAGAGAACGAGGCTTTTCCTGGGCATTCAACACACCGTGGCCTACCAAGGACTCAGGCAGTGTCATAGGCACATGGAGAAATACAAGCCAACAAAGCAAAGATCTCCCTGCTCTTTGTGATTTGCTGTTCCAGCTGAAAGGGTAGAGAAAAGAAACAAGAACTAAGTGACATAGTATGTTAGACAAGAGGAGATATGGAATTAATAAAAGTAGAGGTGCTAAGTGGGTGTGTGTGCTGAGTGGGAGCGGGGGGGGGGAGGGGCGGTGGTTAGGCTTGGTAATTAAATGGGGTGATTTGGGTGGGCTTTGTTTTGCACATAGGATATGAACAAAGCTTTAAAGGACATGAGAAGTCACCCAGCAGCTATCTGAAGGAAAAATAACTCCTGCATGCCATGGTGGTGCGCACGCCTTTAATCCCAGCACTTGGGAGGCTGAGGTAGGAGGAGCTCTGTGAGTTCCAGGTCAGCCTGAGATTGCATAGTGAATTCCAGGTCAGCCTGGGTTAGAGCGAGAGCCTACCTCAAAAAACAAACAAACAAACAAAAAAAGCAACTTCTTTAATTTAGATAGGATGATAGTAGTTTGGGCCAGAGTAATGGTAGAGGGATTGGGAGAAGAGGCCAAAGGCTGATACATTTTAAAGGAAAAGCTAAGGAGGCTGGGGAAATGGCTTAGCGGTTACAGGCATTGGCCTGCTAAGCCTAAGGATCTGGGTTTGATTCCCTAGAACCCATGTAAGCCATCTGCACAAGGAGGGCACATGTGTCTGGAGTTCGTATGTAGCGGCTAGAGGCTCTGGTGTGTCCATTCTCTCTTTCTCTCTGTCTCTTTCTCTCTCATAAATAAACAAATAGGGCTGGAAGGATGGCTTAGCAGTTAAGGCCTTTGCCTGCAAAGCCAAAGGACCCACGTTAGATTCCCCAAGACCCATGTTAGCCAGATGCACAAGGGGGCACATGCATCTGGAATTCGTTTGCAGTGGCTGGAGGCCCTGGTGCACCCATTCTCTCTCTCTCTCTCTCTTTCTCTTTCTCAGTCAAATAAATAATAAAAATAAAATATATTTAAAAAACAAACAAAAATGATTAAAATAATTTTTTTTTTTAAAGTAAAAGCTAATAGACTTCCCAAAATCCTTAGGGAATTGCTAGAGGGACTGAGAGAAAGAGAAGGATGGGTGTGTAACTCAAAGGTCTTTTGGCCCCAGCAGCTGGAAGAATGAAGCTACCATAAGCTGAGATGAGGAAGGTTAGACGTGGACCAGATTTGCAGGGAAAGGAAAGGCATTCCACCTTGGACCTGTTAAACTCAAGATGTGTATTACACATCCCAGTAGAAAAAATCTGAATCGTCAGGGGGAAAAAGTGCAGAGTTTGGGAGAGAAGTGTGGGCTAGATATAGAAACATCGGGGACCGACAACCTCTAGATACGATTTAAAGCTGTAAGTCTGAATCAGATAAAAATAAAATAAAATAAAATAAAAAGAGTGACGGTAGAGAAAGGCTAAAACGGATCCCTAGAGCACCATAAAGAAGCGAGGGAGGAAGGAGGAGCCAGCAGAGGAGACGAGTGGAGGGGGAGAGGGTGTTAACCAGCCAGGCAGGAAGAAGCCAAGAAGAGAGGAGTCCCCAGAGCCCAGCAAAGGAGCCAGCGCGTGTACCAGGAGCGGTCCATTGCGGCGCGCTGGAGCGGGGTCAGCGGGAGCACCGCGGAGCTGGCCGTGACCGTCCTTCTCCCGGTGGCGGTGTTGAGAGGCGCAGTTGTGGTCGAGTGGTATTCACAGCCGCCTGACTGCAACGCCTAAAAGAAAGAAGAGGAAGGTGGGAACTGGAGACCGGCCACGAGAATAAGGAACTGTTCAGAGACTTTTTTTTTTTTTTTTTTTGGCAAGGAAATTAGCAAGGAAAAAAAAAAAAGAGGGTCAAGAGAAGTGATGACTTTTTTGTTGTTGTTGTTGTTGTTGTTTTGAGGTAGGGTCTCGCTCTAGCCCAAACTGGTCTGGAATTCACTGTGTAATCTCAGGCTGGCTTCGAACTCGTGGCCATCCTCCTACCTCTGCCTCCCCAGTGCTGGGATCAAAGGCCTGCGCCACCACGCCGGGTGACTTCTTTTTTTTTTTTAAGATGGATAAGTAACTAACCTGTTTAAATGCTAATGAAAACGATCCAGGAGGGAGTTTAAAAAAATTGTTAATGCAAGACTGAGAGGAGAAGGGTCTCAGGAGCACTATCCTTGTAGAAGCAAAGAGGACGGTGAGATCTAGCTGCCTGGATGTGTCATTGTGAACTGGCTGAAAAGACCCCATAGTGAGACCGAGGTCGGTGGACAGATGTGGCCATGGGAGTCTGTGGAAGTTTTTAGTTGCTTGCTTAAAAGTTCTCAGGCAAGTCGAAATAAGGTCATCACCGAAGCTCGGGAACCGCACACAAGCTATTTGAGTGTGAAGAGAGCGGGAATGGTGTGAATAGTCCGGGGAAGAAATGAACTAGGACGTGTGTGGTTGTCAAGAAGCACTGAGAATTCACTTGAGGCGACCGCTCACGAATCCAAAGCAATTTTCAAGTGCTACCGATCTCTGTGTGGTGTCCACAGTCTTGTTTAGTTACGTGGGGTTTAGGCCCAGGTCAGGAAAAGGCGAGTGAGTCAACATTTTCGTTCAGTCAAAAAAGAAGTGAGAGGAAGCAACAGAGGGATGTGAAGTGTCCACAGCGGGGTGCATGGAAGTTTAAAACTGTGTGAGGTGCAGAAGGGAATAAGAACATTAAGGTTGGAAGGACAGTGAAAGAAATAGATTACTGGCACAAATGACATGGAATGTGTGTGCTCTGTGCAAGACAGTTTATTGTTTTAAGCTATATGGCCATAAATGTCCGCCTTGTGTTTGACATAGTCCTTGTGAGCTGATATCAGTTTTTATTAGTAGTATTATATTTATTTGTGAGAGAGAGAAGCAGAGAGAGAGAGAGAGAGAGAGCACACGTCTGGCTTTATGCGGGTACTGGGAAATCAAACCCGGGCCCTTAGGCTTTGCACACAAGTTGCACACACCCTAACTGCTGAGCCATCTCCCCAGCCCCTGATATCAGTTTGTAATTTATGCACAGCGTGTAACTTGATTGTAGATGCCAATGGATTTTAAGGGTAAAGCTATAAGTTGGAAAAACAGGAGGAGGTGGTCAGAGGGTAGGAACAAGAAAGTGAGATCATAGATGTCTTCACTCCTCAGTAATGACACAATCTTTATGATAGCATACCCATATAATCATATGTGGAGGAGAAAAGTTCTGAATTGAGAGGCCCAGAGCATCTCTATGTATATGGTATTCATCAAAGTTAAGAAAAGGGGGGCTGGAGGAATGGCTTAGCAGTTAAGGTGTTTGCTTGCAAAGCCAAAGGATCCCGGTTCGATTCCCCAGGACCCACGTAAGCCAGATGCACAAGGGGGAGCACGCATCTGGAGTTTGCTTGCAGTGGCTGGAGGCCCTGACACACCCATTTTCTCTCTGTGTGTGTCTGCCTCTTTCCCTCTCTCACTCTCTCAAATAAATAAAGAAATAAAAATAATTAAAAAGAAAAGAAAAGGGGCATGGTGATACATGTCTGCAACCCCAGCACTGGGAAGATGGGAGTCAAGAGGGTCAGTTCAAGGTCATCTGCTACACGGTGAGTTTGGAGCTAGCCTGGGCTACATGAGATCCTATCTCATAACACACTCTGCTCCAAAAACAGAATGAAGGAGGGCTTGAGAGATGGCTTAATGGTTAAAGCACTTGTCTGCAAAGCCTTAGGACCCACGTTTGACTTTCCAGGTCCCACGTAAGCCAGTCGCACAAGGTGATGCAAGCCCACAAGGCGGCGCACGCATCTGGAGTTCAATTACAGTGGCTGGAGGCCCTGGCGTGCCAATTCTCTCGCATGCATGCACACGCGCTCTCACTCTTGCTCTCTCGCATTAAGAAAAAGGCCAGTCTGTTGGGCTTCTCTCAAAATAGAAAGAATGCAAGAAAGAAGGAAGAGAGAAAGAGAGGGGGGAAGACAGAAGGAAGGAAGGGATGGAGGGAGGAAGGCAGAAAGGAAAGTGTCGCAGTCAGGTTCGCATTGCTGGTAGAAATCACCCAATCAAGAGCAGCTTGTGGGAAAAAGAGGTTTATTTTGGCTTACAGGCTCGAGGGGAAGCTCCACGATGGCAGGGAAAACGATGGCATGAGCAGAGGGTGGACATCACCCCCTGGCCAACATAAGGTGGACCCCAGCAACAGGAGAGTGTGCCAAACACTGGCATGGGAAAACTAGCTATAACACCCATAAGCCCGCCCCCAACAATGCACTCCCCCCAGGAGAGGTTAATTCCCAAATCTCTATCAGCTGGGAACCTAGCATTCAGAACACCTAAGTTTATGGGGGAACACCTGAATCAAATCATGAAAGAAAGAAAGAAAAGAAAGAAAGAAAGAAAGGAAGGAAGGAAGGAAGGAAGGAAGGAAGGAAGGAAGGAAGGAAGGAAGGAATAGTCATAGCAAGAGCAATAGTAACCCAAGAGGTAAAATTATTAATATGTACAAATGACCCCATGGTATTCTTCAAGTAAATCCTTATTATAAGTAATTGAAGCATACAATTTGTACTTTAATGTAACCATCACACTTCAGGGAAAGAAAATATTGCTACAATGTAGTATTTTCCGGAAAGGGTACAGGCCTACCAAGGGAGCCTTGTCAGTGTTTTCCATTACTTCATGGCTTCCTCCTAGAGAACTGGACTTCTAACAGTGTGATTGCTACTTTATTCCAGTAATGTCAGGGACAGAGACCTTCTGTACACTAGTGGTTCACTCTTAGTTTTACCTCTTTCCAACAACATAAAATTATTCAGACATCACATGTATTATTTGTGTCATTATCATCATATATTACATTGCTTTTGTTGTTGATGATGATGTTTTTGTTGTTGTTTTTATTTTTGTTTATTTTTATTTATTTATTTGAGAGTGACAGAGAAAGAGGCAGAGAGAGAGAGGGAGAGAGAGAGGGAGAGAACGGGCACACCAGGGCCTCCAGCCACTACAAATGAACTCCAGATGCATGCGCCACCTTGTGCGTCTGGCTTATGTGGGTCCTGGGGAAACAAGCCTCGAACCGGGGTCCTTAGGCTTCACAGGCAAGCGCTTAACCACTAAGCCATCTCTCCAGCCTTCTTGTTATTGTTTTTGAGGTAGTGACTCGCTCTAGCCCAGGCTGACCTGGAATTCACTATGTAGTCTCAGGGTGTCCTCAGACTCATGGCGATCCTCCTACCTCTGCCTCCCTAGTGCTGGGACTCAATTTGTTCACTACCACATCCAGCTTATATATTACATTTCTTTGCAAAATATCTTATCGGGGCTGGAGAGATGGCTTACCGGTTAAGCGCTTGCCTGTGAAGCCTAAGGACCACGGTTTGAGGCTCCATTCCCCAGGACCCACGTTAGCCAGATGCTCAAGGGGGTGTAGGCGTCTGGAGTTCGTTTGCAGTGGCTGGAGGCCCTGGCGCACCCATTCTCTCTCTCTCTCTCTCTCTGTCACTCTCAAATAAATTAAAAAAAAAATCTTATCAGGTAATAACCGAACACATGATTGTGCCAAGACAAAAAAGTAACATTGTATGATTTCTTTGAGCAGTGAATTGGCTGCTACCAAACAGCACACTATTCTGTTTGCTCCAAATATTTATTTGTTGTTGTTTTTTTCCTTTAAAGGAAGGTCAGACTTCTTTTGTATTCAGGTGTGTTCAGCAAGATAGCAGCACCTTAGTTACTCAAATACTCATCTAAAATGCATGATGGGATATTCATTTTCCCTAAGTGGTTTCCAAATTGGACAAGAAAAGGAAAAACATCCACCAAGGGTTTGGAGGTGCTACGTTCTGACTTTGAAATTACACACAATGCCTTTCTCCTTAGATTGCTAATGTCACATGATTTATTTCCCTGTCACTACTTTTAAGGTCGAGTGGAGGCATCTTAATCTCCCTTATAACTGCAGTGACTGGAGCGGACCGGGTCCTCTACTTCGTTTTGGTGACAATAATGTCCTTGTACCAGAGCACGTGGCCTTGTTGTTGGCAGCGTCTCCCTGCCGGTGTGGTTGTGGTCCAGCCCATCCTGAGATAGTTCCTTTGTCAGAAATGGCCTAAGTAGATCTTCCTTCCCATCTTCCAGGGGCTACAGTAGCTAAGGCGAAAACACCTTACCTGGACAATGATTAGCTTAATGAGCTTTGGGCCATTGCCAAGGTCACAATGACAGTCCCAGGGGCTGTTTCTGAGATGCCTCCTTAGCCCCCTTTTGTAGGCCCTCTAGGGCCAGGATGGAAGGGTCTCAGCATCCACTCTTGCTACTGTGGTGGGCACGTGGGCATCAGGCATACTGTTGACTGGGAGTGACACACAGCTCACCCTTTCTGGTGTTTCTCCCAGCAGTCTTCGAGCATTAAGCATCCTGCCTTGGGCCTGGGGTGACGGCTCCGTGGATAAAGTGGTAACTGCCCAAGCAGGAGGACTGGAGTTAGGGTACCCAGGCAAATGTTCCGTGGGCATGGCAGCTTCCTGGAATCCCGCTGTGTGGGAGGTAGAGAAAGGGCATCCCTGGAGCAAGCTGGCTAGCTGTACCAGTGGAATCAGAGAGCTCTGGGCTCAAGTAGGAGACCTGGAGAGATGGCTTCACGGTTAAGGTGCTTGCCCACAAAGCCAAAGGACCCAGGTTCGATTCCTCAGCACCCACGTAAGCCAGATGCACAAAGTGGCACATGCGTCTGGAGTCTATTTGCAGTGGCTGGAGGCTCTGGAGTGCCCGTTCTCTCTCTTTCTATCTGCCTCTTTCTCTCTCTTTCTTAAATAAATAAATAAATAGATTAAAAAAAAAAACAAAAGAAGGAAAGAGGTAAGAAAAAGAAAAAGCTAAGGCACTTGCCTGCAAAGCCTTAAGGATCCAGGTTCAGTGCCCCAGTATCCATGTAAAAACCAGGTGCGCAAGGTGGCACATGCTTCTAGAATTCTTTTGCAGTGGTTAGAGGTTCAGGCGTGCCCAAATCCTTTCTCTCTCTCTCTCTCTCTCTCTGCTTCTTTCTCTCTCACATACTCTCTTAAGTAAATAATAAATAAATTTAAAAAAAAAGAAAAGCAGAAAGGAACCCTGACTCACAACAACACCCTCTGGTATGGGTCTGACTAATGCTCACAGCATCCTTAATGGCCTGTGCTCCAGGAGAGGGCAGGGAGGTCATACTTCCGTTCCTTTTAATGTCACTGGTTGCCATCGCCCGCTTTGTGCTATCATGGTCCAAGAAAGACAGGCCAGCTTCGGGCACCTTGCTCATATTTAACACAGCAAGTGCCAAGAAGCAGTCTTCAAGGCTTTTCAAAGCTCATCAAGGGGATACAGGCTGAGATGGAAGACGCAAGGCCACGTGGGGCGGAGGTTTCCTGTTCTTCCTGGACCACCACGCTGCTGCGTAACGCCCAGGCCGCACTGCTGCACAACCCCGCCTGTGCCCAGGGTACTCTTGCCACTAGCCCACGGAGTGCATTTTAAATTATTTATTTATTTTAATTTATTTGAGAGCGACAGGTAGAGCGAGAAAGAGGCAGAGTGAGAGAGAGAGACACGGAGAGAATGGGCGCGCCAGGGCCTCCAGCCACTGCAAACGAACTCCAGACGCGTGCGCCCCCTTGTGCATCTGGCTAACGTGGGTCCTGGGGAGTCGAGCCTCAAACTGGGGTCCTTAGGCTTCACTGGCAAGCGCTTAACTGCTAAGCCATCTCTCCAGCCCCGGAGTGCATTTTACTTCCAGGGCTTGCTGTAGGGAAGGAGAACCCAGCATCCCCCAGCCAATTTTTTGTTGTTGTTGTTTATTTTGATTTATTTATTTGAGAGCGAGAGACAGAGAGAGGAAGAGGCAGATAGAGAGAATGGGCGTGCCAGGGCCTCCAGCCACTGCAAACGAACTCCAGACGCGTGCACCCCCTTGTGCATCTGGCTAACGTGGGTCCTGGGGAATCGAGCCTTGAACCGGGGTCCTTAGGCTTCACAGGCAAGTGCTTAACCGCTGAGCCGTCTCTCCAGCACTCCCCCCCCCCCCACCAAGCCAATTTAAACCGGGTTCTAAGTAAGGGTAGAGGCCAGTCTTGTTAGCTGCCAATTGAAACCCCGGGTGGGATTATTAACGCATGCCAGCACATTACACTTGTAACTAACTGCACCTATTCGACTCTGAACTGGGAGATTGTGTTCTGCCATTTGGGCTCCATTAGTATTTGGGGTGTGCGCCTTCAACATGTCCGAGAGCCCGTTTAGGTTTCAGAAGGACAGAAGCTAATATTCTCCGGGCGCGAAAGTTCTATATATTGAAATCCTTAATTTTGCTAACATGCCTGTGTTAGGTGCTTTGGGCTGCCAACAATAGAAAATTCTACTGTTGGGCTGGAGGGATGGCTTAGCGCCTAAGGCGTTTGCCTGCAAAGCCAAAGGACCCAGGTTTGACTCCCCCAGGACCCAGTTAGCCAGATGCACAAGGGGGGAGGCACACATCTGGAGTTTGTTTGCAGTGGCTGGAGGCCCTGGCGCACCCATTCTCTCTCTCCTTTTTCTGTCAAATAAATAAAAATAAAATAAATTAAAAAAAAAGAAAATTCTATTGCAACTTAACCAGTCTGTTTGTTTTTCTTTGGTAACCAGAGATCTGTTGGGGAGGCTAAGGAGGGGGAGTAACTCCAGCTATTTGTTCTGTTTTTTTTTTTTTGTTGTTGTTTGTTTGTTTTGTTTGTTTTGTTTTTTCGAGTGCCAGTGTCCCCTGCTCTGTCCTGTCATGGTCCCAGGACGGTCAGGTCAGCTCCAGGCACCTTGTACACATTTAATGCAGGAAAACCGGGAAGACGTAATAACTACCGCCTCTCCCTCTGATCAGGAATGCAAAGACTCCAGAATTATCTGCCCCACCCCAAGTGGTGGGGACCAGTTTCTTTCTCCCTGAAGAGCCAGAACCATCTTTAGGTAACTGAGTTAGCCTAGTTAGAGTTAACAGCCTTTCTGAACAAAACTGAGGTTTTCTTTGTAAAGACTAGTAGGAGGATGTAGTGTGTGTGTGTGTGTGTGTGTGTGTGTGTGTGTGTGTAGAAAATGGACAGAATGTGCCTTAGCATCCCACTGGCCTGTGGTGGCATCGTGACCCATGTATGTGACATCCTGAAGTAGTTCTCTGCCTTTTTGTTTTGGTTTGGTTTTTTGTTATTTTAGTTCTCTGCCTTTAAATAGGCTAGTACATCTCCTCAAGCTTCAGTCTTCAATATACCGTAGTAAATCACTAGTCTGCTTCAAAACTATGACTACATTGGGCTGGGAGTGGCTGAGTGGATAGAGTTCCTATCTAGCATGCGCAAAGCCCTGAGTTTGATCCTCGGCCGTGCATAAACTAGGTGTGATGACACACGCATGTGATCACAGCGCTGGATGTGGAGGCAGGAGAATAAGAAGTTCAGGGTCGCTGTTTTCCTGGCGAAGGAGATCAACACAGAGAAAAATCAACACCTACCAAATCAGAGAGCCAGAGCCTCAGAGGCCCCCAACACCTCATCACTGAAGCAGACCAAAAATGAACCCAACATGGCTCAGGGAAATTTTGCGGAAGACGGGGCGGAAAGAATGTCAGAGCCACATGTTGGGTCATGATATGCAGAGACATTTATCTCACCCATAACTGTGGGCTAACTCCACAATGCGTGACCCGTATACCTCAACAAGGAGGGGCCAAGGGGAGGGGGTAGGTCACGGATGAGCCTAATAATGGTACCAAACGGACTGTATTTGCTGAACAAAACTAATTAATAATAATTTAAAAATAAAATAAAATAAAAAAAGATCCTTGAGATCATTTAAAATGTTCTAGAAATATCTAAAAATTAAGTATTTATAGATGTACTATTCTAGACAAATAAAGATATTTAAATATGTCAAACTTAAAAATATATATATGTTTTAAAAATTGTTTATATCATATTTTCTATTATTGATACATTAACAATAAAACCCAGTGATTGTCAATAAAAAAGAAGAAGTTCAGGGTGATCCCTAGCTACGTAGTGAGTTCAAGGCCAGCCTGGACTACAAGAGTGCATGTCTCGGGGGGGGGAGGGGGGCCCTGTTAGGAAAACCTGTAAGATAATAACGTTGACTTTTCAAATATACAAATATAAATGAGTGGGGGCAGAGTTTTGATTCTTTGCTACATCAGAATTCTTTGCTGGTGTGTTTTCCATGTTTAGCAAAACTCAGCTTACGACCTTGCTATGTGAAGACATGATTTGAAAAGACTGGCCAAGCGAGCAGATGATGTGCCTGCTTCGGTCATTATAGGACATCAGCATCCGGGCTGTCTTTGAAATGGTAGTGACCAATCACTGCTATTGTATATCAAAGCACAGCATCTCTCCTCCTCCCAAATGAGCAGCAGGAAGATGGTGGGGGCACTGAGGAAAATATTTCCCCTAATTTTTAGGGGATCTCTAAGTCCTAGACTATAAGTAGCTGTTCTTTCATCTGACACTAGGTAATGCTGCCTGGCCCTTAGTTAGGACCTCTCTCTCATTTCAGGATGGCTTTGGGGATACCATAATCCAGACTCTTTGAGCTAGGATTTACTCCTTTTTTTTCTTGTTTAATTAATTAATAAATTAATGTGTGTGTGTGTGTGTGTATATGTGTATGTGGAAACTAGAAGACAACCTCAAGTGTCATCCTCAGAAAATTGCCCACTTTTTTTTTTTTTTTTTTTTGCTTTGTTTTGAGACAGGGTGGCTCATTGGCTTGGAGATCACCAATTAGGCCAGACTGGCTGGTCAGTGGATCCTGCTGTTTGTACTTCCCTAGTGCTGGGATTATAGATGCGTGGCATTACGCCCAGAATTTGTTTGTTTTGTTTTTGGAGGTAGGGTCTCGCTGTAGCCCAGGCTGACCTGGAATTAATTCACCATGTAGTCTCAGGCTAACTTCCAACTCACAGTGATCCTTCTACCTCAGCCTCCTGAATGCTGGGATTAAAGGCATGTGCTGCCATGACCAGTCTTAACACCCAGAATTTTTTTTTAAATATTTGTATTATCTATTTATTTATTTATTTGCAAGCAGAGGGAGAGAGACAGAAAGGGGGAGATACAGAGAGAGAATGGACACATCAGGGCGTTTAGCCACTGCAAGCAAACTCCAGAGTCATGCACCACTTTGTGCATTTGGTTTTATATGGGTACTGGGGAATCGAACCCAGGTTGTTAGCCTATGCAGACAAATACCTTAACTACTGAGCCATCTTTCCAGCCCTGCATCCAGAATTTTCATGTGGGTACTGGAGACTGAACACAGATCTTCATGCTTGTGAGATCTTCATACTTTATTGACCAAGTAATCTCCCCAGGCCACTTGTGACTTTTGTTGTTGTTTGTATTTTTCCAGCAAGGGTCTCACTTCTAGCCCAGGCTGGCCTGGAACTCACTCACTCTATAGTTCCAGGCTGGCCTCAAACTCATAGTAATCCTCCTACCTCTGCCTCCCTAGGGCTGGGCTTAAAGGTGTGCATCACCACATCCAGCTACTTATGACTCTTTGTTTGTTTGTTTTTCGAGGTTAGGGTCTCACTCTAGTTCAGGCTGACCTGGAATTCACTATGTAGTCTCAGGGTGGCCTCGAACTCACGGTGATCCTCCTACCTCTGCCTCCCAAGTGCTGGGCTTAAAGGCGTGCACCACCACATCCAGCTACTTGTGACTTTTTAATTGCTGATTTACACAGGGCCAGAGCTCAGCAGAGTGACTATCTCAAGGACAGAATGGCAATATTCTCCTGTGCATGGGTTTGAGTTCCTCCTGCTTCTAGGCTCCCACTCAAGGGCGTCCCAGGGTGGATGACTTATAAATGAATTAATCCATAATAAGAGGCCGGTAGCTCAACTGAATAATAAGGTGCAGTTAACCATGCACTGAGTCTCTTTGGTAAAAGTCAGTTTCAGGGGAAAACCCACACGACCCCAGACAGTTTGCTGATCAGGAATCCAAAGGATGTTGAGAATCTAGAAATCGGATACAAGCACATCCCTCTGAGTGGGCCCTAGAAAGGGATACCATTAATATGAGCTGGCAGGGAATTCTAATGAAGGACGGGACACCAAGATCTTAAAGGTCTTACCATAACCTGAACTGGCACACGTCAGGAGAATTCAAGAATCCCTGCTTAAATATGCCAAAAATCTTCTGCCAAGCCTCTCAAGTAAAAGGGATGCTGATGGCTGGGACGGAAAGAGATTCAAAGGAGAGTACCAGCTGTACCAGTGAGAGGGCAGTCGGTTGCTATGGCCGAGCCAAATGGGAGATTTGTACGTCAGTCTCTGTGGCAAAGCTTTTGTAAGAGGCCACACAGGAGAACAGAAAGAATAAGTGACAAGAAAGTGAGCCCCGCTACCTGGCACCATTGCTGAATTTGTCTTTAAAAAGCCCCAGCATGGGGCTGGAGAGATGGCTTAGCACTTCAGGCATTTGCCTGAGAAGCCTAAGGACCCATGTTTGATTCTCCAGGTCCCACATAAGCCAGATGCACAAGGTAGCGCATGCGTCTGGAGTTCGTTTGCAGTGGCCAGAGGCCCTGGCGTGCCCATTCTTTCTCTCTCTCTCTCTCTCTCTCTCTCTCTCTGTCTGTCTGTCTCTCTTTCTCTCCCTCTCTCTGTCTCTAATAACTAACTAATAAATAACTAATAAATAAATAAAAACCCAGCACGCCTGACATTGCTGTGTCATTTAGAGTCCCAGTAAGAAACACACGGCACACTCAAAGTGGGTCAACCGAGGAGGTTTTAATCAAGGCACTGTCTCAGAAGATGTGAGCTGGAGGTGAAGTGAGACGTAGCTCAGTAACCTGTAGTCAACAACTTGAGCAGAGGCACCATGCCAGGACCTGAAGGAGACAGCGGAGGGGAGAGGACCACCTGCAGGTGCAGGGTTCTTCCAGGAGGGAGCCAACTTGAAGCAAGCCTGTAAGGGTAAACTGAGGCAAAACAATTACCCAGAGTTCACTTCTCAGTGGTATCAGAAGACAGCCGGGCTGGGGGGTATGGTGGCGCATGCCTTTAATCCCAGCACTCAGGAGGTAGAGGTAAGAGGATCACTGTGAGTTCGAGGCCACCCTGAGACTACAGAGTAAATTCCAGGTCAGCCTGGGCTACAGCGAAACCCTATCTTGTCGAAAAACAAAACAAAACAAAATAAAAAACCCACGAAGATAGCCAGAAAAACAATGATATTCAAGGGCTAGAGGGCTTTTTTAAAAGCCATTTTATTTATTTATTTATTTGAGAGCGAGAGAAAGAGGCAGAGAGAGAAAGAAAGAGAGAGAATGGGCACACCAGGGTCTCCAGCCACTGCAAATGAACTCCAGATGCATGTGCTACCTTGTGCATCTGGTTTATGTGGGTACTGGGTAATAGAGCCTCGAACGGGGTCCTTAGGCTTCACAGGCAAGCACTTAGCCGCTAAGCCATCTCTCCAACCCCTTTTTAAAAAACTATTATTTTGCTTTGATCACAGAACAAAGCACTCCCCATTCAAGACAGGAAATCTAGAGCACACATTATTGAATGCAAAGCCTGAGGAAGAACAAGGGTGACCATGTAGTTAGCCTCTGATCCAGCAAGACGAACTTTACAAAATTGCCTTTGCCAATTTATAATTTAATCTTAATTTCAAAGTTTCTTTGCTTCTTATCACACAGCAAAAGTAACATATTTGCACGGTCACAAATTTAGAAGTACAAATAAACCAAAAGGAAAACAGAAAAGACTGGGTAATTCCACAATTGAGTGATAACTACTACTAATATTGTGGAATATGTTTTCACATGTCATAATCTTATCTTAACTCATAGATGGATATATATATAGTTTGTTTGTTTGGTTTTTCGAGGTAGGGTTTCACGTTAGCCCAGGCTGACCTATAATTCACTATGTAGTCTCAGGGTGGCCTCGAACTCACGGCGATCCTCCTACCTCTGCCTCCCGAGTGCTGGGATTAAAGGCGTGCGCCACCATGCCCGGCTGGATGTGTATATTTTTAACTTTACTTTAAAAATAATTTTTTAAGTTTATTTATTCATGTGTATACGCTGATGCCTGCACGCCACAGTGCGTGTGTGGAGATCAGACGACTATCTCGGGTGCTGGTTCTTGCCTTCCACCTTGGCTGAGGTACTGGCTCTCGTGTTGTTTGCCACGGCCGCATTCAAGCTCCTATCTCTGCCTCCCATCTTGCCGTAGGTGCACTGGGACTATAGACAGACACACCACCGTGTCCAGTTCATGTGGGTTCTGGGGATCCAAAGTCAGGTCATCCTGTTTGTGCTGCAAATGCTCTATTTTTGACATAATTTCTGACGGACAGAGAAATTGCAGTGAAGGTACACAAAATCCCCCTGAGCCTTTCACAGTGACCCTCCAATTACTAAGGACTTAGCACATCCTCTTAAGCAGCTCTGTCTCTTTCTGTATGTATGCACGTTGTGTATTCAGACAGATGTCATAAATGTCATTTATATGCGCACAAACATCTTTTCCCCCCCCCCTGAACCACCTCTGATTGATCAACTTTAAAAGTCCAAGCAAAAAGCAAGTTGTGCCAATAATCTCCAGGTCACCTGCTTTCCCCATTTATAATGTGCAATCCTTAAAATTAAAACAACAACAACAAACAAACAAAAAAAAAACAACAAGAAGCTGGGTGTGGTGGCGCACGTCTTTAATCCCAGCACTTGGGAGGCAAAGTTAGGAGGATCACCATGAGTTCGAGGCCACCCTGAGACTACATAGTGAATTCCAGGTCAGCCTGAGCCAGAGCGAAACCCTACCTCAAAAACAACAACAACAACAAAAAAAAAAACCCAAGAGAATGCTAGTGATAGTGGAACCCTTGTCAAGACATTTCTACGGATCAGAGTAGGTATGGCTGGAAAGTGAATACCCACTGATTTTGTAAATACCCCGTAGTCTCATGGTAGTCCTGAGTCAGACTCGGAAGGATCCTCTTTTATAGATGCCCAGCCATATCCCTGTGTGTGGAGATGACAGGCTCCACACTAGGGCAGCCAGAGAGATATTCGGTAGCTATTAGAGGCTCAGAGAGGGCCCCCAGAAAGTCACGGGTGAGGGAGTGTCGGATCACAGACAGCAGAGCAGGCAATGTTCCATTTCTGACACGCTGTTGCTTGGCGTCCCATCCAATGGATGAGTCAGTTCCAAGGGTCCAATGATAAAGGCCTGGTATAGAAGACAGAGGGAACAGGTTGGAAATTAGTTATTCTGGCCAGGTTATAAGCAACCTGTGCCTCATAGGAATCACTGGGGAAGGAGTGGGAATGAAGGCCTTCTGTTACCTGTCGGGTGCTGGTTAAATAATTTTCTCAAGACCTGCCACCTTGAGTCTTGGCATAAAATAGTGCCAGATGTTAAAGCTCCCTCCTGGATTGCTACCTGAGGTTGGGCCTGTCCCCAGAGGCGCACCATTGAGGTAATCGTGTCGTGTGTGCTTCTGAAAGCTGAACAGCAAGAGGCTTAGCCACGGGGTCAAAGTTCTACAGAATGACATTGGGCTGCGTGTAGGTAGACAGTGAGCCAAGACAATGGCTTGGTAAGGAGGAGGGCATGCCTATATAACCCCAAACTGTGTTATCTTGCCCCATTTAAAAATATATATTAAGGGCTGGAGAGATGGCTTAGCGATTAAGCGCTTGCCTGTGAAGCCTGAGGACCCCGGTTCGAGGCTCGATTCCCCAGGACCCACGTTAGCCAGATGTACAAGGGGGCGCATGCATCTGGAGTTCGTTTGCAGTGGTTGGAGGCCCTGGGCACGCCCATTCTCTCTCTCTCTCTCTCTGCCTCTTTCTCTCTCTGTTGCTCTCAAATAAATAAATAAAAATAAACAAAAAAGTTTTTAAATATATATTAAAATATTTTTATTTATTTGCAAGCAGAGAGAGAAAGGGAGAGAGAGAGGAGAGAGGAGAGAATGGGCATGCCAGGGCCTCTAGCCACTGCGAACAAACTCCAGATACACGTGCATTTGGCTTTATGTAGGTACCTGAGGAATCAAACTCCGGTCATTAGGTTTTGCAGGCAAGTGCCTTAACTACTGAGCCATCTCTCCAGCCCTTGTCCCATTTTTAAAAAGTATTTCTATTTATTTATTTGCATGTGTGTGCACATGACAGGGTCTTTTGCCACTGTAAATGAACACCAGATGCTTGTACCACTTTGTGTGTCACGCTTGCATGGGTCCTGGGGAATTGAATCCCAGGCTGGCAGACTTTGCAAGCAAGTGCCTTTAACCACCGAACCATCTCTCCAGTCCTGTTTTTAAGCAAGCATTTTATTATTTTCCTTACAAACTAAGTCCTGTAGATTCCTGTCAACTTCAGAGACTTTTTTGATCCAAAGGTGATTTTAAGATTGTAATTCCTGACAGTGTTTAAAAATTTTTTTTTTAATTTACTTGAGAGAGACAGAGACAGAGAGAGAAGGAGAGAGAAAGAGAATGGGTATGCCAGGGCTTCCAGCCACTGCAAACGAACTCCAGATGCATGTGCCACCTTGTGTATCTGGCTTACATGGGTCCTGGGGAATCAAACCTGGGTCCTTAGGGTTCACAGGCAAGTGCCTTAACTGCTAAGCCATCTCTGCAGCCCACGACAGTGTTTTTGTAAAACACACATCAATACCCTGTGAGGGACACTAGCAGGTGACCTTGCAGGTGGATATCTTCTTAGTCAGAGGATCATCCAGGGACCCGCCTTGTGCTTTGAGATCTGGAGAGCATGTGGAAAGATGGGGGGAATGCGACTAATAACGAAGAGAGGGCCAGGCATGGTGGCACATGCCTTTAATCCCAGCACTTGGGAGGCAGAGGTAAGGGGATCATTGCAAGTTTGAGGCCAGCCTGAGACTACAAATAAATTCCAGGTCATTCTGGGCTACAGTGGGACCCTACCTTGAAAAAAAAAAAGAAGAAGAAGAAGAGAAGAAGCCAGGATTGCTCCGTCATCCTGTTCTCAAGTTTCAATTTCTGGAAAGTTCTGGAAGGAATAGCACGTGGGTCTTCTGAATGCCTGTGAGCCCAAGAGTTAGCTGGCAAAGGGTGAGTGGGAATGGCGGGGTGGGGGAGTGAAAGTCCTGCCTAGACTTCTATAGTGGAGTCAAGATGCAGACATGACGAATGGCCTGTGAGGCCCCCACAGCTGGAAGGTCACCCAGGGAGAGGGTGGCTTGAGAGTGAGTCTGTCGTGGAGCCTACTGCAGGCAGCGTTCCGTCCACAGCACGCCCATGGATGGTAGCCAGCAAAGGACCTTACTATCTCTGTGGACAATCCCAGAAGAAACTTCTGGCCTTTGCTAACCCACTTTCCCACTCAGTCGCCCAAATAAAGGACAGAGGGGCGAAAGACAGACTCTTTCCCTGCTGGGAGCTGAAGTGAGGGTTACAGAGAAACCTGAAAACTAGGCTGTGAAATAAACAACAAGGAGTTGTAACAACTGAAAAGTACAATTGTAATAGATGAAAGTGATTGAAAATTATTGAACTGATATGGGGGAGAAAAAGGAGTTTTCAAAGAGAACAGACAATAGTAGTCATTGGGGAATATTTTTTTTCCCATTTTATAACAGCAGTTGAGATTCTTCTCTGAGACAATTACATTAGATCAGAAATTTATTTTCTCTCCCTCCTGAGGATAATACACATACCCACCCATTCTTGTCTTGTTAGTAATCAGAGCGACCTTAGCAAGGATCAAATGCATAGCAGCCAATGCCAAAGCCTCCTTTTAAGCCTGTGTTCCCGGGGACATGCGGAATACACCCCAAATGGCTAGGAGGCAGTCTTAGCTTCCAGTTCAGTGGGACCACTTAGTTCTTCTGGTGGGAGCATTCCTCCTCCATTCGGCATTAAAGCTGTCATGGCAGCTTTCTAAGACTGAGGTAAGAGGAGCTAAGTTCAAGGCCACCCTGGGCTACTTGGGGAGATTGCTTCAGGAAAGGAGGAAAGGAGAGATAAAACAAACAAACAAAAACCTTTGAATAATCAAAGCCCAAAGCAGTGAAGAAGTGTAACTGACATAAGAGACCACCTGTAACGCCTGGCTTTGGGGCAGGTGCCACCGTGTTCTGCTATAGACCAATGTGCTGCTCAACATCACAGTCTTGCAAAGGTTTCTCTCAGCTAATGCAAGACTGGACCTAAGGCTGGAGAGATGGCTCGCCAGTCAAGGCACTTGCCTACAAAACCTAATGACCTGGGTCCGATTCCCAAGTACCTATGTGAAGCCAGAGGCACAAAGTCATGCACATGTCTAGAGTTCGTTTGCAGCTGCTGGAGGCCTTGGTGTGCCCATTCTCTCTCTTTCTCTCTCCCTCTCTCACTCGCTCACTTGCTCAGTCTCTCTGTCTCTCTCTCTCTCTCTTTCTCTCTGCTTGCAAATAGATAAAGTAGAAAAAAATAAAAAACACTTTAAAAAGTACAATCCCATTTATGATCAAAAGGATTCAGTGTAACTTACCTGTCATCATTTTCCTGACTGTGAGAGGAAGAAAAATATTGTAGATCCTAACTACGGACTGCTTTTCAAGGAGTTTTGTTATAAAGAGTAGAGAAGTTGATATATAGCTAGAGAGGGGAAGTGGAATCAAGACGGTTTTTTTTTTGTTTGTTTTTTGGGGGGGGGACTGGAGAGATGGCTTAGAGGTTAAGGTGCTTGCTCTGCAAAGCCTAGGGATCCAGGTTTGATTCCCCAGAACCCACACAAACCAAATGCACATGGTAGTGCATGCTTCTGGAGTTCATTTGCAGTGGTTAGAGGCCTGGGTGTGCCCATTCCCCCTCTCTCTCATAAATAAATAAAAATAGAGGAGTTTTTTTTTTTTAAGTCAGAAGAAATATTGTTAACCTCTTTCATTAATGTCATTGTCACCAATTCTCCAGTCTTCCGCCTTCCAAGTCCCTGGCTGTGACCAAACTAACTAGACTTCAGTTACAAACCCCCGTGAGTCCCCTCCTGAAGTGTGTGTTAGTAAAAGTTCATTTGTTTGGAAAAGTATATCATCTCATCTTCAATATAGGTGCAATAGGCTGCACTTCTTAAAATCCTACTCAACTATTTCTCTACTCCAATTTTTTTTTTTTTTTTTCTTGTTTGGCCCTTGATAGCCCCAACCTTCTGTTTCCAACTAGTGTCATGAAGGGTCGTGTTTAAGCAGGGGTCGGATTCTCCCTTTTCATTCAACTGTAGGGAATCTCATGGAAAAAAAAAAAAAGAAAAGAAAAAGCTGCCATGGGCCCAGGCAGGTTTGCCAGCATGGCAGGAAGTGGTGGGGTACAACTAAATGAGCTTATATAAAAATCGACAATTATGGGCTGAGGAGATGGCTCAGGGGTTAAAGACACTTGCTTGCAAAGCTTGTTGGCCCAGGTTCAACTCCCCATGCACCTGCGTAAAGCCAGACAGGTGTTCACAGCAGCAAGAGATCCTGGTGCATGCGTGCACAAACACAAATAATTTTTTTAACTTTGGTCATTATAAATTCATATATCAAGAAACAGAAAAAGACATTACTAAATAAAGAGAATACACACATGGCTCCGAAACAAAACCACTTCAACTTCACTGAAAAACCTGAGGATGCCTCCATGCCTGCTGTTATTCATACTCAGTGTCCTAGCCAACCTTGCAGAACAGAACATTAGTTTATTGGCTAAAGGGACTGGAGGGAAAGGGATATAACTCTTCTTATCTACCCTTATGATCATTGAACCAAAAGATAGAAACATAATTAGGTGAATATGAAGAACTATTTTAAACTAATAATATCCAACTAGGAAAAGTAACAAAAATAAAACATTTTTCATGTTAGAAACAAAAACATGATAAACTAGCTGGAAATAAATTTAATCCCAACTCCATAAGATTTCTATTTAAAAACTTAAAACTCCAATAAAAGATATCTAAGTAAATATAATTTTCAGCCACAAATGGTATGATTTGATAATAACTTAGTTTTGAAGAAAAAAAAATAAGGACTATAAAGGAGACCTAAATAGGAAAAATTCATATTGTTTAGTATTGCCTTTAGTAACATTAAAATTACAGATTAATCCAACTCAAAATTAATTCTAACTGGACATTTTGAGGACAATCATAAACAGACTCTTAAGATTAATAAAAGTCAACTTCTAAAAATATTAAACCTGGATGCCGGGTGTGGTGGCGCACGCCTTTAATCCCAGCACTTGGGAGACAGGGGTAGGAGGATCACCACGAGTTCGAGGCCACCCTGAGACTACATAGTGAATTCCAGGTCAGCATGAGCTAGAGTGAAACTCTACCTCAAAAAAAAAAAAAAAAAAAAAAAATTAAACCTGGGCCGAGAGATTGCTTAGTGGTTAAGGCACTTCCTGCACAGGCTAATGACCTGAGTTCAATTCCTCAGTACCCACATAAAGCCAGATGTACAAAGTGGCACATGCATCTGGAGTTCATTTGCAGCAGCTCGGGGGTCCTGGCATGCCCATTCTCTCTGTCTCTCTTCTCTCTTTGCTTGCAAATGAATAAAACTAAAATATTTAAATAAAAACAATAGACCTTATGAATACAAATAGAAACATGGAGAGATGGCTCAGTGGTTAAAGGCACTTATGTGCAAAGCCCGATAGCCTGGGTTCAATTTCCTAATACCCACATAAATCTAGATGCACAAAGTGGTGCATGCATCTGAAGTTTGCAGTGACAACAGTGTGCCTATTCTCTCTCTCCCTTTCTCTCTCTCTCTCTCCTTGCAAATACATAATAAATATTTTTCAAAAAGATTTGGGCTCAAAGCCAGACATGGTGATTCATACCAGTGATCCTAGCACTTGGGAGACAGAGGCAGGATAGACCTAGAGGTCTATAAAGTGAGTTCTAAGCCAGGCAGTGCCACAAAGCAAGCAAAACCCTCCCTCAAAGAAAAACCAAATAAACAAATGAATAAATAAAATCGTATATTAATTTCCAAATAATTTATTAAGGAAGTCCTCTCAGCATCAAATAGTAGCGGAGTTGAGGACATAGGAGCGAAAAACAAAACTCCAACAAGAGAGTGTTTCAGACATAGTGCTCGTCCATCCTGTTCCTGTGGAGGCGTTCTGGAAAAGAAAAGAAATTATGCCTCTGTCTGAGCCGTGCCAGGGCAAAGGCTCTGGCTTTCAGATATTCACTGCCGGAAGGCTGGGGTTCCTAGCCTCCCAAGCATGTCCCATGATCTGGGCTCAGGCTTCAATAACTCAAGAGCAAATCAGAAGCAAAGGACATGGAGACTGGGAGATGCGCTCACCCAATCAGAATCAGAGGACTGTGTGAGGTTTTGGTCATAGCAACAACGCTATCTGCTAGACAATGGGAGAATACAGGAACCTTCGCAAACTGTTGCTGGGAACATAGACCGGCACAGCCACGGTGGACAGCAATTTCACATTTCTTTAAACAAATTATGTTACACAAACATAAGCATATTTTATGTTCCAGCTATTTTAATTCTAAATCCTTCGGGAATAATAACACACGTCATAAAGAGAGTATTTAATTGTCAACAAACGTATGTGGGTTTTTTTTTTGTTTTTTTGTTTTTTGCTTTAAACCTTGGGGGTCACTGATGTAATCCTGTCTACAGAGGCTGAATTCATCCATTCTCTGGTCAACATGCTGACCTGTGAGCATCACTGAATCTACAGCGTCATGAGGACCAAGCAACAGAGCTGCTCATTTACAGCCAGAACCGGCGGAAGAAACGTTTCTTGCTTTGAGCCCCATTCAAATCTGGCAGTTTTTCAGTCCTCTGCTGGATTTTTCCATGCAACAGCCCATATGTGTCATTGATTGTCATCAGAAACTTGTGCCAGGCTGGAGAGGTGGCTCAGCAGTGAAGGCACTTGCCCATAAAACCTAACAACTAGGAGCTCAGTTTCCCAAAACCCATGTAAAGCCAGATGCACAAGGTGGCACATACGTCTGGAGTTCATTTGCAGTGGTCCTGGTGTACCTGTTCCTTCTCTCTCTCTCTCTCTCTCTCTCTCTCTCTCTCCACACTCTGGGTATGGTGCTACACACTCTTAATCCCAGGACTCAGGAGGCCAAGGTAGGAGGATTGTTGTGAGTTTAAGGCCAACCTGAGACTACATAGTGAATTCCAGGTCAGCCTGGACTAGAGCAAGACCCTACCTCAAAGAAAAAAAAAATTGTGCCTTTTTCTCAGTGTAAGGTAGGTTAATGCACTTGGGAAAGGTGTTCTCTATGTTCCCAGATTGTATCCTCTAGAAGATACATTAATATAAAAGTCCTCATACCTCCTACATACATGTGATTTGCCAAAGATTTTAGGGCTATTTCTTGCTTTCATTTATTTATTTACTGTGTGTATGTAGTAGGGGGGATGCGTACGTGTGTGTAGATGTACACACTCCCTGCACACTTGTGCAGAGGTCGGAGGAGAACATGAGGTGTCCTCCTCTGTCATTCTTCTGCCTGATTTCTTTTTTTAAAAAAATATATTTGTTTATTTATTTATTTATTTGACAGAGAAAGAGGGAGAGAGAGAGAGAGAGAGAAGTGGGTACACCAGGGCCTCCAGCCACTGCAAACTAACTCCAGATGCGTGTTCCCCTTGGTGCATCTGGCTAACGTGGGTCCTGGGGAATTGAACCTGGGTCCTTAGGCTTTGCAGGCAAGTGCCTTAACCTCTAAGCCATCCCTCCAGCCCCTGCCTGATTTCTTTGTAACAGAGCCTCTCACTCTACACAGAAGTTGCTTTTTTTTTTTTTTTCTTCAATCAGACGTTCTAAGTTCAGAACTCCCAACACTTCTCCCACCTCCATTCTGCTCAGTGCTAGGGCTACAAGTTGACCCTGCCTGTGTGATTCTACGTGGGCACTGGGAATCGACTCGGGTCCTTCTGCTTACACAAGCGCTCTTACCCACTGCAGAATCTCCCAGGCCCTCTTTCTTGTTTTCTAATCTTTCAGTGCAGTGAACCACCACCATTTCCTCTGGGATGGAGAGAGGACTAAGGGTCTAGTGCCTAAAAGTGAAAAGGAGGAAATTGGTCACAGAAGCATCAATTAGAACACTGAACAAGCACAAAGAGGGGTCAAGGTCACAGAGAGATTGATAGCTTAGAAACATGGGCTGGAGAGATGGCGCAGCGGTTGGAGACGCTTGTTTGCAAAACCTGACTGCCTGGGTTCCATTCCCCAGGATCCACGTGAAAACAGATGCACAAAGTGGTGCATGCACCTGAGTTCGTTTTCAGTGGCAAGGAGGTCCTAGTGTGTTCATTCACTCCCCTCTCTCTCCCTCTTCCTCTCATTTTGGTTGCAAATAAATAAATTTAAAAAGAAACAACTGTCTCCTGGGCAAGGTAGATGGCTCAAGCCATTAAAAGCACTTAGTTGCAAAGCCTACTTGGCCTGGGTTCAATTCCCCAGTACCCACATGAAAGCCAGATGCACAAAGTGGTGCATGCATCTGCGGTTGTAAGAGCTTTTCTCTCTCTTTTTAGAAAAGAAATAGCTAAGCAAAGTGTGGTGGCGCACGCCTTTAACCCCAGCACTCAGGAGGCAGAGGTAGGAGGATCGCTGTGAGTTGGAGGCCAGCCTGAGAATACACAGTGAATTCCAGGTCAGCCCTGGGCTAGAGTGAGACCCTATCTTGAAAAACCAAAACAAGAAAAAAAAAAAAAGAAAGAAAGAAAAGAGAAGAGCTATCCCTCCAAAGCCAGAGGGATAAAAAGGAGGAAGTATAGTTTCTAGAACCTAGAGGACATTATGTTTGACTGCTATGAAGCAGAGGTCAGGCCACTCAAGGGTCAACGGGATCCAGGCTTACGGTGGGTCTGCTGTGGTGGTTCATAGTGGAATGATTGCTGGGCCTACACAAAGGACACTCGACAGCTGGAGTGTATGCAGACTCCATCCAGAAACCGGAGGACACACCCTTCTTCCACTTTCCCATTTCCTGAAAGTGCCTACAGGTTAGTTGCCTTCATGTCACTGTGACCAAAATACCTGACAGAAACAACTTAAAGGGGGAAAGGCTTGTTTTGGCTCTTGATTTCAGACACTCCCCATCTTGCATGGCAGAGGAAGTCGGGCAGCAGGAGCATGTGGTAGACATTCACACGGTGGCCGACCAGGACCCAGAAAGAGTGGGGCAGAAGGGTTATTCCCTTCAACTCATTCCTAATGACCCACTTCTGCCAGAGAGGCTCCACCTCCTAAAAGTTCCAGAGACTCCCAAAATAGCACTACCAGTTGGGGAACAAACATTCAAAACACGAGCTTACCGGGTAGACATTTCAGGTTCAAACCACAACAGCCTCCAATTGGCAGAGCTTAACAAGAAGCTATCAAGCAAGGGACTGTGGAAAATAAAGTTCGCATGGTCTAGTTGCAGAGCCAAGGTGCAGATGATAGAAAGTTACTAAGCAAATGTCTGACACTTGGCAGCAAAGTGGTGAAGGTGTATTGGTGTTCCTGCCAGGTGAAAGCAGTTGTTATCTTTCCTATCTGGGATAATTAACTATCTGCTTAGATTCATCTGAGCATTGCCAAGCCGCTATTGTTAGCTCCTCGTGTTGAGAGGAGACACTTGAACCTCACCTATAGCATAGAGAAATGACTGCACAGGAAGTGAAATTGATGGGGGGGGTGTTGAGAAAATTTAAGAAGAAAAAACACTTTCTCGTTGGACTACATTCCATGTTCAGCTTTTCTGTGTTGTTATGTTTAGTTGCGTTCACGTCAAGAGTACGTACGTGGATTGTTTTAAAATCCCACGTCTTTCTCATAGTTCAGTTTCATGTGTTTATTGATTTGTTTGAATTTATGTTTGCCATCTTATCATGTGCATTCAGTTAATTAAGTCTTTGCTTTTATTTTTCTTACCTTTTCCTGACTTGTATTGCATCATATTTTCTTCGGTCCTTCTCTTTACTTAAAAATTTTAAGTTTGCCAGGCGTGGTGGCGCATGCCTTAAATCCCAACACTTGGGAAGCACAGGTAGGAGGATTTCTGTGAGTTTGAGGCCACCCTGAGACTACATAATGAATTCCACGTCAGCCTGGACTAGAGTGAGACCCTCAGAAAATCAAAATTAAAAAAAAAAAGTTTATTTTTAGACATATCCCACTTAAATCAGCAATTCTTTTGTGAATGCCAGATGTCTAAAAATGCTATGCATGAGTGTATTTTCTGTGCTTTTAAGTGAAAAGATATTATCATGAGCTAAAACCAAAATCCCTGGTCAAGTTTCTAAGGTAAAACTAAAACATCCACATATCATTAATAAATTATAATATTAAAAGAAAAACACTTTAAAATTGCATTCTGACAAGAAACAATGTAATTGTTAGTAGTTGATTTGAAGAAATAGTTTGACCTCAGCATCAGTAACATCCGAAATTCTTATCTGTTTGTCAATATTTGTGCTTTATAGAATGACTACATATGATTTCCACATTGTACTTGGAATGTAAATGAAATTATTACTTACACATATTTAAAATGCATATCTCTAAAGTCATATTGAATTTTAGGGACATGAAAAATCTTTTTTTAGACAATAGATGGAAAACATTGAATTCAGAGATATACTTCTGTGAAATAAGTATATTTCTTTTAAAAATGTTATTTATTTATTTGTAAGCAGAAAGAGAAGAGAGAGAGAGAGAAAGAATGGGCACACTAGGGTCTCTTGTCACTGCAAACGAATGCCAGACACATGTGCCACTTTGTGCATCTGGCTTTACGTGGGTACCGTCAGGCTTTCCAAAAGAAACCAGAGCCTTTAAGTACTGAGCCATATGTCCAGCCTGAAATAAGTACTTAAAAGCCAGGAAATAATCACAGTATTAACAAGCAAGATGTTTGGTAAGAAATACTCATTCATTCCTTTAGTAACTACCTGAAAAATTTCAACGTGTGGTTTTTACAAATTTTATCACAGGTGAAGAGAAGCAAGAACCTGGGTCTGCTTACCCACAGTGCCTCAGGCCCATTCTGTTGTGTTCCTTTATGGCCCCTTTGGGTGGATCTCATTTCCTTGGAGTCCTGTACCCGCACACTACCTGGACATATTCCCAAGAACATGTTCTTTTCATGCCTCTCCACCCACAACTACTATGTCACCTTGAACACACACAAGCACACACACACACATGCCTACCTGGGCATGGCAGTGGATGCCTTTAATCCCAGCACTCGGGAGGCAGAGGTAGGAGAATTGTAGTAAGTTCGACGCCACCCTTAGACTACATAGTGAATTTCAGGTTAGCCTGGACTAGAATGAAGCCCTACCTCAAAAAACCAAAAATATAAATAAAAATTATAAAAAAGAATTTCTAGAGTATCTTTTGTTCATTTTCCCAGAATTTCTCTTATTAATTTACTGTGACTTTTTTTGAGTAATTGTCCCTATCGTGCAAAGCAGGCCCCCCAATTGGTCTTATTAAGGATTTCCTACCTGTCACCATCAGAGGGCAACTTTCAATAGTTTTCTGGATGCAGGGTAACTCTTGGGGTATAATTTCAAATTTTACCCACTATTATTTTTCCCTCGTCCATTAAAATTGTCTGGGGTCCGCTATCATCAAAAACATTTCCCAGGGCCAGAGAGATGGCTTAGCAGTTAAGGTGTTTGCCTGCAAAGCCAAAGGACCTCAGTTTGATTCCCCAGGACCCATGTAAGCCAGATGCACAAGGTGGCGCATGTGTCTGGAGTTCATCTGCAGTGGCTGGAGGCCCTGGCACTCCCATTCTCTCTTTCTCTCTCTCTCTCCTTTCTTTCTCTCTCTCTCTCAAAAAAAAATTTATATATATATATATATATATATATATATATATATATATATATGTATATATATATATATACATATATATATATATACATATATATATATATATATATATATATATATATATATATATATATATACGTTTCCCACAGGCTGGAGAGATGGCTTAGTGGTTAAGGCACTTGCCTGCAAAGCCAAAGGACCCAGGTTTGATTTCCCAGGACCCACGTAAGCCAGGTGCACAAGTTGGCACACGTATCTGGAGTTCATTTGCAGCTGCTGAAGGCCCTGGTGCACCCATTCTCTCTACCTTTATCTGCCTCTATCTCTCAAATAAAGTAAATAAATTTAAAAAAATTGAAAACACAAAAACATTTCCCTAGCCCATTGCTAGCCCAGTCTTCAAACTTAAAAGCAGTTAGGCTCATGTATCCTGGATCATTAGTCTCTCTTCATGAAGCTGCTAACGCAGCTCCTTTGCTTTGCATCAGTTCTCAAGTGAACATTCTCAAGGCATAGTTCTCTGTTTATCTGAACCACTCAGGAGCTTGGCCCTGCTGCTTGACCAAGACCATCTCACTGGGCCACCCCGCCTCCATAGCCAAAAGCATACCAGATTCCTGTAATGACTCTGTAGTTTTGGGATGGCATGGCTCTCTTCATCTTAAGAGAAGAGACTTCTTTATCTTCCTCTGGTCATTGCTATGTTGCTCTGATACTAACAAATGTAATTAGATCACAACTAATGGACATACCAGAGCCAACTGAGCACATAGATCAAGGGGGCAGGAGGTAGGTAGTGAAACACCTTAGACAGCAAATAAGCCATATAAATCCTTTAGTGGTTTCATCTCATTTTTCCTTTGGTCTGGTATTTCTTCTCTTGGCTCTTGGGTCCCACCACCAATGCCTAGCACTAAGAACTGGTAACAAAAAAAAAAAAAAAAAATCTCCCATAGTCTACATGAGCCTCTGTAGTTGAGTTTTTAGTCATTCATCCAATCAACAAATACTTGCTAGGGGCCTACTATGTGCTGAGTGCCCCTGCCTCAGACTGTGCACATATACAGCAGTGAACCAAAGTCCTTGCCACACTGGAGGGTACAATCTCGTGGAGGAAATGGATAATACACGAACAAATATACAAGGGATAAGAATATGGGCTTTGAAGAATACTAAAGCATGACAGATAGAACATGATTGGGAGATGGCATCTTTTAGAAAGAACTTTCTTTTTTTAATTTTTTCTGTTTATTTTTATTTATTTATTTGAAAGTGACAGGACAGAAAGTGAGAGAAAGAGAGGCAGATATAGACAGAGAGAGAATGGGCGTGCCAGGGCCTCCAGCCACTGCAAATGAACTCCAGACGCTTGCGCCCCCTTGTGCATCTGGCTAACGTGGGTCCTGGAGAATCAAGCCTCGAACCAGGGGTCCTCAGGCTTCACAGGCAAGCGCTTAACCGCTAAGCCATCTCTCCAGCCCCAGAAAGAACTTTCTTATGTAGGGACATTTGAGCAGAAAACTGAGTGAAGCAAGACATAAACCCTATGAAGTTTTTGAGACTAGAATTAAAGAAAGCCCTGCAAGGGAATGGCCTGAGAATATTCAAGGACTGGCAAGAAGTCCAAGGAGGCCAGAGTGGCTGACATCATTGAAGAAAGACTAGCAAGATGCCGGGCGTGGTGGCGCACGCCTTTAATCCCAGCACTCGGGAGGCAGAGGTAGGAGGATCACCATGAGTTCGAGGCCACCCTGAGACTACATAGTGAATTCCAGGTCAGCCTGGGCTAGAGTGAGACCCTACCTCAAAAAAAAAAAAAAAAAAAAAAAAAAAAAGAAAGACTAGCAAGAGACAAGCTAAGGAAGAGAACCACGTGGGGGTCTTATGTAAAATGGCAAGCCAACTGAATTGTATTCTAAAAATAATGATACCAGAAGATTTTGAGCAAGAAAATTCTGTGCACTTTTTTTTTTTTTTTTACAGTTAAAAGTCTACAGAAGTATTTTGCTTTTTCTCCTTCTCCTCTCCCCTGTTGGCTCCATTACGAGGCAAGCACAGCTGGGACTCTGGGAAATGGCATACTCAGACTCTTCTCAAGGGCCTGAGAAAGACCATTCAGAATTCTTTCTTACACAATGTCTGTGATGTCTTAATGGAAACAGAGCTGATAAAAAAAAAAAAAAAAAACCCTCCAGCATGCAGTGTGATTGCAGCCTGATACAGCATTCATTTCCTAACACTACCTCCCCTTTCTCTCTCTTTCCCGCTAACGGCATTCACACCATGGAATGTTCCAAGGTGTTCGAGCAGCCCAAAGAGAGAGCAGCTTTGGCTTAAACCAGCATGGTTGGAAAGCATCCCATTGCAGACTGGAACAAACTTGAAGACGGGTCTGTAGGATTTGACAGTGGAGAGTTTTGGATGTGTAGGTGAGAGAATGGGAGTCAAGAATAACTCCAGAGTGTTTTGCCTAAGAACAGAATGAATGGCAGTGCCATTCACTGACATAAGGAAGGCTGTGGGCTTGACAGGGAAGGGGAATAAAGAAGCAGTTTGAGCCTCTCAAGTCTGAGATGTCTATTAGAAATCCAGGAGCAGATGATAAGCTCAAGTCGCATATAATGCCCACCCAGAATGTAGGTTCCAAGAGGAAGAGCCCTTTGTCTCTTTTTTATGAGAAAGAGAGAGAGAAGAAGAAGAAAGAGAGAGAATTGGTGGGCTAGGGCCTCTAGCCACCGCAATCAAACTCGAGACACTTGTGCTACCTTGTGCTCATGTATGACCTTGCATGCTTGTGTCACACTGTGTGTCTGGCTTACGCGGGACATGGAGAGTCAAACATGAGTCCTTAGGCTTCACAGGCAAGCGCCTTAACCACTAAGCCATGTCTTCAGTCGCTTTTGCCTCTTCTGTTCACTGCTGTATCCTTGGAATCTACAACGGACTCTGGCACATAGTAGGTGTTCAATGACTATTTGTTGGATGAATGAATGAATATGAGTCTAAGGCTTTTACAGTTTGTAGCCCTGGCCTACAGCCCTTACTGAAAAGGATGATAAGAACCAAACTGACAACAAAGATCATTTATTACACCTATGAGGAATGGCAGATGAGCCAACTGCCTTGCCAGAGAGAGGCTGACAAGAGCTAGAAAAGAGGACTTTTTTTTTTTTAATCAATCATCTGCATGCCAATCTCCATTGGACAATGGAGTTTGGGAAACGTAGTTCGCATGTAAGAGTAAAGTTTAGGATGGGGAGCTTGGAGCTAAGTGACAATAAATAAATGACTGGCACAGAAAGCTACTAACAAAAAGCGAAAAGTCCAAGACTATTCTTCCTATAATCAGAACTCAACCCTGTATTTCTATATTGGCCTGACACATGCAGAAGAGGAGGCCACAGAGAAAAGAGGAGAAGCCAAACCCCATTATACAATCTCGTAATGTCTAGAGTCCACCCCCAAGAAGAAGGGAAAACTCAAAGGACATTATCTGTTATCCCCTTTAAAAGAAAGTAGAGTGAGAATATGAGAAGGGAGAGACTTCTCCAATCCTTCTCACTCTAACTCCCCTGACTGATGTTTTCAAAGCTTTTGCCACCAGTACTGGGATTCAATATATAGTCTCTGGAAATTTAATTCATGGGATTAGGGCTGCAGAGATGGCTTAGAGGTTAAGGTGCTTGCCTGCGAAGCTTAAGGACCCATGTTCGACTCTCCAGATCCCATGTAAGCCAGACGCACAAAGGTGAGGCAAGCACAAGGTCGCACATGCCCACTAGGTGGCGCAAGCCTCTGGGGTTTGATTGCAGTAGCTGAGGCCCTGGCGTGCCAACTCTCTCTCTAAAATAAAAATAAACAGACAAATAAATAAATAAATAATGCATGGAACTATACACAAACCATAATTTGGTACAATTGTGTGCCATGTCATATTGCTCTGACTGGCTACTATACAGGTCTGGAGTTATTTAGAGGAATTGGAAGAATAAAAAGTATTCGAAAAGTGAGAGGGTGTTCAGCAGCACATGCGCTAAAATTGGCATGATACAGATAAATTCCCATGACCCCTGCACAAGTGAGAGGGTGGAGAAGCATCTTGATTTTAGCATTACTGAGATGTAAATCAATTAGTTTGCATTGCCTAGAGTCACCTTTTGTAGGAAGAATCAATTATGACACTCAGTTGTGACACAAGTGTCTCCCATCCTGAGCAGAACTCTACAAGATTAACAACTTGGCTTTTGGTGTTGGACAGAGGCATCCAAACTAATCGCATCTATTTCCTAAGACAGTTTGTATTACCATTGAGGTTTTGTTGTTATTGTTTGTTCGTTTTGTTTCTTTTGGTTTTTTGAGGTAGGGTCTCGCTCTAGCCCAGGCTGACCTGGAATTCTCTATGTAGTCTCAGGGTGGCCTCTAACTCACGGTGATTCCTCCTACCTCGGTCTCCCCAGTTCTGGGATTAAAGATGTACGCCATCATGCCTGGCTTACCATTGAGTCTTTGAAGCTTGTTAAAATTTGGAACTGCTATTTCATTCTCTGGTTCCATTAAATTCACTCTAGAAGATAGAGAAGGTCTAGGGGCTAGGGAGGTGCCTTTGATGAGAAGCAGATTCTCTGTGCCTTCATATGCTATCCTGTCATTCTGGAAACCTTTAGAAATTTATGGTAGGCATCTCTGATCCTCACATTTTTTCCAGACCACCTTCTACCCCTTCCTGTATGTCTTGTACATGTAGAACTTCAATTTTTCCCCGTTTATGCTTCCCTTTGGGCCCTATATCCCTGACAGCCTGAAACTACGTTAAATAAAAATACAGTGAAGAGAGAGCGCTACTCTCTCTTGTAAGCAGATTTCCCCACATCTTAAAAAAAAATAGAGAGTTTGCTCAGTGGTTAAGGCTCTTGCCCACAAAGCCTAATGACCAGGTTCAATTCCCCAGTACCTACGTAAAGCCAGATACACAAAGCGGTCCATGCATCTAGAGTTTGTTTGCAGTGGCTGGGGGCACTGGTGTGCCCATTCTCTGTCTATCTCTCTTCTCTCTATCTCTCCCTGCCTGAAAAAACAAAACAAAACAGATACGCGAACATATTTTCATGTCATGGCCTCGATTCTTACCCATCCTGATCTCTTGCTTAATGTCAGTATTTCTCCATTTCTGCCACTTTCATCTTAGTTTCCTATGCCTTCCGGGGAGGTGACCCTGCTGCAGTCCCTCCTTCCTCGTAGAATTCATCAGCTCTGATGATCACCTTCCATTCATCTCTGAGTGATGCTGATTCTTTTCCTCTGTGGTGTTGAGCTGAATGGGTTTACAAATCCTAGTTCTGCTCTGTGTCCTCGGATGGAGGGCAGGCGACTAACAAAGCTCCTGCCCGGCCTGCAGTGTCTAGGGAGTTTTTATTTTTGTTTTGCTGAGGAATTTCGATTCCCTGGTCCTACGGCATCTAAACCAAACACAGAACATTAAAATTACGATGAGAAGAAGTCAAGCATAGTGGCTCACGTCTTTAATCCCAGCACTGGGGAGACAGAGGTAGGAGGATCACTGTGAGTTGAGGCCACCCTGAGACCACATAGTTGCTGCAGTCAGGTTCACATTGCCGGTAGAAATCACTCAACCAAGAGCAGCTGTGGGAAAAAAGAGTTTATTTTGGCTTACAGGCTCGAGGCAGAAGCTCCATGATGGCAGGGAAAACGATGGCATGAGCAGAGGGTGGACATCACCCCCTGGCCAACATCAGGTGGACAATAACAACAGGAGAGTGTGCCAAACACTGGCATGGGGAAACTGGCTATAACACCCATAAGCCCGCCCCCAACAATACACTCCCTACAGGAGGCGTTAATTCCCGAATCTCCATCAGCTGGGAACCTAGCATTCAGAACACTAAGCATTCAGAACACTAAGTTTATGGGAGACACCTGAATCAAACCACCACAATAGTGAATTCCAGGTCAGTCTGGGCTAGAGCGAGACCCTACCTCAAAAAACCAAAATATAAAGAAATAAATTACAATTAAAGTATTTGCTGCAGACAGGATTAAGTACTCAGTTTTTTTTTTTTTTTTTTTCCCGTACAGGTTCTGAAGCAATTTATAAACATATGCAAGAATTAAGTAAGTCCAATTCGGTGTAGGAGAGAGGGCTAGAAGGTGGTATGAAGACTGTGGATTCTAAGCATAAATATATCCCCTGAACCAGAAGATTTAGTCACTCTTAAAAGATAGGCCCGAAGCTGGGCATGACGGCGCATGCCTTTAATCCCAGCACTGGGGAGGCAGACGTAGGAGGATTGTCATGAGTTTGAGGCCACCCTGAGACTACAAAGTGAATTCTAGGTCAGCCTGGGCTAGAGTGACCTGACTGGAGAGATGGCTTAGAGGTTAAGGCACTTGCCTGCGAAGCCTAAGGACCCAGGTTTGATTTCCCAGAACTCACGTAAGCCAGTTGCACAAGGTGGCACATGCGTCTGGAGTTCATTTACAGTTGCTAGAGGCCCTGGTGTGCCCATTCTCAATCTCTCTCTCTCTCTCTCTTTCAATAGATAAATGAATAAAAATAAAATAAAAAATACTTTTTAAAAAAGATGGGCCCTTCTCTCAATAACAAATGCAGAGCTTCACATGTTAGTAGCTGTTTGAGAAAGAAAAGAAAGAAAGAAAGAAAGAAAGAAAGAAAGAAAGAAAGAAAGAAGGAAGGAAGGAAGGAAGGAAGGAAGGAAGGAAGGAAGGAAGGAAGGAAGGAAAGAAGGAAGGAAGAAAGAAAGAGAGAAAGAGAAATGGGACGAGCTGCCCTTGTTCCTCGCAGCAAATAGAGAGACACTGAACAGGTCAGTGTGTACAAGCATTAGCCATGGGTTAGAAAAGTTAAGAGCAGATCGTAACAGACTTTCTGTATGTCTTTTGCCTTGTCGCTCTGTCTTCTGCACAGAATGCTTCCACATTCTAGAGTGACTAGTCATCACAGACTCCTTATTGTCTCCAGACTCCAGAATGTAATCATTGCCTTCAAAACTGAAGGTTTCCATATCAAGGATCATTCCACCCTGAGATTTCCTGATATCATTAAAGGTATTATAGACCAGGCCCTTTTCTTCCCCTCCCCTTGATGGTCCCTCCCCTCCCCTCTACTCTTGCCTTTCCTTTATTTTTCCTTTGCCCTTCTCTCCTCCCTTCCTCTCTCCTCCCTTCCCTCTTCTTCTTTTTCCTTTTCCCTTTCCTTTCATTTTTTTTTTTTCTGATTTTCCTTCCTTCTCTCCTCTCTTTCACACTCAGGAGGTTAGGAGGATTGCTGTGAGTTCAAAGCCAGCCTAGTCTACAACATATGTTCCAGGTCAGCTTGGGCTAGAATCAGACCCTTTTCCCCAACACAAAGATGTGGTCTTTCTATGTTGCTCAGGTCGGCCTTGAAATCCTAGACTCCAGTGATCTTTCTACTCTAGCCTCTTGAGTGGCTGCGATTACAAGCATATTACCTGCATCTTTCTTTTTTTTTTTTTTTTTTTTTTTTTTTGGTTTTTCAAGGTAGGGTCACACTCTAGCTCAGGTTGACCTGAAATTCACTGTGTGGTCTCAGGGTGGCCTTGAACTCACAGTGATCCTCCTACCTCTGCCTTCCCAGTGCTGGGATTAAAGGTGTGCACCACCACGCCTGGCTCTTTCTATTCATTTTTACTGAAATATTCATGTTTGTAGGATTCATTTTTTCCCTCCAGCCTGGGTTGCATGCAAACAACACAAGGGTTACAGTTCTTAAGTTGATAAGTTTTTAATTTCAATATATACTCAAACTGGACTTAAGATAACAGAAAAACGGCCAGGCATGGTGGCATACACCTTTAATCCTAGTACTGGGAAGGCAGAGGTTGGAGGATCACTGTGAGTTCGAGGCCACCCTGAGACTCCATAGTGAATTCCAGGTCAGCCTGAGCTAGAGAGAGACCCTAATTCAACCCCCCCTCAAAAAAGGAAAGAATAAAGAATATATAAGTACATCTCCCAAGAAGGGAATTAACTCATTCCAGTCACAAAGGACAATTATCTGTAGCATTTATGGCTGGACAATCCAACTAGACATAAACCCTAAAAACAATCACCTATCATAAGGAGTCTGGACTGCTTTTCCAAATCATGATCTTCACGGGAACTTGAGCTGATCATTCTTACCAAAGTTCTACTTAATTTTCTAGGCCTCCATAATGTGATTGCATTCCTTGGCTTCCCTTTAAATCTAACTACCTAGAAAAACAACCATTAACCTTCTAGTTGGGCTCCTTCCTGCACCCTTCTGCAAGGCCCTACTCCAGCTCCACATCCCATAGGAAACCCCTCCAAGCTTATTGACCTCCCTTTTCTCTAAAGCATGGATTGCAAATCTTCAGCTTGTGTCTCACATTTCTAATGATCCTATCAAGAACTGTAGCATGGGCTGGAGAGATAGCTTAGCAGTTAAGTGCTTGCCTGTGAAGCCTAAGGACCCCGGTTCGAGGCTGGATTCCCCAGGACCCACGTAAGCCAGGTGCACAAGGGGGTGCACATGTCTGGAGTTCATTTGCAGTGGCTGGAGGCCCTGGTGCGCCCATTCTCTTTCTCTATCTCCCTCTTTCTCTCTCTGTCTGTTGCTCTCAAATAAGGAAACAAAATAATTTAAAAAAAAAAGTGTAGCAGCATTCCCACCCTCAGCATGCACACACACATGCACGCACGCACACACACCTTAGATGTAGATGGGCATGGTCGTAAGTTGAAAAGGAAGGCAAGTTCAAAGAAGGAAAAGCTCATCCAACTCTGCCTCACTACTGCACACATGTATTCATTTTATTTCAAATCTTTTTTTAAATTTTTTTGGTATTTTTATTTATTTATTTGAGAGTGACAGACAGAGAGAGAAAGAGGCAGATAGAGAGAGGGAGAGAGAATGGGCGCGCCAGGGCCACCAGCCACTGCAAACGAACTCCAGATGCGTGTGCCCCCTTGTGCATCTGGCTAACGTGGGTCCTGGGGAATCGAGCCTCGAACCGGGGTCCTTAGGCTTCACAGGCAAGCGCTTAACCGCTAAGCCATCTCTCCAGCCCTCAAATCTTTTTTTTTAATTTATTTTTTTATTCATTTATTTGAGAGAGAGAGGGAGAGAGAGGCAGAGAGAAGAAGAGAGAGAATGGTCACGCCAGGGCCTCCAGACACTGCAAACGAACTCCAGACACATGCACCCCCTTGTGCACCTGGCTTACGTGGGTCCTAGGGAATCGAACCTGGGTCCTTTGGCTTTGCAGGCAGACAACTGCTAAGCCATCTCTCCAGCCCTTATTTCTAATCTTGATGTAGATAAATCTCTCCACTGCCATGGAATGGGAACATCACCTTTAAATCTCTTAGTTAGTGATTTCACTTTAGAAGTGAAGAAATTGTGAACCCCTCCCGGCCAGAGATGAAGTCATTTAACTAATATATTAGCAAGTATTTGTCATTTTTAAAATTTTTTATGAGAGGGTGAGAAAGAGAGAGAGAGAGAGAGAGAATTGGCACGCCAGGACCTCCGGCCACTGTAATCAAACTCCAGATGCATGTGCCATCTTGCGTGCATGTGAGACCTTGCACACTTGCATCACCTTGTATGTCTGGATTACATGGGATCTGGAGGGGTAGAACATGGGTCCTTAGGCATCGCAGGCAAGTGCCTTAACCACTAAGCCAGCTCTCCAGCCCTGTGTGTCACTTGTGTTTTACATTTAATAAGGAGCTCTTTCCCCCTCCCCTCATCGGCTGAATGAATTTAATTTCTCCGGGGCAGGGAGGACCATGTTTGGACTTCTCCTGCATCTTCAATATCCTCTATCAGTCTTCTCTCATTTCCCTCACAGGATCAGATTGGTTCTGGGCACACAGTGTGAGCTCAGGAAAGACTATTTGATTGAAGCAAATCCCTGTAGCATGCGAATCATCTGGAGACACTGAGTTTGGACTTAGGCAAACACCTCCTCTGGTGGCTTCAATCATCAGTGAACAGCAATGGGCCCAAACAAGCGTCTCAAGTATGTATTCCCGTTTGCTCAGCTAAGCTATCAGCACCTCTTGATCCTAACTTACTTGTAACCCAAAGCACTTTGAGCAGTGTCACTCACAGGGTAGACCTCTGTTAAGTACACATTAATTGATTGCTTGTAGATCAAAACCCAGAGCTGACTCTGTTTCTGCTGTAGTTAGAATGGTTTTGCCAAAGAGAGGGGCACTGGTCTGTTTAAGGTGAGCACAGTTGGTTGGGATGAAGAAGCACTTTTCATGTACTTCTAGACCTTAAACTGGCCTTGAGGAGGAGTGCCTGTGAGCCTGTTCTGCCTTTAAACACCAAGCAATCATTTGGACAAGTTCAAAAGTAAAGGTGATGTGAATAACGTTAGGGAATTACAGCAAGGGCATACAACAAAAAGTCACATACTTCTAAGTGTTAAGTCAGAATGAAGTGTTCGATCTATCCTCAGTAGGTTTCATGATATTTTTCTTAAATATTTATATATTTATTTGAGGGGGGAAGTGGGGAGCACGGGCACTCCAGGGCCTCCTGCCACTGCCCACAAGCTCTAGACACAGTTTGCTACTTGATGCATCTGGCTTTATGTGAGTACTGTGCAATCAAACCCAGGCTGTCACACTTTGGAAACAAGTGCCTTTAACCACTAAGCCATCTCCCCAGCTCTAGATTTGGTACCATTGTAAAGACCTTGAATCTGAACTAGTGGCGTAGCTGATGGCCAGCAACAGTTGTTGATCATCCTTGGATGGAATTTGATCTTGGATTCAGGATTATATGTACCACTTTATAGGTAGGTAACCTGCCAAACTATAGTTTGGGTAGTTCTATGTTCGTAGTTTGTTTTTGTGGTATCTTTGTTTTTTTTTTTCAATTTTGAGATACTGTCTTATGTATCTCAGGCTTGCTTCAGGTTTGCTATGTAGCTGAGGATGACCTTGAACTTCTGATTCTCCTGCTTCTGCCTCCTGAGTTCTGGGATGCCAGGCCTGCACTACCATGCCTGGTTTTATTTGTTTCTTGTTGTGACCCTTGTTCAGATATCTGCATTATTAAAGAGAGAGGGGTCTAGTCGGTTTACTTGCAGAATTCTTCTGAATTTGAGCTAGGTTAACTCCCAAATGAGACTCTCTCCAAGGGGGAAGAGGGCCTTAACCACTAAGCCATCTCTCCAGCCCTGCTTAGGTTTTTCTTTTCATATTATAATCTGCGTTTTTTTTCAAAAAATTTTTAAATGGTTTTATTTTATGTTTTTTTGTTTATTTTTGTTTATTTATTTGAGAGCAACAGACAGAGAAAGAGGAAGATAGAGAGAGAGAGAGAGGGAGAATGGGCGCACGAGGGCCTTTAGCCACTGCAAACGAACTCCAGATGCGTGCACCCCCTTGGGCATCTGGCTAACATGGGTCCTGGGGAATCGAGCCTCGAACCAGAGTCCTTAGGCTTCACAGGCAAGCGCTTAACCGCTAAGCCATCTCTCCAGCCCTCAAAATTTTTTTTATTAACAACTTCCATGATTATAAAAAATATCCCATGGTAATACCCTCCCTCCCCCCACTTTCCTCTTTGAAACTCCATTCTCCATTATATCCCCTCCCCATCTCAATCAGTCTCTCTTTTATTTTGATGTCATCATCTTTTCCTCCTATTATGATGGTCTTGTGTAGGTAGTGTCAGGCACGGTGAGGTCATTTTGTGTCTGGGGGAAGGGAGCACGTTGTAAGGAGTCCTACCCTTCCTTTGGCTCTTACATTCTTTCCACCACCTCTTCCACAAGAGACCCTGTGCCTTAGAAGGTGTGATAGAGATATTACAGTACTGAGCACTCCTGTCACTTCTTTCTAGCACCATGATGCCTTCTGAGTTATCCCAAGGTCACTGCCATCTGAAAAGAGAAGATTCTCTACCCAAAGTGAGAGTAGCATTAATATAAGGGTATGAACATTAAGAGAAGTGCTTACTGGGCAGTTTGATAAGCATAGTATATACATTTAGCCAGATAGCAGCAGACATTACACCCCTAGGGCTCATGACTACCTCTGTTTTAAGTTGTCAGTATCAGGGATGTATTCCCTCCCATGGAGCAGGCCTCCAGTCCAATTAGAGGACAGTTGGTTTCCACTATGACAGATGTGCCACTATTGCACCCGTTGGCTCATTTGGCCTGGCTGGCCAAAGAGAAGGCTTGCAGTGTCCACTGTTGAGTATCTTCACTGGTGATTTCTCTCTCTCCCATTGAACTGCATGCAGAATGGCTTCTTCCAGCTTTCTGTCAGCTGGTCTACATGGAGGAGGTTATCAGCTCAGTTCCAGCAGGATTTCTCAGTGGCCTTGCAGCCCAAGTATTTGGAGTCTTCAGCAATAGGGTCTTACTATCTATTCCTGGTGGAAAACCAAGGGCCTTGGCAATGGCCTATTATGTTTTGGGGGCATCAGGGACCTCCCTGGCCAACAACTCACTGGAAGGTATCCCATCCCTGGCACTACTTTTTTTTTTTTTTTTGAAGTAGTGTCTATAATTATCTCACCATAATTCCCTCCCCTCTCTTACTTTCCCCATCACAACTCCACTCTCCATTATATCCCCTCTCCCTCTCAATCAGTCTCTCTTTTATTTTGATGTCATAATCTTTTCCTTGTGTGTAGGTAGTGCCAGGCACAGCAAAGTCATGGATATCCAAGCCATTTTGTGTCTGGAAGAGTGCATTGTAAGGGGTCCTACCCTTCCTTTGGGTACTGCTTAGTCTTTAATCTGTAGTTTTCTTTCTCCCTAGCATGCAGGTGGGATTGTGAGTTATATTCAATGTGCAGTGACGTGAATTACCAATCTTTCAGGTCATACTCCTAAACTTAGTTGAGGGAGACTGAGAACCTGCTGAAGGATAGGACTCTGAGCCAGCAATTGCAACCCGATGTTCTGCCTCTTTTTCAGGTTTCACAATAGCAAACTAAAGACTTCAGTAAGTGACTCGGGTAAATTGAACAAAAGAACAATTGTTTTTGGTGAGGAGGTAAGGAAGACAATACCAAATGTTCATGTGTAATATTTTCTGAGGTTGCTTAGAGTAACTTACAAATATTTGATCTACAAACTCCCTATTGGAAACAGAAACAAATAAACACATACAGGACCAGATTAGTTTATTTCATTTTATGAAGAACAGGCATAGGAGACAGAAAGAAAGAAAGAAAGAAAGAAAGAACGAAAGAAGAAAGGAAGGAAGGAAGAAGGAAGGAAAGAGAGAGAGAGAGAGAAAGAAAGAAGAAAGGAAGGAAGAAGGAAGGAAAGAAAGAAAGCTGGAGAGATGGCTCAACAGTTAAAGGTGTTTGCTTGCAAAGTCCGCTAGCCCATGTTAAATTCCCTAGTACCCATGTAAAGCCAGATGCACGAAGTACCACATGTGTCTGGAGTTCATTTGCAGCAGCAAGAGGCCCTGGTGTGCACATTCACTCTCTCTTTCACCTCTTTTTGTATACATAAATAAATAAATAGAAATATTTAAAAAGAAGAGACAAGGTGTGGTGGTTTGATTCAGGTGTTCCCCATAAACTTACATGTTCTGAATGCTAGGTTCCCAGCTGATGGAGATTTGTGAATTTACGCCTTCTGGAGGGAGTGTATTGTTGGGGGTGGGCTTATGGGTGTTATAGCCAGTTTCCCCATGCCAGTGTTTGGCGCACTCTCCTGTTGCTATTGTCCACTTTATTGGTCGGGTGATTTCTGCCAGCAATGCGAACCTGACTGCCACAAAAGGATATACCAACAATAAATCAGGGCACAAAACCTCAGAAACTTATCCTAATAGTAAACCCTCACTTGCTTAGACTTCAAGGCTACCTCATTTTTAAAAATTCTTTTTAACTGATTTTTTGAAAGCTATTGTACAAAGTAAAGGGTTTCTTTCTTCTCTTCCTCTTCCTCCTCCTTCCTCCTCATTTTCTTCTTTTCTGCAGTAGTAGAGATGAGGTCTAGAGACTCACATGTGCCAGGCAAGCACTGTGACACGAAGCTATTTTCCCAGTCTTCTTTTTACTTTTTATTTTTTAGATAGTCTCATTAAGTTTTCCAGGCTTGCCTTGAACAAGTGATCATTCTGCCTCACCCTCTCAAATAGCCAGGACCACACCCCCATATCACCACACCCAGTAAAGTAACGGGTGTCATAATGTCATTATATTTTGTTCTTATTCCCCTCTCCCACAAGATCTGCTCCATCCTCTTGTCCGACCTTTGGTAGTCTCCTTCCTGTCCCTCAAATAAGTCGCTCACTTCTGCTGTCATTTCACAAATATTACTCACCCCCTTCCCAGGATCGATTCCTCCCCTCTCATGGTCCCCTCTCTACTTTCATGATCTACACACACTCCCACGTTAAAATCTGCTTTTCCCCATATGAGAAAGCATGTGGTATTTGACGTTCTCAGTATGACTTGTTTTGCTTAACACAGAGATCACCAGTTCCATCCATTGTTCTGCAAACGCCATGATTTCATTCCTCCTTAAGGGTGAATAAAATTACTTTGCATATATACACCAAGGTTTCTTTATCCATTGAGTGGTTGGCTATCTAGGTTGATTCTATTATTATTATTATTTTATTTATTTATTTATTTTGGTTTTTCAAGGTAGGGTCTCACTCTAGCTCAGGCTGGAATTAACTCTGTATTCTCAGGGTGGCCTCGAACTCACGGCAATCCTCCTACCTCTGCCTCCCGAGTGCTGGGATTAAAGGCCTGTGCCACCACTCCTGGCTGATTCTATTATTTTTAATATATTTTGCGTAGTATAGCAATGAACATAGATGTGCAAGGATCTCTGTGGTATGTTAGCTTAGAGTCCTTTGGGGATGTACCAAGGAGGGGGATAGCTGGGTCCTATGGTAGTTTGGGTTTTTGTTGTTTGTTTGTTTGTTTGTTGTGTATGTGTATGTTTTGAGTGTATGCACATACCTATGGAGGCCAGGAGACAACCTCAGGTGTCATCCTCAGGACCGCCACTACTTCCTTTGTGATAGGGTCTCTCCTGGATCAGAAGCTCTCACGTTAGGCTAGAGTGGCTGGCCAGCAAGCCTCAGGGACCTTCCTATCTCCACCACCTCAGTACTGGGATTACAAATGTGACCCGTCACCCCAGCATTACTCCATGATCACTGGATCAAACTCAGATCCTCATGCTTGCAAGGCAAGCATTTTACTGACTGACCTTTCTCCCCAGCCCCCTATTTTTACTTTTATTTTATTTTTTTAAAAAAGAAATTTCTTGGGCTAGACAGAGGGCTTAGTGATAAGGCACTTGCCGGCAAAGCCAAAGGACTCAGATTTGGTTCCCCAGTACTCACATAAAGCACATATGAACAAGGTGGTGCATGTGTCTGGAGTTTATTTGCAGTGGTTAGAGGTCATGGCATGTCTATTCTCTCCTTCCCTTTTTTTCTTGTTTAAACATATATATATATATATATATATATATATATATATATATATATAGTATTTATTTATTTATTTATTTATTTATTTGAGAGAGAGAAAGAGGCATAGAGAGAGAGAGAGAATGGGCATACCAGGGCCTCCAGCCACTGCAAATGAACTCCAGATGCATGTGCCCCCTTGTTCATCTGGCTTATGTGGGTCTTGGAGAATTGAACAGGGATCCTTTGGTTTTGCAGGCAAATGCTTTAACTGCTAAGCCATCTCTCCAGCCCTCTCCTTCCCTTTCAAATAAATAAATAAAATATTTTAAAAAAGAAATTTCTTGGGCTGGAGAGATGATTTAGTGGTTAAGAAGCTTGCCTGTGAAGCCTAAGGAGCCAGATTCAATTCCCCAGTACCCATCTAAGCCAGATGCACAAGGTGGCATACACGTATGGAATTCGTTTGCAGTGACTAGAGGCCCTGGTGCACCCATTCTCTCTCTTTCTATCTGCCTCTCTCTCTCTCTCAAATAAATAATATATTTTTTAAATTTTATTTATTTATTTATTCATTTTATTTATTTATTTGCAAGCAGAAAGAGAGAGAGAGAGAGAGAGGAGATAGAGAGAGGATGGGTGCGCCAGGGCCTCTAGCCACTGCAAATGAATTCCAGATGCATGCGCCCCCCCCCCCGTGCATCTGGCTTATGTGGGTACTGGGGAATTGAAACTGGGTCCTTTGGCTTTGCAGGCAAGTGCCTTAACTGCTAAGCCATCCCTCCAGCCCCCATCAAATAAATAATATTCTTTTAAAAAGAAATTTCCATGCTAACTTCCACAGTGGTCATACCAGTTTATATTCCCAAGAACAATGTGTAGGTTCAAGGCCACCTATTAGAGTAAAACTCCATTTGAGTATCTTAGTTGATTTCCTAGGATTTAGCAAATTCAAGAGAATTTTTGAGGCCAACTTTTATTTCAGCAGCCCAGTGATCATGTAAGTGAACATACAAAATCAAAAACATATTCCAATTTGGACTCTTGTGGGCTTAGTCAACTGCTGGAGGCTAATTTGGAACAGAGATGCAATACTTCAGGAAAAATTCTGGAGTAAAAACATTTTCCCAGGAACTTTCCCCCCTGAGATAGAAATTACAAAAAAAAAAAAAAAAATCTGCAAAACAACAAAAAAAAATTTAATATGTATATTTTTATTGACAACTTCTATACTTACAGACAACAAACCATGGTATTACCCTCCCCTCCCCCACAACAAAAAAAACTTTAAGGAAAAAAGCTTTCATACCTTTCTCCAGTAAAATATAATTTCTAATAATTATAAGTCTATCCCATATGTCATACTTACGAAGCAGGTTTTTCATAACTTTTGTTTTGAACAAATAGACTTCAGCTTTCCAAATGAGAGTAAATATGGATGATTGTCTTTGGATTTGTCCCATGTTTCTTCCCACGTTCTTTTTATTTATTTATTTATTTGACAGAGAAAGAGGGAGGGAGAGAGAGAGAGAGAATGGGCGCGCCAGGGCCTCCAGCCACTGCAAACAAACTCCAGATGCATGTGCCCCCTTGTGCATCTGGCTAACGTGGGTCCTGGGGAATCGAGCCTGGGTCCTTTGGCTTTGCAAGCAAATTCCTTAACCGCTAAGCCATCCCTCCAGCCCTCTTCCCACGCTCTTTAAAGGAATGTATGGAGTGGCTCTGCCTTCTTATCCAACCCCAGTGTTAATAACTCCTGGCATTTTCCTCCTGAAGTATAATCTACTTTCCTCTCCCACAGTTCTGCCTCATTCACACCACTTCTCTCTTCTCCATTTGCTTCTTTTTTTAAAAAAAAATTATTTATTTATTTATTTGAGAGAGAGAGAGAGAAAGGGAGGGCGCACCAGGGCTTCCAGCTGCTGTAAACAAACTCCAGAGGCATGCTCCACCATGTGCATCTGGCTTATGTGGGTTCTGAGGAATTAAACCTGCATCCCTTAGCTTTGCAGGCAAGCATCTTAACTGCTAAGCAATCTCTCCAGCCCCTCATTTGCTTCTTGTATCTCCTTTGCCCGGTACCACATCTTACTATATACCACCTCCTTGGAGGCATAGCAACCCTTAAAATGCTGATCCAAACACAGAGTTATGGTTTTTGGGTTTTTTTTAAGGTAGGGTTTCGCTCTAGCCTAGGCTGACCTGGAATTCACTATGTAGTCTCAGGCTGGTCTTGAACTCATGGCGATCCCCTTACCTCCGCCTCCTGAGTGCTGGGACTAAAGGCGTGCAGCTGGCCTCTTCTCTCTCTCTCTCTCTTTCTCTCGCTCTCTCTCTCTCTCTCTCTCTCTTTTCCCCCTGCTGATTTCTTTTTGGTTTTTGAGGTAGGGTCTTGTTTTAGACCAGGTTGACTTGGGGTTTACTATGTAGTCTCAGAGTGGTCTCAAAGTAATGTCAATCCTCCTACCTCTACCTCTACCTCTCCAGTGCTGGGATTACAGGCGTGCACCACTACCATGTCACACCATGTGGTGTGTCATGGTGACTTGAGGTGGCTCCACATTTCCATCTGCAGGCTTCCTGGATCTCCTGGCTGTAGAAACCCAGAATGCATTGTAAGCTCACCTCACTTAGTGTCCAGTTCAGCCCTCTTTCAGTGAGACTATCATGAGATAAGGAATGGGATGCTGCCAACTTGAAGCCATTAATTCTGCCTATTGTCTTTAGGTTATTAAACCAGTTGGGCAATCAAAATTTGCCCTAAAGAACCTTCGGCACTACACGGTCCATCCAAATTTGGTAGGTGGAAAAGCATTCTGCTAAGACCTCTAAGGGTAAATTTCAGAAGCGGGGCTGGGGGTTGAGGGGTAAGGGGGTGAGGGGTGGCTCAGTGCAGAGTGGTCCTAGTGCCTCCAGGCGCTCCCAGCTTCTAGGACCCAGAGCAATTCTGGGGGAGACAATACAGAGGCTTAGTGGTGAGGTGGGAGGAGGGACTTGGAAGAAAAATGGTCCCCCAAGTTGATGTTGTTGTTTCTCAGTTGAGAAAACATAGCCAGGGAAATCAATTATAATCCATGCGCCCCCATTTCCCCCTCTCTAATCCTCCTCTTGAGAGAAAAGCAAACTTGGTGGGACTGCCCCTTCCCCACCCACACCTCCTGTGCTTCGTGACTGCCTTTCTTTTCTAACGCCCTGCTTCTGATGCCCGTTAATGCCCGTGCCTGTGGAGAGGTGTTGGCGGAAATAAGTGAGGCATTGAGTTTGGCTGGCAGGGTTCCGCTCTGCCTGGGGGACAGGCATAGAGAGAAAGAGAAAGCCAATCAGGTGGTGCCTTAGGAACCTCGCAGTTTGTCTCAGTAGGCTGGACAGTACCTTGGACTTTTTTTTTTTTTTTTTTTTCCCTTTTGTAAGCCTTAAATCATCTTGTTTCTGTTACTATGGCAACCCCAGCCTCTTGGTTTATGTGCAGGGCAATGAAAGCTCTGAGGGAAGAGTGCTTCGGAAAGTTTCAGGTCAACAAATCGCAGGCAGGTTTGTCTAGCCCCTGTTTAGCCTCTCAGCCTACCCTGCATAGACAAAAGATCCACCAGCGGATTCAGTCATCCTCCCTTGACCTAATCTCTTGTCTTTCTGGAAACCTTTTCTATCTACGCAGGCCAAGTACTATGAACCTTTGAAGCCCACTAAAGTGCAGAAATTCCTGGCTCACAAGAGAAAAATCAACAGCTTCATGTTAAAAGTGGCCGAGTTTGATCAATATATGACCTCGCTGCTGATGACCAACAACCCTCTTCCTACCCCCGTCCCTCGACGAGGAGGAAAAGTACAGCGTTACCAAATACTTTCCCCAGGAGTTACTGCTTGAGGTAATGACACGGGGAGAAGCTTCCTGGACGTCTGAGCCTGGGCCTGGGGAGTTAGGACTTAGCGCTGGGAAGGAGCCAACTTCATATCCCTGGCCATATCATCTTCAGAAAACGGAATCTGGAGGACCTGGAAAAGCTCAGGCTAGGAATTCTGTCAGTGTGGTTCATGGAAGTTCGATGCAAGGGGAAGACAGGTTTTTTGTTGGAATGCTCCTCTTTGGCCAAGGATGTTTAGTTTGTAGTGAAAACGTGGGTGGGGGATGTGGCACCATCCGTGGCCTTGAGGAGGATCAAGTAGAAAATGAAGAATCCAGAAATGAAGAATCAGGAAAAGCAGTGGATAAAGAAACAGGAAAAGAGTAAAGGGTTGTGCTTCGGAAACCTTGCTTTCAGGTGTCAGGAGAGCGAAGAGGGAACTGGCCATCGCAGTAAACAGATCTATGGAACTCTATTATAGGGAATGATGTTCAGTTCTATTCAAGAAACAGTTGCTGGGCTGGGTATGGTAGCTCACGCACGGAATCACACACTTGGGAGGCTGAGGCAGGATTGCTGCAAGTTTGAAACCAGCCTGGGCTATTACATAGCGAGACCCTGTCTCAAGAAAACAAAATAGGGGCTGGGAATATAGCTCAAGGGTTAAAGGTACTGGTTTGCAAAGGCTGCTGGCCTGAATTCAATTCTCCAGTTGTTCAAGTAAAATCAGATGGGCACTTGTTTGCAGTGGCAAGAGACCTTGGCATGTACACACACACACACACACACACACACACACACACTCAACTTAAATAAATAAAAATTTTACAAAGGAAACAAATGCTGGGCATGGTGGTGCATGCCATTCTTCCCAGGACTTGGGAGGCAGAGGCAGGAGGAGGATCGCCATGAGTTGGAGGCCAGCCTGAGACTGCATAGTGAATTCTAGGTCAGCCTGAGCTAGAGCAAGATCCTACCTCAAAAAAAAACAAAGAACAAAACAAAAAGAAATGGAAACAAATAAAAACAATTGCAGGACATTTCTATCTTAAAGAAACTTGAAATATTAACACTAATTTTAAATGCTCAGGATATATAAATAATCAAAAAATATTCAGGATATGGAAGTAGCATAGAATAGAGAAGCGTAGCTTTGTTGGGGAGAAGGGAGTCATCAAGGAGGTGACTCACAGTAAGAGCAGGAGAATGTTCCAATCAGAGGAAAGTGTGAAGGCTTGGTGACACGAGCAAGCCGCTTTCAGGGAGATAGAAGAGAGAAAATGGCAGGAGATAAAAGGATGTCATCAAGTTTGTGTTTTGGAGAGAGCATTTTTTTGCAGGTTGAAGAGAGGTGCATTAGTTGTAGGAGAGACAAAAGGCAGAAAGATGAGTTGTGATGGTACTATAATAGACCAGATAAGAGACACTGTAAGTTTGAATTAAGTCAATAGCAGAGGAAGTGAAGAAAATTGATTTAAGAGATATGGAGGAATCGGGATCTGAGAAAGATGTTGATAGCCTTGAGAGAGGGCCTAATTTAACAGGAAGAAATTAAATGAGATAAGTAAAGCTGCAGACAAAAGACTCTAATAGAGACTAGATTCTGTGAATGTGCTAGCTCAGGACACACTCTTCGAAGAAAATATGAGTTCTGAATTAGTGTTTCTGTACTCATTAGATGGATGCCAATATCCAGTGGTGCATACTTTCAACAGAATATATTGCCTATAATCCTTGGTAATTTTGTTCCCTTTGACAGTAATCTCAGTGTTGTTTCTCATGGTTGTGGGTAGAACATGCTAGAGAGGGAGAAAGACATGCCAGGCCTGGACTGCCCTCCTTAACGCAGATCCCACAAAACCTGGGTGCAAGAAGAGATTTCTCAAAAGTTGGCACTTTGGGGCTGGGGAGTCATCTCAGTGGTTAAAAGCACTTGCTTGCAATGCCTAGCGGGCCAGGTTTGGGTCCGCAGTACTTATGTAGAGCCAGCTACACAAGGTGGCACATGCATCTGGAGTTCATTTGCAGTAGCAAGAGGCCCTGGTGTGCCCATACTCACTCTTTCTCTCTCTCTCTCTCTCTATCTGCATAAAATTTTTTTTTTCAAAAAAACAGTTGGCACTTTGGGAGCTCCTGATGTCAGGTGCAGAGGCTGATCTTCCTCAGAAGTCAGTTGTGGGACCAGTAATATTTTGTCAGTGGACAGAACTAAGGCTCTGCCAGCTAAAGACTGGAAAACAAACGGTCTGTAACGGTTCTTTAATATTCTGGCTGTATTCCTCCCTTCCCTTTCTTTTGTCCTAGGATTGCATATAAGAGAAGAATTCTTTGACTATGCCCAGGCTCAGCTTTGGCTCTGCAGGCAGCTGCAGAATGTTCAGAGGGTGCCTCCAACAGAGCTGGTTGTGACTCTCCATCCCTTCTAAATGGAACTGACCCGGCCACATTCCGATCAGAATGTCTGCCCTAGAAGTCCCGTTTTATACGATATAACCCATCTCTACCCTAACGTGGACCAAGGGTGGATACCCAAAATGAAACAAAATTCATAGGCTGGTTAGTAATTTGCAGGGTAGACAGGTACCTCTAAAATAAGCACAAATGAAAACTCAAAACAAAGCCAATGAACCCATCAACCACCAAATCCCTGAGGGAATGACAGCCTCCGGACTCCCGACCTCTGAACAAGGAATGAAAAGATCAAGACAGTGAGATGCAAGTTTGAAAGAGCATATAGAATGATTCCATAGAAGATCAAACTATGAAGAAGAAAGCTCTATGAAAGAATAAGGGAGGCTCAGAGAGAAAGAGAGAAGAAGGAAAAAAGAGGAAGGCGAAAGAGAAACAGGAAGGGGGAGAGAAGAAAGAAGAAGGGAAGAAAGGAATGGAAAGGAAAAGGGGAAGGGGAAGAGGAAGGGAGAAAGAAGAGAAGGAAGAGAAGGAGAAGGAAAGAAGAAAAGAGGAGGAAGAGGAAAGTGGAAGAAACTTGGACTTGTTAGTGATATGCTAGGATCAAGACAAGATGGCAGAGCTTCACTAGTACCCTCTTGGATTTAAATAATTTGGAGTTCTGTTTATTATTTTAGTTAGTTAGTTAGTTAGTTAGTTAGTTAGTTAGTTAGTTAGTTAGTTGAGAGAGATAAAGAAGCAGAGAGAGAGAGAGAATGGGCACTCCAGGGCCTCCAACCACTGAAAATGAACTCCAGATGCATGTGCCACCTTGTGCATCTGGCTTATGTGGGTCCTGGGGAATTGGACCTGGGTCCTTAGGCTTTACAGGCAAGTGCCTTAGCCACTAAGCTATCTCTCCAACCCAGTAGTGTCTGTTTTTAAAAGTCTTTAAAATTCTGAAAACACTCACGTGTCAATTGATAATTGGACATTAATTCAACAAATATTTCTCTTCTCATAGTGCCAGATATTATTAGAGGCATATCATTGATGAAGGATATATTAGTGTCTAAGCCAGTGTTCTTGCTATGAAGGTTAAGTCTAGTGAGGTGGCCGGGCGTAGTGGCGCACTCCTTTAATCCCAGCACTTGGGAGGCAGAAGTAAGAGGATCGTCATGAGTTCGAGGCCACCCTGAGACTACATGGTGAATTCCAGGTCAGCCTGGGCTAGAGTGAGACCCTACTTTGATAAACAAAACAAAAGAAAACAAAAATGTCTAGTGAGGTAGACAGGCCATAAGCAAATAAGCAATCACACAGATAATGTATCATGTGTTAGGTGCCTCGTGAAGCTAGATAAGGGACTGAAATGTAGGTGGAAGTTTTAGATGGTGTGGTCAAGGGAGGTTCTCAGCAGAGGTAATGACTATTCAGTAGATACTCTGGTGGGGCCACATATGCCATGTAATTGACACACCTCTCCTATTGGTTTCATTGCCACAAATTAGGAAAAATATCAATTGTAACATTTTCCAAGGAGATAAGTCACGAGAATAAGAATTTAACACTGTGTCATATGAAAAAATGTTCAAGATATTAGCAATGTTTAGCTTGGAAAAAAAGATCTTATGAGCAACATGAAAAATCACTTCAAATTTTTTGAGCATGCTATATAAGAGGCGATAAATTCATTCTGCTTGAACTCTTGTGTAAAAAGCTGCAAGGAGGTAGCTACTGGTTGATTAAAGATGAAGTTCACTTGTTGTTTGTTTTTATTTGATTTTTTTTTTTGAGGTAGGGTCTCACTCTAGCCCAGGCGAACCTGGAATTCACTATGTAGTCTCAGGGTGGCCTCGAACTCATGGTGATCCTCCTACCTCTGCTTCCTGAGTGCTGGGATTAAAGGCCTGCACCATCACACCTGGCTTATTGGATCTGTTTTGTTTGTTTGTTTTTTGAGGTAGGGTCTCACTCTAGCCCAGGCTGACCTGGAATTCACTATAAAGTCTCAAGATGGCCTTGAACTCACAGTGATCCTCCTATCTCTCTTTTTTTTTTTTTATTAGTCAGTTCTGTATTCAGCAAATACAGTCAGTTTGGTACCATTATTAGGCTCATCCGTGACCTACCCCCTCCCCTTGGCCCCTCCTTGTTGAGGTATACGGGTCATGCATTGTGGAGTTAGCCCACAGTTATGGGTAAGCTAAATGTCTCTGCATATCATGACCCAACATGTGACTCTGACATTCTTTCCGCCCCCTCTTCCGCAAAATTTCCCTGAGCCATGTTGGGTTCATTTTTGGTCTGCTTCAGTGATGAGGTGTTGAGGGCCTCTGAGGCTCTGGCTCTCTGATTTGGTAGGAGTTGATTTTTCTCTATGCTGATCTCCTTGCCCCTTGTGCTGGTGTCCGGTTCATCAGGAAAAACAGCCCCCTTGCTTGTTTCTCGAAGTTTTCTTAGTTTCAGCCGGAGCCCTTTTGAGGTATGATGGGGTGGCTCTCTCCTTAGGGTCTACATCTATCTGAAAAAGAGAAGCAGATTCTCCAACGGAGAGTAAGTTAGCACCAGGACAAATGAGATAACCCTTACTTTTTTTTTTTTTTTATAGAGAATTTAATAGGTGTAGGCCCTCTTGTAGCCCACAATTGATAGTAGGTTGATACTGGAGAGTGGGCTTATGTTTGGATATGGTTCTGACTTGTTTCCCAGCTCCAGCTATGGGTCCCATACCAGTGAGGGGATCAGTTAGCCAAATTGAGAGCAGTTGGTTCCCCACCATGGCTGTGTGCCACCACTGCACTTGTGTGGGCATCACAATAAGTTATTTGCTGCTAAGTAGGTTTTTTTAAAAAAAAGATATTTTTATTTCTTATTTATGTGTGTGCATGTGCATAGGTACACATACCAGGGTCTCTTGATGCCGCAAGTGATCAACCACCCGGGTTTATGTGGGTGGCTGGGGAAGTGAACGTAGGCCAAGTCTTTGCAACCAGGTGCCTTTAACCACTAAGCCATCTTTCCAGTCACTTTCATTTTTTTTAAAACAAGTGTAGGCAGGCTAGTCACTTGATTGGGAAATTATAGGGGGGATATAAAGGTGCCAGGTGGGCAGTTAGACTGGATGGCTTTTAAGATTCTGTGACATTTTTTTTAATTTCCAGTTTTCATTTAAAAAATTTTTTAAATTTGTTTATTTGAGAGTGACACAGAGAGAGAGAGAGGCAGATAGAGAAAATGGACGCTCCAGGGCTTCCAGCCACTGCAAACGAACTCCAGATTCATGCTCCCTCTTGTGCATCTGGCTAATGTGGGTCCTGGGGAATCAAGCCTCGAACTGGGGTCCTTAGGCTTCACAAGCAAGCGCTTAACTGCTAAGCCATCTCTCCAGCCCAAGATTCTGTGACTTTTAGGAATGATAAAATGATTATCTCACAAGACCTCTCATTGTAGGCCCTTTCCACTGCAGAGAAAGGGCTATTGCTAAGACAGCCATCTACAAGCAGGGAAGGTAGATTCCCATGGATCTTTTCCCTCATGTATTCCCAAATGTTTTGTTTTCCAAGCAATTCACTGATTGAATCTGTCATGAGTATGTTTATGCCAGAGACATGCACCGACACAGTTGTGTCTTTCCCCAATAACTTATTGTTATTCAACAAATCACAAGCTACATTAGTTTTGTTGACTGCAGTTTGCCAAATAATCATGATTTCCCTTGGTAGGTGCTGTTGGCAAACTTAGGTCCTTTGATTCTGATCTTAATGGCTAAATTGCTAGTGTTAATTGTCAGACCAAACATTACACATTATACAGTAATTCTTTTTTCTTTTTTCTTTTCCCCCAAAGTAGTGTTTCACTCTAGCCTAGGCTGACATGGAACTCACTCTGGCCTTGAACTCAATGGCGATCCTTCTTCCTCAGCCTCCCAGAGTGCTAGGATTAAAGGCAATTCTATCATATGTATGTATATATGTATGTATGTATGTATGTATGTATGCATGGATGCATGTAAGTAGGATATAGAATGACTATAAAAGGGTTACAGAGGCTGTGTACTGGAAGCAAAAGCAGAGATCTGTTGTAGATGGAGGCGGTTAGATGCTAACTACTCAGGTGGAGAGGAACCCGGATAGAGAGCTGCTGAAGGCACACAGCTAAGCTGCAAGGTTGTAGGATCCAGCTGAGCTGCAGAGGTATGTACAGGACCATGTAGGTGAGGTACAGCAGGATCAGGCCTTGGGGAACACAAGGATGGACAGACAGAGAATGGAAGGCAACTCAAGCACAGATGAGAATTCAAGCAGGCCTTGTCAAGTAGAGGAGACAGAGCTGAGCTCAAGTCCCAGGGACGGTCAGGAGTTCATGGCCTATAAGTCCCTTGATCAGATGGTCCCCTGGTCAGATGACAGGTTGATGAGGCTATTGCCAATCTCAGTGTTAGGTGTTCAGTTTGTAAGGTTTGGGAGTGACTAAGACCACAGAGACCACTCTGAGGCAAAGATGGAAGCTTTTTTTAAAAAAAATTTTTGTTGTTTATTTATTTTTTATTTATTTGACAGCAACAGACAGAGAGGGAAAGAGGGAGAGACAGAGAATGGGTGCACCAGGGTCTCCAGCCCCTGCAAACGAACTCCAGACGCATGCGCCCCCTTGTCTTGTGCATCTGGCTAATGTGGGTCCTGGGGAATGGAGCCTCGAACCGGGGTCCTTAGGCTTCACAGGCAAGCGCTTAACCGCTAAGCCATCTCTCCAGCCCAGATGGAAGCTTTTATTCAGGGAAAACATGAGTCCTGAGCTGCCAGGACTGACTCTCAAGAGCAGAGCACAGTCAACTTTTGAGATTACAGATAGTGGGCTATATAGAACTCTTCAGCTGGGGGAAGGTAAGGAAGGGAAACGAACTCCCTTGTTCTTTGCATTAGCCATTTCAAATAGCTAGGGTGTGAGACCAGAAGTGAGCAGGTGACCTGGGAGATAAGGGGGCAGGAAACGTAGACCTGGTGGAGTTTTGGGCAAGGAAGGGATGATGGCTGGGTGGTTCCTTGAGGAATGTGGATGACCCCCTTCCTTATGTCTCTGTCACCCTCCTGCTGTCCTCGGTGACTCTTTTTTCTTTTTTGTACTGACCTGACACTCCTCTTTATGGGTTCCGGTGGGGGGGGGGGCGTGTGTATCAGACAGCTTCAGGTTTGCTGAGATGAACTTCCCGACCAGGCACAGTTATGGAGGAGATCCCTTATTAAAGCTTATAGATCCACAGGAAGTTCCATAATAGCAGAAAAAGCTGTCTCGCTTTCACAGGACCAAACAGAGAGGGAGAGAAGCACGAGCCAAAAGCCAAAAGCCACACAGCACAGCACACTTCAGGAACTCCCGCTAGGCACACTTTGCATATCGTTAGATTGAAATCCGAAACTCACCACCACACCTTAAGATCCGCCCAGTGACACTGCCTCCAGCCAGGTGGCTGCAGAGGCAAACCACAAACTAATAAAACAACTAATATATCGGGGGCCATCTATTCAAACTACCACAGAGGGAACTATGCCCTTTGTTAGCCCGGTATGTTTAATAAGTGCTCAGGCCTCATTTTTCCGTATGGTATTAAAATGGTCGTGCATTCATATTTTCCCAATCTACTTTGACAAGCTTATGGTTGGCATGTGTAATGGTTCGTACTGATTGTCATCTTGATGGGATCTAGATTCCTCTAGGAAATGAATGTCTGTGTGGGATTTTCTAGATTAGGTTAATTGAGGTGGGAGGACCCACCCTCGCTGCGGGCAGCACCGTACCATGAGCAGGAGCCCCAGACTGAATGAAAAGGAGAACGGGGACTGAGTACAAGCACTCATCTCTCTCTCTCTCTCTCTCTGCTTTCTGCCTGTGGATACAATGTGACCAGCCGCCTCGTGCTTCTGCTGTCAGACTTCCCCACCAGGAAAGAATGACTGCTCCCTTGAACTTTGAGCCAAAATTGACCCTGCCTTAAGTTGTTTTCTTTTTTCTAGATATTTTTGTCACAGCAACAAGAAAAGTAATGAACATGGTGCCTTTTTTACTCCTAGGAATAAGTTATCTAGCAGTCCGAGCCTAATGGGGGGGGGGGGTGCTGGGCACCCGGTGGTATCTGTGTATGCAGTATGTGTATATGCAGTCACTCCTGCCGCAGCCTTTGCCCTCGACTATGGATTTCTTTTACTTTTGGCTATCTTGGGGATTGAACCCAGCACCCTGAGCATGCTAGACAAGCACTGTATCATTAAGCTGTACCTCCAGCTTAGAATTTGCACTCAAAATGGAGCCAAACTGGCTGGGCATGGCGGCGCACGCCTTTAATCCCAGCACTCGGGAGGACTGCCGTGAGTTCGAGGCCACCCTGAGACTACATAGTGAATTCCAGGTCAGCCTGGGCCAGAGAGAGACCCTACCTCGAAAAACACACACACACACAAAAGGAGCCAAATTAAGTCACCCAAGGCAAGGCATTGCTTGAAAGCCACTATTTTGCCCAATGTGGAGAAAAACTGAGAGCAGGCCACAGCCTGATCTCCACAGAATTTTCACCTAAGCCATGGAAGTTCATCTGTCATTCACTTTCAAAGACCAGTAACTGACAAGTTCAATCAGTTACTTAGGAAACCTACCTAGGGGCTGGAGAGATGGTTTAGTAGTTAAGGCGCTTGACTGAGAACCTTGAGGACCCAGGTTTAATACTACCAGTACCCATGTAAGCCAGATATGCAAGGTGGTGCATGTGTCTGGAGTTGGTTTGCAGTGGCTAGAGGTCCTAGTGCACCCAGTTCTTTCTCTATCTGACTCTCTGTCTCTCAAATAAATAAATAAAATATTTGGAAAAGAAAGAAAGATGGGCTGGAGAGATGGCTTAGCAGTTAGGCACTTGCCTGTGAAGCCTAAGGACCTGGGTTCAAGGTTCGATTCCCCAGGACCCATGTAAGCCAGCACAAGGTGGCGCATGCATTTGGAGTTCACTTGCAGTGGCTGGAGGCCCTGGTATGCCCATTCTCTATCTATCTGCCTCTTTCTGTCTGTCACTCTCAAATAAATAAAAGTAAACAAAAAATTAAAAAAGAAAGAAAGAAAGAAAGAAAGAAAACCTACCTAGATGTAGACAAGTCACTTTACAATGAAACAGACATAAACAATAAGACAGGGGACTTCTTTCTTTGGGTTCCGGTTTGTAGCATCATTTTAACTTAGTCAATTCCATCATAACTTGGCCCAGGAACTCAGCCTAGCCTTTAAATTCCCAGGGACTCAGCTTCCTTTCTTATTTCCTTGTCCTTCCTCACCACAGGAAACTCGGCAGAAGCGAAAACCCACCAGGAACTTCTGGCTACCCATAATGCCTGAGAAAAAGGAGTCCAGGCTTGAGCTGAAGCCAGTCTTCTTTGTGAAACGGTTGGATGATCCCGCATCGAAAGAAAAACAATGGTTCAGGTGAAGTCCTCACTCGCTCCTCTTCCGCTCATTTACTTCTCTGTCTTTTTCTGATTCACATTAATGTCCCTTTTCAGCACAATTTCAAAAACACAAAAGGAGAACCAAAGAGGTTTAAGATAAGGTGGTACGGAAGAGGGTACAGTGAGGCTCCTCACATTGTTTGGATTGTAAGGAACATGTTCAACCACATCCTAAGGGACAGCTTCCCTTCTACATCCTTCAAGCTCATTTCATGCTAAGGAAAGACACACAGCAATGCAAAACCAAAGTGTCCACTGACAGTGATTTCAAGAATGAAGGGAAAGCCGGGCGTGGTGGCGCACGCCTTTAATCCCAGCACTCGGGAGGCAGAGGTAGGAGGATCGCCATGAGTTCGAGGCCACCCTGAGACTACAGAGTGAATTCCAGGTCAGCCTGGGCCAGAGTGAGACCCTACCTCAAAAACCAAAAACCAAAAAAAAAAAAAAAAAAAAAAAAGAATGAAGGGAAGTATTACAAGGGTTGTGAGCAAACATTTAAAAAAAAAAAAAAAGAGCAAGAAATGTGCCACCAGTGTAACAAGTTAAGGACTACAGGACAAATGCTATGAGCCACAAAGACAGACGTTTTATCTAAAGCTGGTTATTGGGACAGACTTTCATTTGGAGAGGACAGGTGATTCTGAAGTTAGTGTAAAGGTTTGTGGTACTAAGTTCTGTTTTTTTGAAAAAATGTTTTTTATAAGCTGGGTGTGGTGGCACACGCCTTTAATCCTAGCCCTTGGAAGACAGAGGTAGGTGAATCGCCATGAGTTCGAGGCCACCCTGAGACTACATAGTGAATTCCAGGTCAGCCTTGGATACAGTGAGACCCTGCTTTGAAAAACAATGTTTATTTATTTATTTATTTATTTGCAAGGAGAGAGAGAGAGAGAGAAAAAGAGAGAGAGAGAATGGGCACGCCGGGACCCCTAGCCACTGCATACAAACTCCAGACACATGGGCCACCATGTGCATATGGCTTTATGTGGGTTCTGGGGAATAGAACCTGGGTCCTTAGGCTTTGCAGGGAAGTGCCTTAACTGCTAAGTGTTCTCTCCAGCCCCCTAATTCTGTTTTATTCTTAAATATTTTATTTAATTGAGAGAGAAATAGCCAGATAGATAGATAAAGAATGGGTACACCTCCAGCCACTGCAAATGAATTCCAAATGCATGCAGCACTTTGTACATTTGGCTTACATGGGTGCTGGGGAATTGAACTTGGGTTTTAGGCTCTGCAGGCAAGTACCTTAACCAGTAAGTGTTCCCTCCAGCCCCTTAAGTTCTGTTTTTAAAACAATTAATTATTTGCAGGCATACACACACACACACACTCATGCCAGGGCTTCTTGCCACTGAAAACAAACACCAAACACTTGTGCCACTTTTTGTGTCCTGCTTATGTGAGCGGCTTGGGACTTGAGCCTTAGCTAGCAGGCTTTGCAAGCAAGCACATTTAACCACTGAGCTACTTTCCCAGGCCCAGTGCTAGGTTCTTTAAGCACATCTTGTCACTGAGCAATATTCCTAATTTTTACCAATCATCAGCTTCTTTTGATTGTCCCTTCTTCTCCCTTGGGATCTTTGGGTTATGTGACTACTGCCATGACTACCCATCCCTAGATCAAATGTGGTGGTTTGATTAAGGTGTCCTCCATAAACCTAGGTGTTCTGAATGCTAGGTTCCCAGCTGATGGAGTTTTGGGAGTTAATGCCTCCTGGAGGCAGTGTATTGTTGGGGGCAGGCTTATGGGTATTACAGCCAGTTTCCCCATGACAGTGTTTGGCACACTCTCCTGTTGCTATTGTCCGCCTTATGTTGGCCAGGGGGTGATGTCCTCTGCTTATGCTATCATCTTCCCTGCCATCGTGTAGCTTCTCCTCGAGCCTGTAAGCCAAAATAAGCCTCTTTTTCCCACAAGCTGCTCTTGGTCAGGAGATTTCTACAAGCAATGTGAACCTGACTACAACAGTAACATGGTATCGAGGAGTGGGATTGCTGCTAGACACCTGACTGTGTGGCTTTGGCTCTTTGGAGCTGATTTTCAAGAGGAATGTGGAAGGATTTGACACCTTGGCCTAAGAGATGCCTTGCAGTGCTGTATGTACAGCTTGATGGACTATTCTGGTCAGAGTTGAAAGACCTGAATGCAGTAATAACTATGAACTGTAAGGTTTGGCTTATGAGGGTGAGAAAGAGCTTTGCCTGGACTGACCTAGCAGTTTGTGTGGGAAGCTTGCTATTATGCCTGTGTCCTGAGAAGTTGTGCAGGGTTGCTTTGCATAGAAATGAACTGGTGGGATATGGCACAGAAAAAAAAAAAAATCTTTGGGTGAACTGCTGCACATTCAGCTGCACTTGAGAGATTACAACTTTTGAGATTGGGCCAGCTGACCTGCACTGGGGAAACGGGAAGAATGTAGACTCTTTTGAGGGGCCTCTGTGTTCAAGGAGTGTCCTGTTTTTCAAAGACTGCTTTATTCCCCCCTGGATTTACAAATTGGCACCCTACCTGGTATTGTGGAGTATAAGAAATGCAGGAAAGAGAGGGTCATTGAGTTTGCAACACGGTCTTGTGTTTTGGAAATGGCCATGGGCAGTGTGAAGCAGGTTTGCTGGTTGCCTGCATGGAGACCCCATGGGCCATGAGGATGAACCGTGGGTTGCAGTGGAGACCCAGTGGAGATGCTGGGACTACGAGATGGCTGCTAAGGAAAGCTTCCAGCCTGGATGAAGTTTTCCAGGACTGTGAGTAGCCTAGCTGCAGGGGTGGAATTGGAACTCCAGAGACTTATTGCTGGTTAGAATTATTGCACTTAGAGACTTGTCACTGACTAGAGTTATTGGACTTGGAGCTACAGAGTTTGGTGTTTGCCCTGTTGTAAATCTTGCATTGGTTGAATATTTCTTTGCTATGCCCAATGCCATTTTTTTGCAGTGTAAATGTTTATTCTGTGCCATTATGGGTTTTTTTGGGGGCCCTTTTGACATTATGGCTCAGTTAAAAGATCTTGGACTATGGGGATATTTGAACATCATTGGGATTGATAAAAACTATGGGGACTTTTAAAGTTGGACTTAATGCATTGTATTTTACATCATGTATGGATATCAGTTTATGGGGGTCAGCGGCAGAATGTGGTGGTTTGATTCAAGTGCCCCCATACACTTAGGTGTTCTGAAAGCTAGGTTCCCAGCTGATGGAGGTTTGGGAATTAACGCCTCCTGGAGGGAGTGTATTGTTGGGGGTGGGCTTATGGGTGTTATAGCCAGTTTCCCCATACCAGTGTTTGGCACGTTCCCCTGTTGCTATTGTCCACCTTATGTTAGCCAGGGGGTGATGTCCACTCTCTGCTCATGCCATCGTTTTCCCCTGCCATCATGGAGCTTCCCCTCAAGCCTGTAAACCAAAATAAACCGCTTTTTCCCACAAACTGCTCTTGGATGGGTGATTTCTACCAGCAATGCGATCCTGACTGCAACAGACCACATGGACTTTTTCTCATTAAGGTTTTCCACTGACAATGACTTCGAGAGTGAAGGGAAGTATTCCGAAGTCTATGCTTTGAGGATACAGAAAAGAATGTACCCTCAGTTCAACATTGCTTCCGTCTGCCAAATCAACATGAAGAAAGATGGTAATCCCTTCAAACTCTGTGTTTATTGGACTAAAATGTGGGCCAGAGGCAGAAGCTATGGGGATTAGACAGCTGGGCATATTGTCATCTCTTGTGGTGTTTCTGGGAACTATCATTGCTTGCAGTAGCAAAGTTAACAACTAAAAGAAGTATAGATGGTGCAATACTGTTTAAATCCTCAAAGTTCAAGAAATTACTAGTATAGTGTTTCCCAAGCTACATCATCTACACTACTATAGTTTTGGTGATAGCAATGTATTATTTAGTATTTTCTTTAAAAGAGTGAAAAAATTCTTATCCTATGGGCTGGAGAGATGGCTTACCAGTTAAGGCACTTACCTGCAAAGCTAAAGGACCCGGGTTCAATTCTCCAGGACCCATGTAAGTCAGATGGACATGGTGGCACATGCATCTGGAGTTCATTTGCAGTGGCTAGAGGCCCTAGCATGCCCATTCTCTCTTTCCTCTCTCTTTTTCTCTCCATCTCAAATAAATAAATAAAAATATTTAAAAAGTCTTATTCTAAATCATACAATAATTGTTGACATCATGGTTTTGGTATTATATGCATACACACCACCTAAAGTCACCCAGATGTATAAGGCCCTAAGATTAAGGGTGTACATCTCAAAGGTCCAAAAGTCTCTTTTTAAATTTTTTTTAATTTATTGACTAGAGAGAAAGAGACACATAGAGAGGAGAGAGTGAGACAGAATGGGTGGCCCAGGGCTTCTAGTCCTGCAAAAGAACTCCAGGTGCATGCACCACCATTTGTGTCTATCTTATGTGGATTCTGGGGAACTGAACCTGGGTTCTTAGGGTTCACAAACAAGTGCCTTAACTGTTAAGCCATCTCTCCAGCCCCATACAAGTCTCTTTGAGATTGGGGTATGGATTGTGGTAGAAGTAAGTTGGAATAAGGGTGGGAAGGGTGTAATGGCAATGCTCCTCATATATAATTGCCCATCTTTTTTTCCCAAATATTTTATTTTTATTTATTGATTTATGAGAGAGAGAGAGAGAGAGAGAGAGAGAGAGAGAGAATGGGCACACCAGGGCCTCTAGCTGCTGCAAATGAACTCCAGATGCATGTGCCACCATGTGCATCTGGCTTACATGGGTCCTGGGGAATTGAACCTGGGTCCTTAGGTTTCACAGGCATGTGCCTTAACTGCTGAGTCATCTCTCCAGCCCATTGTCCTTCTTTTAACAACACTTATAGGGTGCCTACTAAATGTTGGACACTTATTACCAAGTGGTAATGGTAGCACTTTTCATACGTGAGACAGATTAGACTAAGAAGGGTCTTGCATATTATTTAAATAAGGGGCTGGGTATTCTCCACTAGGCAAGATGGTTGGCACTGAAGGGACTCAGGGCACCAAATACACAAATGTGTATCAGACATGTAATTGATGGGCCTTTAGGTTTAACCAGCCCTGGCTTCAGAATAAGGTAGTCATGTTGCCAGTGGTGTGAGTCATGGTATACCATCACTTAACTGGCTTCTTTGGGTGTCTCTGTTTCTCCTACACTCTTTTGCCACCCCAATCTGCCATATACAAGTAAAACCAACCTGGGATGAGAAACAAAACTTGATACAGAAAATGCTTAAGAATAATAGAGTGGTATATCTTCCTTTAGAAGGGTTCAACCTTGCCCAAATTTTGACTTTCTTCATTCTCCTGGCAGGGTTCCCCCATATTAACCATTCTTGGGGATTTCAAACTTAATGACCTCATCTATACCTTACTCCCTGTGGTGGTCTGATTCAGTTGTCCCCCATAATCTTAAGTGTTCTGAATGCTAGGTTCCCAGCTGATGGCGATATGGGAATTAACACTTCCTGGAGGCAGTGTATTGTTGGGGGCAGGCTTATGGGTGTTATAGCCAGTTTCCCCATGCCAGTGTTTGGCACACTCCTGTTGCTATTGTCCACCTTATGTTGGCCAGGGTGTGATGTCCACCCTCTGCTCATGCCATCATTTTCCCCTGCCATCATGCAGCTTATGCCCTCGAGCCTGTAAGCCACAATAAACCTCTTTTTTTCCCCACAAGCTGTTCTTGGTTGGGTGATTTCTACCAGCAATGCGAACCTGACTGCAACACTCCCAATTACCATGTCCCAAGGAAGAGGTACAGGGTCTCTCCTTCTCCAAAACCCATTTATTTTCAGCCTCAGAATATAGACGAGCAAACATCCATTTCTTTTGAGAGAAACTCCTTCTAGAAAGTATGGGTTGAACTTTGTAAGCCAGATAAGAAAAAAAACGATAATCAACATAGTACATTTGGTCAAGCTGGAATTAAATCTCAAGTGGTAGCATTAAGACTCTGGCTCATTTTGCAGCTTAAATCCATAGATGGAGATGGGGGAGGGGGAGAATTTCTCTAGGTTAGAGAATCTAATTTATGTTCAAAATTTCCTAATTTTGGAGTCTCCTGTTTTGTTTTGTTTTTCAAGGTAGGGTCTCACTCTGGTCCAGGCTGACCTGGAATTAACTATGTAGTTTCAGGGTGGCCTTGAACTCACAGCAATCCTCCAGCCGCTGCCTCCCAAGTGCTGGGATTAAAGGCATGCGCCACCACGCCCAGCTTTTGACAGTCTTTAATAATGTCCTGGATCTATCTTATGAAGAGAACACTTAATATGTCAGTCTATAGTTTCTGTTACAGTTAGCTTCTCATTGATGGCAGGAAGTACTTGTCCAGAATCAGTTTATGGGAGGAAAGGGTTTATTATGGCTTATAGACTCAAGGGGAAAGTCCATGATGGCAAGGGAAAATGTGGCATCAGCAACAGGCTGGACATCACCTCCTGGCCAACATTAGGTGGACAACAGCAGCACTACAATGTGCCAAACACTGGCAAGGAGAAGCTGGCTATGACATCCATAAACCCACCCCCCAACAATACATCACTTCAGGAGGCTCCAATTCCCAAATTGCCACCAGCTGGGGACCTAGCATTCAGATCACACATGAGTTTATGCCAACACCTGAATCAAACCACCATAGTTTCTAATGAGATTTAAAGTGACTTTGCAGTTTCCTTTATGGAAAACTGCCTGGATACTTAGTGTACTTTTGTACTTATAGTGCCTATTATGGTGCATTACCTAAACAAAGTCAGTTTAATGGTTCCACTTCCAAGCAAAGGTGACAGCTGACATATCCACGCCCTCCCCATGCCCATTATGTCCCGTATTTAGCAGGCATTCAGAGAAGGAAGACCATGAGCTGGGCATGGTGGTGCACTCGGGAGGCAGGGGTAGGAGGATCACCGTGAGTTCGAGGCTACCCTGAGACTATATAGTGAATTCCAGATCAGCCTGGACTTGGGTGAAATTCTACCTCGAAAAAAAAAACCAACAAAACAAAACAAAACGAAAACCCCAAACCCCAAAAAGGAAGATCATAACAAAAATGATCTGGGTAGAAGCTGTGAAGGCTGGTTAGAAGGTTGCCCAAGAGACAGAACAGGGCCTGAACTGGGGAGAGGTTGCAAAACCCTACATCAGACGCTCCCTCAGAACAGGCAGTGTTTGAAGGAGAGTCTGGATAAATGTGAGGATAAGAGAACCAAAGGTAGAAGTTTGCTAGTCATATTCTCAGACAAGAGAACTTGCAAACATTGTGAGAAAGCTCTGAGATGCATGAATATATGGGCATCCCCAGAAGAGTCACTTCAGGGGCTGGAGCGATGACGATGACTCAGCACCTAATGGCACTTGCCCGTGAAGTCTGACGGCCGGAGTGTGATTCCCCAATACCCAAATATAAAGCCAGTTGTACAAAGTGGCACATGCATCTGGAGTTCCTCTGCATCGGGAACAGAAGGCCCTGGCGCCTCCCATTCTCTCACTCTTTTTCTCAGACGAATAAATATATAAAAATAATCTTTAGTGTCAATCAATATTCCTACTGCAGATAGAATCACTTTACAAGGGCGGGACTAAACTAAGAACACCTAAGAACAGTAAACCGGCCCAGGGTTTTGATGAATGGTAGAAATCAAAGTCATGAAAGGCTGGAGATGGCAGTCCAAAAACTACTCTTCTGCTAAGAGGGTGTAGATCAACTTTCTTCCTCCACATGGATCGCAGTAATCTGTTACTTTTGGAGATACTCATTCACGGTGTCCTGTGCTTTGTCGTAGTTTCCAAGACGACTGTGAGCGAGATGCCAACTTCGCAGGTCCTTTGGGAACCACTCACATTTTCAAAGCTCCTGGAAGACAAGCCCACCAGAGATGCGCCGGGGGAGAGCGCCTTCCGCCACGGAAGAGCCACGCAGTGGATCGTCAAAAACGCCGCTGTCATTAAGTGAAAGCAAAAAGTCCTTCAGGCCCTCCTCCTGAAGTCTCTAGAAACTGAAGAGCCTGTTAACAAGTGACCCACTAAATAAAGGCGCATTGCTGCCGCAGGCGTCGCGGTGCATGCAGGCGAGGCGTGGCCCGAGGCCCAGGAGAGGAGAGTGGGCGGGGCGAAGCGTGTAGCAGCGCCTGGCCACGCCCACCACGCGGCCCGGGGTGGGGAGGAGCAGAGGGCGTGGCTACGTCCCAGGAGGGGGCCGGCCGTCGCGATGGCCCTAGGGGGCGGGCCTTAGGGCCCCGAGTGACAGCCCGGCGGCCCAACCGGCGTGAGCACACGGGGCCGGCCTTCCTGCAGTCTCTTCCGCTTGCCGGCAGCGGCGCCTGGGACGGTTGCGGTGGGTCTGGGCGCTGGGAAGTCGTCCAAGATGATTAAAAAATTCGACAAGAAGGACGAGGAGTCTGGTACGCGCGCGGGGCTCCTGACGCCCATCCTCAGCCGCGTGTTTGTGTGTGTGTGTGTGTGTGTGTGTGTGCGTGTGTGTGTGTGTAAGGGGGGTTCGTCCCTTCCCTCTGCCGCCGTTACCTGCTTTCCGGGACGCCGGGGCTGGGGGCGTGGGCGCCGCCATGCGAGAGCCCCTCCTCCGGCGCCGGGGCGGGAGAGGGGAGGGGGTCTGCCTGGAGGCTCCGCCCCTGCGCGGTCAGGCCCCGCCCTCTCTCCCCTCCTCGCCCCCCTCCCCCGCCCAAGCTCCTGGAAAAGGGGGCGCCGGAGCTCCGACGCGTGTTTGGCATCTTGCCGGGGGGCGGGTGGGAAGGGTACTCTTAGTGGGTTAGTGCCCTGCTTTCCGGGATCCTCCCAAGCTGTGTGCGCGTGTGCTACAGACTCAAGAAGGGGGAGGGGCCTCGTTCCTTCCGGGACCCCCCTGTCCCCCTCCCCCCCCCTTCCCAGGGGCTTGAGAGTACCGCATGGGAGCCTTGCCTGCCTGTGACTGGGCTGCATCCTGGAGTGACTGGGCGTGTTGATAACCCGTCTTGTAGTCCTGAGCAAATGGGGAGGATGCCAAGACACTAAAAAATAAAAAAATAAATAAATAAAACCCAGACCCTCAGATCTTCACCGATGGCTGCTGTCGCCAAGTGTGGTGGAGGGGTCCTTAGGGGACCTCTGTGGTCTCCTCCTTCAAGGCCTCTACATTCATGTGATTCCCTGGGAAACTCTTTTTGATGTCTGCCTCCCAGTAAAAGTGTGAAGCACCTAAACTAGGCATTGCTTTGAGGAAATTCACAAGGGACCCATCATGATCTCAATAGTCCTGGCTGTTGTGAGTGACACATTTGTAACATTCATGGGGGTGTGTGTGTGGGGGGAGTAGGGAATCAAGATACTCTTTTTGTTTTGGACATGATTCCTGTAAAAAGGGAAGGCCAGGCTCCTAAGGATGACAAGGATAGAACTCGTACCAGAATCAAAATGATTTCATTTGACGGATTTGCACATTAGTAATTACCCCATAGTAATGATCACCTCCCTTAGGTGAGGTTTCCCAAGCATTCAGTATCCCTCTCCAGTGAGTAAGTCCGTAGGACAGCTACCGAAGACATTGTTTTGTTTTATACCATAGGTAGTGGTTCCAATCCTTTCCAGCATCTGGAGAAGAGTGCTGTCCTGCAGGAGGTATGGCTTGGAAGTATATTGTGTATTTCCTCTTCTGTTTTAGAATGATGGTCAGGGAACCTTTGTGGTACCGTGATCAGAACATCCAAACAGAATTAAGGAATGTAGACACTGCTATAGGAGACAGAGACAGACTGAAAATACCGCTTTCTCCCCATTCATGGCCAAGGCTGTAAATTAATTCATTTTTTCCACATATATATGCATGCAATTACGGAATATCATTGAATTCAGGGAATATAGGCAGCGGAACAGGAGAGTATGCTTGCCACTGGAGAACCTAGAGTTTATTGAAATGGCAAAACATGCAGACTCTGCCATGTGTTGGAGAGTTTTAGTCAGAAGAGGTGGTGTTAAGATGCAAGGTTATTGGATGAAGTTATAAGATACTATGCTCATTGTGTTCATGTGATATAGATAATTACTGGGATAAAGTCCTTAAAAGTTGGAATAGTCAACCTAAGAGAAAGAGTGACACAGAAAATTAAGGTCAGATCCAGTAATTTTCCACATACTATAGTAAGTTGAGAATTTAGACAATTAGCATCATTTGGATATTGCATTAAGACAGTCTTAATTTTATTATGGTTGACTTGTTGGACTCTGATAGAAAAAGTAGAAAGTACATTCTATATAATGTTTCATGTATTTTCATAGGCTCGCATATTCAATGAAACACCCATCAATCCAAGAAGATGTTTACATATCCTTACAAAGATTCTTTATTTACTGAACCAGGTAAGTTATTCTGATTTTTTTCCCTCTAGATTTGTGACCAGGAGTAGGAATATATAACCTATAGCAGAGTACTTTCTGAAAATTTGAGTTATTAGAAAGATTTATGTAATTTTAAAATCAACATTGATGAGAAAAGTATGTATAATGTTTTGAGCCCAAGGACTATAAAATACATTTCTTAAATTTATGAGGTATTAAACCAACTAAACAAACAGAAGAATCTCAGTAAATGTATTGGCTTGAATTTAACAAATACTGACTAGAACATATTGCTTACCTGTGTTTAAGCAGTCATTATATCCCCTGAAAATACAGTGCAAAGTCAGACAAATTCCAGGTATTTTATTTATTTATGGCATAATCATGATGTATTAAAGTTTTAATTTTAAAGTTCAGAGTTTTATATTATAAATATATATATATCTTATACTACCAACAGGATTCTGGACAAGTAGTATAAGCTTTATGTTCTTTAGTGTACTTTTTTGGTACATGGGGATTGTGATAATATCTGTCCTATAGCATGGTAATAATTATATGAAATTGTCATTTAGAGTAGGTGCTGGGTACATAGTTATACTTTTCAGTCAGTCACTCAGCAAATTTTATTGCACACCTACTGTTTCTTATGTATATTGTACAATTGTAGCAGACAAAACCAAACAACAACAAAAGCAATTGTGGAATATAAATTCTATATTCTATTATTTTTTCCATTTTTATTATGTTTTTTGGGTCAGGCTGTAAAAACAATCTCTCAAACATAGAACCTTAGAAGATAGGATTTTGTTTTGTAGATCATATATTTATATATCTATGTTTGCATATACACCCATATATATTCCATATTTCTGAGGATATTTTCTTCTGATGCTAAGTAGACTAGTTATCAACTTGAATTTCAAGAGAATATTTATCTTTTTTGTTACTGAAGATTTCATCTAGATGTAATAAAAAACTTGTCATTTGCAAAATGGAGATTGAGAAATAGGCATGTGGTTTAAACTACATGAGCAGCATAGCCCCTGTGTGGCAGCATATTTGAAGCATTAAGACAGAGTCAGCTTGATTGAACTTTCCACAGCACGCATTGTATTGTGTCCAAATTGGCTAACTCTATTATAGAAGCAGTTTCAAGTGTCAAAGTTGATTCAGAATAACATGTATTTTTATGTTGGTCAATATGTCTTTCATAGAGGGAGCAAATTATGTTGAACTACTCAGTTGTCTGATAAGCAAATTATCAAGTATACTATGAATATGGCTTCATAAGGCTTCATAAGGTTTGGGAACATTATTTTTTTCTTTCTTTAGGTCTTGGTAAAACTTAATGGAAAAACACTTTTAAATTTCCACTAGAGATGACAAAGTCATATATTCTCTGAGTTTCAAGTCCAAAAATAGTAACTTAAGATTTTTCCAGCATGACTGAAAAGTACATGGGCTTCTAGGTGCTTAGTAAATATGGCAGGAAGAGAATACCCTGCCTTGTACGCAGGTAGGTAGGTCACACTGGTGTAAGTGCGTGTAACTTCTAGTTATACTTTGTCATCTTAAACAACAAATGCATCAAAGATTAATTGTATTTTATGTGAAATTAGAAAAAAGTTGAGTCCGATGAACATATTAGAGAGGATTATTTTTAAATGAAGAAATTGAGGATTGAAATGGTAATATTATAGGTTTTGAATTGTAGTGAAATAAATTGTCAATCACCTCGCTACTCCAAAAGTGTGCCAGGTCTAGCAGCATTTGTGTCTCTGGAAGCTTGTAAGAAAGGCAAAGTCTCAGACTTCCCCTAGGCTTTCAGTGAGTTAGGCTGCATCTTGGTAAGATCCCTGGATGATACGTTATCCACAATTAAAGTTGGTCAAGATCCAAATCATATTTTTTAAATACTTGTTTGCAAACAGAGAGACAAGAGAGAAGAGAGAGACACACACACACATACATAGAGAGAGAGAGAGAGAAAGAGAATGAATAATGAATATGGGTGTACCAGTTCTAGCTGCTGCAAACAAAGACCAGATGCATATGCCACTTTGTGCATCTGGCGTTTTGTGAGTATACTAGGGAATTGAATCCAGGTCATTAGGCTTTGTAGGCAAACGACTTAACTGCTGAGCCAAATCTCCAGTCCCCAGATGATATATATATAGTTTTTGGTTTTTCAATATAGGGTCTCACTCTAGCCCAGGCTGACCTGGAATCCGCTATGTGGTCTCATGGTGGCCTTGATCCTCCTTTCTCTGCCTCCTGTGTGCTGGGATTAAAGGTGTACACCACCACACCCAGCCTCCAAATGATATATTTTGTAAAGCATTCCAGTTAATGTCCCAGGTACTGTAGCAGTGCCTCAAGCTTTATTAATAAAGTTTTTTTGGTTGGATCACATTTTGCTATATTTTCTGAGTGCTCTCATAGGTAATCCTTAATAGTTTTATATTATGCTCCTATTATATATCAGGCATTGTACAGAACATTAGATTATACATTAAGTGTAAAGTCTGACCTCTGCTCTTACTTTGTTGAACAGTCTCATCTTATTCTGAGTGGAAACTCTACCTGCTGTCAGATTCTGCCTCCTTGTAAATCTTTCAGGGAAATATAAGCAGTTTCTGTTACAAGTTTAGAGACCACTATTCCAGAACTTTTTAAGTGTGGTGTGTTATATTGAATTATTTCAAATAAGGAGTGACTAAATGGCTCTGCGGGTTTTTATTTGCTCCCCTGTGGGTTTTTAAATTGAAAGCCAGAAAAGTTGCCAAGAGGCAGAATGTTTATAAAGAGACTTCTGAATTCTGAAAGGTTTTGTTTTTCAGAAATAAGGAGAAAATCTTTGACATTTATATTTTCAAGTTTAAAATTGTCTTTAATTTTATTTAGGGTGAACACTTTGGAACTATGGAAGCCACAGAAGCCTTCTTTGCAATGACTCGATTGTTTCAGTCTAATGATGTAAGTCTTTTTTATTCTTTTAGGATGAAAAAACCCTTTTTATTTATTTTCCCCAGGGAACTTAGAGTGTTCCAAATTAGAGAAAATTGTTTGAAATGAAAGTGACTTAGCTGTTTCTCTTCATAACATCTGTAAATGCTATTTAAGTGACATGTGAACATGAAAGAATTAAAATGTGTAGTATAAAGCTGTCCCTTCCCAGAACTCCCCTGATGTCATTCTCAAAAAGGTTAATACATAGTACCTAGCCTGATGCTGCAAAGGTAGACTGATACCTACGTCATTGCACGTGGTGATATTTATGTTTTCAGTGAGCCTGGGCTAGTGGTTGGTCATCAGAGCTGGCCACTGAGAAGAGCTGGGTGTGGAGTGGGAGCTGTGACACGGACAAAGACCAGTGAAGACACACTGAGCCTGCTGGCATGTCTGCACCTGCCTGTCCAGCGTCAGGATGTAACGAATGATGACTGCTGTTCTCCTGGCTTCTGAGCATGGCACATATCTCTCTGTTCTAACCTTAACTCAGAAACATACAAGGATGCAGATTCTGGGACATATATTTCTGTGAACATAGTGGGCCAAGTCTTGCAGCTCTTTTCTTATGTATTGTCTATCTGCACAGGTTACATTTGTGTGCCCAGCTCCCAGGACCTCCTGGGATTCAAGTCTAGCTGTATGTCTGGATAAGGGGAGGTTTTATGAGTAGTTTCTCAGGAAGATCAGTGTCCTCAGTAAAACAGCTTATCTAAGGGGATGCCTTTCTATATTCTTCAGGCCATGGGATAGTAGTCTGAGACATGGAGTAAAAGATTATGGTACTGGCACAAGATGCTGGGCAGAATTTAGGAGTTTTAGGTGCCTTCATTAGAATCTGCCCATATGTCCTCAATTTTCAGGTCCTCCTTGCCAATCAAATCCTAATCTTGTTTTTCAGAAAAAAAAATCTATTTATTTATTTGCGAGAGAGAGAGAGAGAGAGACACTATGTGCACCAGAGCCTCTAGCCACTGCAGTTGAACTCCAGATGCATATGCCACCTTGAGTATCTGGCTTACATGAGTACTGGGGAATCAAACCTACATCCATTGGCTTCACAGGCAGGTGCCTTAACCACTAAGCCATCTCTCTAGCCCCAAATCCTAATCTTAACATAAGATGCTCTGAAGGCTGTAATTCAGCTATCTGTAGAATATACTTTCCCATCTCTGTGGCCATGTGAAAGAAAGCTTCCTTGTATATGGCAGTTATATAAGATTTCTAGTCTCTTACCTAGACCTTGAGTTTATCTAAATCTCTTAAGTTCTCCCAAGGAAAGAATTTTATTTATTTATTTAATTTATTTATTTTTTGGTTTTTTGAGGTAGGGTTTTGCTGTAGCTCAGGCTGACATGGAATCATGTAGTCTCAGGGTGGCCTCAAACTCATGGCAATCCTCTGACCTCTGCCTCCCAAGTGCTGGGATTAAAGGCATGTGCTACCATGCCTGGTCCAAGGACATAATTCTTTACTATACCTAGAAACTAATTAATCCATTATTTCAGCTAAGCAACTTACTTTTAAAATCTTAAGTTTTAACAAATTATTTTTACTAAAGTTAACTTGCTTACTTACTCAAAGCTGTGTCTTCTGTAAGTCTTTGTCTGCGGTGATAACATAAGTGTTCTGCCATGTCATGCCATAAACTACTCATGTCCCCTTAGCCCCTGGAAACGAGGTCATTTATAAAGCCTTTACTCCAATCAGAGAACTAATTTCAGGTTCATAGCCTTCAGAACATAGTTCCTTTTAATTATGTCCTATAGCAAAAATTCAGGGCTCAATCAGGGAAGCAGAATCACTATGAGTATTATGGAATTTTAGGTATTACTTAGAGAAATTCGGTCAAGAATCTAGGCATTTAAAGCTATTGGAGTAAGGTTCAAAGGGGTGCTGTTATGAAGGACAAGGAAGGTTATTGTTTATGTGGTTCTGCTCCTGCAGTCAGTAGTCTGGTAGTGGGCCAGAATGGGTCATCAAATGGTAACAGGATTAGTGCATTATAAGTGATGCTGGGATGAAAATAATCACTGGGGTCAGGAGTGGTGGTCAGATAGTGACATTGTTAGGAATGAAATGCAAAGGGATACTGCTATTGATAGAGGCTGTGACCATAATAGGAAGAAGGATAAGAACATTAGAAAAGAGGAGGTTAAAGAATGGAACAGTTTTTAAGATAAGATCAGTATGGATACTAGGAACAGCACTACTTATTACTGAGATAATAGAGAAAGTGACCGTGAACAAAATAGCAAGAGTTTTTTTTTTTTTTTGGTTTTTCGAGGTAGGGTCTCGCTCTAGCTCAGGCTGACCTGGAATTCACTATGTAGTCTCAGGCTGGCCTCCAACTCATGGTGATCCTCCTACCTCTGCTTCCCGAGTGCTGGGATTAAAGGCGTGCACCACCACACCCGGCTTACTTTTTTTTTTTTTTTTTTTTTTAATAGGGAAAGTGTCCTGGGGTCTGCATATGCAACCGGGAACACAGTCCAAGGGCATAACTGTTAAAGCCAGAGTCTGTGAAGGAAAGTGGTGCTTTGAGTTGAAAAGACGGTGAGGAATATAGTTTCCTCATCTGTAGGCCTGGTGGTATGGGATTCATGCAAGAGAAAATAGTCATCATTTTGAGAAAATTGCAAGACATTCCTTAGGGAACAATAAGGTTTCAACAAGAGAAAAAGATGGGAACATCTAGGGATGAGTTTGAAGCTATAGAGGATTTTTTTTTTTTTTTTTGATGAAGAGCCAGAAAAGGTTGTGGAGGGCTTAGAGTTTGTGGAAGGGCAGAATATGGAGCTGTTCCTCATTTCTTTTTCTTATAAGATCTACAAAATCCATACTATCTCTTCTATAATTTTTATATTGGTAAACTGTATCTTCTGTCTTTGATTCTTTAAAAGTTTATGTAGAGGTTTATAAGTCTTACTAATCTTCATAGAACTAGCTTTTTGTTTCATTGATTATTATTTTGTCTTCCAAAATAATTGGGGGGAAAAGCCACATTAAAGTCACATCAAGTCAAGTCAAATTGAGGATGTAGCTCAATCAGTAAAATGCTTATCTAGTATGCACAGAGCCCTGGGTTTGAATCCCAGGATCTCATAAAACTGGAGTTAGTGGTGAATGTCTGTAATACTGGCACTTGTAAGGGATAGGCAGGAGGATCAGAAATTCAAGGCCATCCTTGGCTACTTAGTGAGTTTGAGGCCAGCCTGGGATACACGAGAGGTTAAAAACAAAACAAGATAGAAATAAATCTTATAAGATGGTAGATACAGCCATAATTTGTATTAAATATGAATGACTGACACACAGCCAGTTTAAAGCTAATGATGTAATTGAAGAGTCAGACAGCAAAGTTCAAAGGAAGAAATTATACCAACTATGTTCTTTAATGCAAGACTGTTAGAAAGTAATAATGAGAATAGGCTGGAGGGATAGCTTAGCAGTTAAGAAAGTAATAATGAGAATAACAGAGGGAGGAGGGAGAAAAGGGGTAGGAAAAGAAAAAAGGGTAACTAGGTAATTTACCCTGTATTTTGAGGTTAAGAACCACATTTTTATTTTGTTTCCAGCTGTGATAGAGGGAAAGGATTTACCCAATTACCATAAATGTGAGAAAATCAAACAGAATATGTGAACAAGCAGTTTTCAGACTTTAGGTAACAGGCATCCAAGGACTGTGACCTAAAGAAGAGAAGAAAACAAGATGAGCTCTGGGGTCATACCAGCTAGCTGCCCAGATTATAGGCATCAGGCCAGGTGGGGCTGCTTGGAAGGAGCCTGACTATCTAAGCTGAGAAGACAGATGGAGCTGGAGAAGCCAAGAAAGTTTGAATTTGTATGGTGAAAGAGAGGGAGAGAGAGGGAGGAAGAGGGAAAGAATATGAGACATAGTTAGAGATCTGCTGCTGAGGACTCTATACCTTGAGGCTGGACAAAAAGCCGGCCCATGCACATACGTGCATGCGTGTATGCATGCGTGTAAGAAAGTACTCAATGGTCAGGAAAGAATTGGAGGCACACAAGAGGGAGAATAGTTCCTGCCCTCAGCAATGATGGAAAGGCCTGGTAAATACATAAAACATCTGGTGTAGCTTTCAGCACGGTGTCACCTGAGTAGTAGGAGCATTTTAAACTATAGCTTTCAAAGTCTGAGCAAGTCTCAAAAGTAAAAAAAAAAAAAAAAAAAAAAAAAAAAAAAAAAAAATTCCAAAACAACAAAAAATCAAACTAAAAATCCCCAGGCCTCAATAGAAATTTGTAATAAAGTATGATACTATTTAACAGAATAAACAAAATCCATCACTTAAGATTTAATTTCATGATGTATAGCAACTAATAAACTCAGGAATGCAGCTAGATGTGGCCCACGTCTATACTCCCAGCTACTTTGGGAGCTCAGGATCAGTCTGGACAACATAGTAAGACCCTCTTTCAAGATAAAACAAAACAGGGGCCAGGCAAGGTCCAAACCTTTCTATAAGCAAGATAGAGAAAGGTGTGGTGTTGCACGCCTTTAATCCCAGCGCTTGGGAGGCAGAAGTAGGAGGATCACCAGGGGTTTGAGGCCTCTCTGGGACTATATAGTGAACTCCAGGTCACCCTGGGCTACAGTGAAACCCTACCTCAAAGAAAAAAATAAATAAATGGCTGGGGAAGGTGGCTTAGCAGTTAAAAGTACTTGTTGCAAAGCCTGTTGGTCCGGGTTCAATTCCTTAATACTCACATCAAGCCAGACCAGATACAAGAAGTGGTACATTTGTTTGAAGCATAAAGAGACCCTGGTATGCATATGTGCATGCATGCGCACACACACGTACAAATAAAAAATAGTTTTTAAAAAATCACACAAACCCATAAACAAAAAGAAAATGGATTGGAGATAGAACCCTAGAAATGATAAATACAATGAGCAGTGATATTAGAACCAACTGTGATGAACATGGATATAACAAGAACAAGGAGTGAGGCACAAGATAGATCAAGACAGCCAAGCAGAAGTTCCATAAATTAACTATATAACATGTCAAATATGGCGCATGTTATTAATAAAGAAAAAACAGTGTACTGTCTAAAATAAAACGGAGAGAAAAAAAAAAAAAACAAAAAACTAAGACCATAAGTGACATTGGAAATAGTTTGGAAGTTTTTGGTGGTTACCCCTAAATATTAATTCATGAACTTTTAATTTAACAAAATCTAATATTTATCTTTTCCTTGCTCATGGGATATTTGAGAATTTTAGACACCCTTATCAGCCATATATATGAGCACATAAACAGTAGGCACATACACATTTACATATATATATACTTGACGCATAAAACATTAGTTTTATAATTTTATTTTTTGAAATTTTATTTCTTATTTATTACTTTTTAAATAAAACAGTTGTACTCTTAGACCTACCCTCCCCTGCCCTAATTCTGCTGAGGGTCTTCTTTGGTGGGGTTATTGGTATTCATTGTGGGGACTAAGAAGCCTTAGTCAGTCTCTGGGGGTGGGGGGACCACATGGTGTCAGGCTATTTCCACTCACCCTGAGACTCCTATAGTCTTCCTGACCCCTTTTCCTCAAAGTTCCCTGAGCCTTGGTGGGCAATATAGGGATCTGATTTAGTGTTGCTTTCTATGTAGGCTCTGGATCTCTGTCTAGATGAGGTTTGAATGACCACAGTGTCTGTGTCACCATCTTCCTGCAACTGGATTTTAGGTTAGTCATGAAAACACCCAACCAAGAGCAGCTTGTGGGAGGAAAGGGTTTATTTTGGCTTACAGACTGAGGGAAGCTCCATGATGGCAGGGAAACCAGATGGCATCAACAGAGGGTGAACATCACCGCCTGGCCAACATCAGGTGAACAATGGCAACAGGAGAGTGTGCCCAACTCTGGGCAAGGGGAAGTTGGCTATAACATCCATAAGTTTGTCCCCAACAATACACTGCCTCTAGGAGGCTTCAGTTTCCAAAACACCAGCTGGGACCTAGATTCCAGAACACCTAAGTTTATGGGAGACACCTGAATTAAACCACCACACCATGAGAGCAGTATTCATGTCACTGTTTCCTCTGTAATGACTTCTGGGCCTGGGTACATGAGGTGGAGGAGACCCAACTCCTGGTAGAGAGTTGGTTCTCTGTTCTTGATGTATTGATGTATCCTTGTTCTCCCCAGTATTCTCCAGCTGTAAGATAGAACAGATTCTCCAACAGTGAGAACAGTTTGAATAAAGGGGGATTAGCTTAGTTATTGGACTTACTGATATGTAGTTAGAGAGCAGTGGAGGTTCTCTCTGGAGCCTATTGGTTTCTGTTCTAGGCAATCTGGCTTAGTTCCTAGAGTTAGATATGAGTTCTTCTCCACTAAGCGGGTCTCATGTCCAGTCCCACGAGTAGTTACCTACATCGGCTGTGTGCCACTATTGCACAAGTGCATGCTTCTTGCTTGACTTGTTGATTTTGTAACTGGCAGGATTTCCTGCTAATTCAGTGTGTTGGCAACAATTATTCTCAGCTGCTCTCAGATCACTTTCCAGCACTATGAGAGCTAGCTGGGAAGGAGCTGGATTCCCTCTCACTTCCAGCATAATCACTTGATGTCCTGTGGATACAGGCATGAGATACAGTACATAAGTAATTGGATGCTTGGGCTGGAGAGATGACTTAGTGGTTAAAGCATTTGCTTGCAAAGCCAAAGGACCCAGGTTTGATGCCCCAGTACCCACATATATCCAGGTGCACAAGGTGGTACATGCATCTGGAATTCATTTGCATCTGGAATTCATTTGCAGAGGATAGAGGCCCTGGAATACCCGTTCTCTCTCTAGCTGCCTCTACTTTCTTAAATAAATAAATAAATAAAATAATTTTTAAAAAATGTGTTCTTGGGGCTGGAGAGATGGTTCAGCAGTTAAGACACTTGCCTGCAAACCCTAACCTCCTGAGCTTGATTCTCCAGCAGTAAGGATTTAACTCTTCCAGGTAACCAAGTAAAACCCTGTGAGCGTGTGTGTATGTGTGTGTGTGTGTGTGTGTGTGTTTATTAAGCTTTACTATTATCTTTATCACTTTTTTTCTTCCTGCTTTTCATTCCTTGCTGTCTTAGTTAATATCTGGAATAACTTTCCTTGTGCCAGAAGAGTTTACCCTTAGTAGCCAACTTTTTAAAAAGCACTTTTATTTGTTTATTTGCAAGCACAGGGAGATAGAAGAGAGAATAGGCATGCCAGAGCCTCCAGCCACTGCAAACGACCTCTAGCTGTATGAGCCACTTTGTGCATCTGCCCTTATCGAACTTGGGTCATTAGGCTTTGCAGGCAAGCACCTTAACCAGTGAGCCATCACTCCAGCCCCAGGAGCCCAGTTCTTTTATTTATTTATTTATTTGTTTATTTGTTTGTTTATTTATTTATTTGACACGGATTGAGAGGGAGAGTGAGTGAGTGTGTGTGTGTGAGTGTGAATGGGTGCACCAGGGCCTCTAGCCACGGCAAACAATTCTAGATGGATGTGCCACCATGTGCATCTGGCTTATGTGGGACCTGGAGAAACAAACGTGGGTCCTTAGGATTCACAGACAAGCGCCTTAACGGCTAAGCCATCTCTCTAGCCCAGAACCAATTCATCACGTACTACACCCATGCCAGTTAGATCCTGAGCTTAGACTTTACGTACCGTGTCTCCTGACAGTCACATCCTGGGCTTAGACTTCACGTACTGTGTACCCTGACAGTTACATCCTGGGCTTAGACTTTACGTACTATGTCCCCTGACAGTTACATCCTGGGCTTAGACTTTACGTACTGTGTCTCCTGACAGTCACATCCTGGGCTTAGACTTTACGTACTGTGTACCCTGACAGTTACATCCTGGGCTTAGACTTTATATAGTGTGTCCCCTGACAGTTACATCCTGGGCTTAGACTTTACATACTGTGTCTCCTGACAGTCACATCCTGGGCTTAGACTTTATATAGTGTGTCTCCTGACAGTTACATCCTGGGCTTAGACTTTACGTACCGTGTCTCCTGACAGTCACATCCTGGGCTTAGACTTTACGTACTGTGTACCCTGACAGTTACATCCTGGGCTTAGACTTTACGTACTGTGTCCCCTGACAGTCACATCCTGGGCTTAGACTTTACGTACTGTGTCCCCTGACAGTTACATCTTGGGCTTAGACTTTATGTACTGTGTCTTCTGACAGTTATATTCTGGGCTTAGACTTTACGTACTGTGTCTCCTGACAGTCACATTCTGGGCTTAGACTTTACGTACTGTGTCCCCTGACAGTCACATCCTGGGCTTAGACTTCACGTACTGTGTCCCCTGACAGTCACATCCTGGGCTTAGACTTCACGTACTGTGTCCCCTGACAGTCACATCCTGGGCTTAGACTTTACGTACTGTGTCCCCTGACAGTCACATCCTGGGCTTAGACTTTACGTACTGTGTCCCCTGACAGTCACATCCTGGGCTTAGACTTTACGTACCGTGTCCCCTGACTGTCACATCCTGAGCTTAGACTTTACGTACTGTGTCCCCTGACAGTCACATCCTGGGCTTAGACTTCACGTACTGTGTCCCCTGACAGTCACATCCTGGGCTTAGACTTCACGTACTGTGTCCCCTGACAGTCACATCCTGGGCTTAGACTTTATGTACTGTGTCTTCTGACAGTTACATCCTGGGCTTAGACTTTATGTACTGTGTCCCCTGACAGTCACATCCTGGGCTTAGACTTTACGTACTGTGTCCCTTGACAGTCACATCCTGGGCTTAGACTTTACGTACTGTGTCCCCTGACTGTCACATCCTGAGCTTAGACTTTACGTACTGTGTCTTCTGACAGTTATATCCTGGGCTTAGACTTTACGTACTGTGTCCCCTGACAGTCACATCCTGGGCTTAGACTTTACGTACTGTGTCCCCTGACAGTCACATCCTGGGCTTAGACTTTACGTACTGTGTCCCCTGACAGTCACATCCTGGGCTTAGACTTTACGTACTGTGTCCCCTGACAGTCACATCCTGGGCTTAGACTTTACGTACTGTGTCCCCTGACAGTCACATCCTGGGCTTAGACTTTACGTACTGTGTCTTCTGACAGTCACATCCTGGGCTTAGACTTTACGTACTGTGTCCCCTGACAGTCACATCCTGGGCTTAGACTTTACGTACTGTGTCCCCTGACTGTCACATCCTGGGCTTAGACTTTACGTACTGTGTCCCCTGACAGTCACATCCTGGGCTTAGACTTTATGTACTGTGTCTTCTGACAGTTATATCCTGGGCTTAGACTTTATGTACCGTGTCCCCTGACAGTCACATCCTGGGCTTAGACTTTACGTACTGTGTCCCCTGACAGTCACATCTTGGGCTTAGACTTTACGTACTGTGTCCCCTGACAGTTACATCCTGGGCTTAGACTTTACGTACTGTGTCCCCTGACAGTCACATCCTGGGCTTAGGCTTTACGTACTGTGTCTTCTGACAGTTATATCCTGGGCTTAGAGTTTACGTACTGTGTGCCCTGACAGTCACATCCTGGGCTTAGACTTTGTGACAATGAATGTGTGTGAGTAAATCTGAGATTTATGTGAAGAAGGAGATAGAGGAGTAGCAATTTTTTTTTTTAATTGGTAGCTTCGTAGTTTGGTTGAGGTATCCATGTGTAAATTTTGTAGTTGAAAATGGAAGTTGAGTATCCAATCACAAGTCATTCTAGGTTTAGGAGACACACTAGTGTATGCTGAACTGAAGAAAAAACAATTTGTACTTCTGTGCATACACATTTAAGGATTTTTAAAATATATTTCCAGGACAAACCTTATCCTTTCGATAAAAAAAAAATAGGTCTTTTGACCCAGAGTCTAAGTGGAAATCTCTGTAAGAAACCCATATAATAATTACTATTCTACATTTTTGTTAGGTGTTTTCCAGGGTGTTGTTGCATCAAGTATTTGTGTTTAAGAAATAATTATATTTGGGGCTGGGGAGATGGCTCAGTGGTTAAATGTTCTTGCTTGCAATGCTTGTTGGTCCAGGTTCAATCTCCTAGTACTTACATAAGGTCAGATGTAGAAAGGAACGCAAGTCTGGATTTGTTTGAAGTGGCAAGAGGCTGTAGCGTGCCTCATTTCTCTTTGCCTCTCTTGAATGAATGAATAAATAAATAAGAAATAGTAATATTTTAGTATTTTTTTTGGGGGGAGGAGTAGATATTGGAAAGAATCTCTATGTATATATGCTTGGGATCCTTACTTCAAACAGTTAAAAATATTGTTATGAGTAACCTGTTACATTTATAAATGATTTTTCAGCAAACATTGAGGAGAATGTGCTACCTTACCATCAAAGAAATGGCTACGATCTCTGAGGATGTGATAATTGTCACGAGCAGGTATGTGAGTAATCACAGTTTAGGAGATGATACTTAGTATGCTTATGGTATACTTGCTATTCTCTTCCTAATGATTTGATTTTACTTTTTGATGGTTGAAATTTATAGGACTATCTTTTCTAAAATGCGTTTTTGGCATGTGAAACCATCTCTGACAAGCTAGTAAAGAAGTTACAAAGGGTACTGCTAATAGGCTTGATTACCTTTAAAAATGTCAGAAAAATGTAGATGAAATTGAAAAGTAACATACTGAAATAAGGTATCTACAGTAGATAATATCAAAAGCCTGGCATCTGTTGGAAAGAACTGTTATACTTAAAACCAATACTAAGTGATAATTCACAAAATAACCACTATAAGGATTCTAAATATCTTTAGATGTAAATTCAAACTTCAAGAGTATTGTATAGTATTCTTACTCACCATATTGACAAAGTACCCCAAAAGATAGCATCAGAGTATGATACGGGAGACTCCATTTCATGCACACAGAGGCCAAGTAACACTGACTCAGTTCTTCCAGAAAACACTTTGACAGCATTTATTAAATAGTTGAAAAGGTTTATCCTCAGTGATAATACCATAGAACTGTCCTCAGCAAATAATCAGACTTAATAATACTTTATATACAGTGGTGTATTTTTCCCAAGACTGTTTATATTAGCAAAAAGGATAAGACAATGTATCATTGTGAAAATTATTTAATCAACAATCATATAATTATATTATGAAACGTTTTAAGTTTTGAAAGTATTTTTGTACCATTAGTGATGTGCAAGAATCAGTAAATTTAATGCTAAGTGGGCATTGGGTTCTGTGCATTCTGTATCATCTTTAAATGATGTTTTATATATATATATATATATATATATATATAAATGTGGAGGCAAATATACTGATAGATTACCACTGGGTTGCTCCTGGCTATTTGTGATTGTGACTAGTTTTTTAAATTTTGAATTTCAAGAGATCTTAGAGTGAACATTTATAATTTATCATACTAAAGCACTTAGATGCTATTCGAAAAATAGTTACTTTTTTAGTGATTAATTATAATTTATTTAACTGAATATGGTTTTCATACAACAAATCCATTTTTTGAAGGCAAAGAAGGATACTTGTGTTTAACCATCAATTATGTTTAATACAGTTTGAATTAGGAATGCTTTCAGCTGAATAAAACAGAAGAGCAGATGTAAATAGTGAGTTAAACAAAATGGGAGTTTCTCCTTATACAGCGTAAGTCTGAAGCCATAGACCTGTTGGTATGGGTTCAGTCATTCAACAGTGGCAGAACTAGTGTCTCTTGAATTCTTTTGGACATGTTCCATTGTTGCAAAATAGATGCTTAGATTACTGGCAGTGTACCATGTTCAAGGCAGGAGAACTACTGGGAAATGGGCCAAGGAGTGCCAGCACCATCTGCCTCTTTGATCAGGAATGCAGTAGCTTTTCCCAAGGCAATTTTTAGATTTCATTTGGCACAACTATGTTATATGACTATCCTTAGGAGGCCAGGAAATTGAGTATTTAACTTTTATGGCCCAAGTATTAGGGGAGGAGGATTGAAAATTGGTACTGGATTAGCCAGCTTCCGGTGTCTACCACAAACAAGAAATAAAACCTTCAGTTAGATTGATAAATTCAGTAACTATTTGAAAAATTAAAAATGAATTAGACAGCTGGTTTTGCTGGTTTCTTTCAGCTGTTAATACTTCCCTGAGTTTTACTAGGCTACTGTGCAGTGTGATTTACTTGTAGTACAGTTTAAGTGGTCAGTAGATATGATAGGCAGAATAATGGCCTGCTAAAGATGCCCATGTCCCAATTTCCAGGACCTGTTAATGGTTATATGTCAGAGGGGAATTAAAACAGATATGGTTATCCTGGATTATTCATGTGACCCTTTAAGGACAAGGGTCCTTGAAAATGAAAGTAGGAGGTAGAAAAAAGTCTCAGCTAAGGATCACAGAGCAGGGTCATAGAGATACAGTGCTGCTACATTTAAAAATGAGGAAGAGGGCCATTCACTGTGCACAAGTGACCTCCAGAAGTTGGGACAAACAAAGAAATAGATTCACCCTATCTTAGTCCCTTTCTGTTACTAAAATAAAATCCTTAAAGCTGGGTAGTTTATAAAGAAAAGAGGTTTATCAAGTTTATTGGAAGCTAAGCATTCAAGATTGAGTAGCCCGTCTACGTAGCATCTGGTCAGGGCCCCATGGCTAATAAGCGGATGATGGCAGGAGTGTGTGTAACAGAGGTCGTGGAGAGGACTGTAAGTCAGGGACGCAGAGGGCCAAACTTCCTGTTTTTTAAAATAATAACTTGATCTCTCAGGACAGGCTCCTAAGAGAACTTTATTTATTCCTTCCTTCCTTAGGTGGTATCCCCAGTGACCTCACTGCCTTCTACTCCCCCCCCCCCATCTTTATAGTTCCACCACCTGCACATTGCCACACTGGGCACATGAACCTTTAGAGGTCCTGTTCAAGCCATAGAAATCCCTACTGCTTTACAGCCTGCTAGCATTTGGAGACTGTTTCAAACACCTGACTCTCATGAACTGTACAGGGAAGAAATGCTGGGATTGTGGAGACAGCTTGGTGATAAGCTGCTTGCCATGTGAACATGAGGGCTGAGTGCGGGTCCCCAGCACGCGCACTGCTGTGCACCTGCACGGTGCTGCGGAGGCAGAGATAGGAGGGCTCGCTGGCTAAGTGAATGGGTGAGCTCTAGGTCCAGTGAGAGACTTTGTCTCAAAAAATAAGGTAGAGAGTGAGGGAGACATCCAACTTTGATCTCACACACATGTACCCCACCACCACCACACACACACAAACACACATGAGAAAAATAAAAAAATGAACATTGCCTTAAGCCTCTACGTTTGTGGTACTTTGTTATGGCAGCAGTAGAAAAGTAGTACAGATTCTGGTATCTGAAAGTAGGGTGCTATAACGGATATAGAAAGTAGCTTTGGAACTTTGAGGAGCATGGTGGGAGTATCCTAGTTAGTGGGATATGGATATGAGTGACTTTGCTAAACTCAGGTTATGGAGCAAGATAGAAAACACATACTTGAGAGAATATTGAAATCATTGTGAATAGACTGTTGGTGGAAGTATGCATATTAGAGGTGTTGATGGTTGGGGCTCACTGGAGGAAAGAGGATCCTTTCTTTTTATGATAGCGGCAGAAAGCTTGGCAGAATCATGTCTTGTGATTATGGGAGAAGCAGAACTTACAAGAAAGGAACTTGGATATTTAACTGAGGAGATTTCCAAGCTAAATGTTGAAAGTGCATTCTTGTTTCTTTTCATAAAATTTGAATGTAAATAAATAAATTTAGGGAGAATTGCTAAACAATAAGTAGATTCTTTTTGGTTAGAACTTGTGAGGTAGAAGCAGGAGGATCAAGAGTTGAAGCTATCCTTAGCTACATAGTAAGTTTAAGGCCAGCCCAGGCTACATGAGACCTTGTCTCAGAAAAAAAAAAGGTGGACCTTCATGATTTTGGAGATTCTCTGTCTGCCCAAGTGGCCAAGGGCGATGAGCTGACGAGATTCATTGTCAGGAAACAGCCAAAGGAGTCTGCACAACCTTTTGCTGGTGCATCAGGTCAGAGTACTCACTTGCTGAAAACACTACAGAGGTGAGGAGCAGGCAGGCCTTGGGATTCCCTTAGCAGTTATGTAGAAGCTGAAAACCAGCATGAGGTTATGAAGGCAGGATCTGCGCGTAAGCCTCTTGTCTAATGGATTGAGTCTTTGCACTTACATGGTAGACTCACAAGGTGCTTGAATATATATTTCGTGGCCACCTTGGACTAAAAGGGACAGAAGAAAAGACAAAGTGAAAGAAGGCTGTTAGCACCCCAAAATCCTGCATGCAGGAAATAGACTGACAGAGTGTCAGGTTTGAGCACATATTAGCTGTACTTTTTGAAAGAGGAGAGACTACTGCAAGAGCAGAGGTGCAGGCTTAAAGGGTGGCACTGAGAACTACATAGAATCCGCCCGGGCACAGACCTATTCAAGCTTTCCTGGCTAAAATTTTAAAGTTACTTGGGACCAGTGACTTTTTTCTTTCCATTTTCTCTGTACAATTGTTATCCTAAGCATTCCCATACTATGTTTGGAATGGGGAACTTGTTTTCTAGTTTTCTAGGTCCAAAGATGGAGAGGATTGTTGCCTAAGGGATGGTTATGCCACAAGTTTCATCCAAACCTAATTTGATGATTTTGATATTAAGATTGAGACATTGAGATTTTAGACTTTGAGTTGATGCTGCACTGTGTTGAGATTTGGGGAGCTCTTGGGATGGATGAATGGATTTTGCATAAGAAGTGGATGCAGCCCTGCAGGCACAGCAGTTTTTAGCTTAGTGAGACCTGTGTTGGGTAGGACTGTAAAATAATAAATGTGTGCTCTTTCAGCCCCTACTTGTCATAATTTTTTACTGCAAGAATAGAAAACTAATATGGGTAGATGACCATTTTATACACATAGATAATTGTATTAGATGTCAAGAAACTATGGAGGTTAAAAAACCTGAAGACAGGGCTGGGTGCTAGTTTGCAAAGCCTAACTACCACAGTTTGATTCCCCAGTATGCATGTAAATCCAGATGCATAGTGGCACATGCATCTGGAGTTGCAGCAGCTAGAGGCCCTGGCCATACCCAGTCTCTCACTCTGTCTTCTCTCACTGCTTGCAAAGAAATAAAAGCATTTTGAAAAAGAAAACCTGTGCTGGAGAGATGGCTTAGCGGTTAAGCGCTTGCCTGTGAAGCCTAAGGACCCCGGTTCGAGGCTCGATTCCCCAGGACCCACATTAGCCAGATGCACAAGGGGGCGCACACGTCTGGAGTTCGTTTGCAGTGGCTGGAGGCCCTGGTGCGCCCATTCTCTCTCTCTCTCTCTCTCTCTGTCGCTCTCAAAAAAAAAAAAAAAAAAAAAAAAAAGTTTAAAAAAAGGAAAACCTGAAGACATATACTTCTCAAAAGAATATATAATGGGCAGTCCACAGAATGTTCTTAACATTAGTAATCATGGAAATACAAATCAAAACATTAATGAGATCAACCATATTGAATAGAATGGTTAAGTAAAACACAATGATACTCAAATTAAAAATGTGCTCCAGCCAGTTGTGGTGGTGCACGCCTTTGATCCCAGCACCCGGGAGGCAGAGGTAGGAGGATCGCTGTGAGTTCAAGCCAACCTGGGACTACAGAGTGAGTTCCAGGTCAGCCTGGGCTAGAATGAGACCCTACCTCAATCAAACAAAAAACACCAAAAAATCTAGTACAGAGTAGTGGAAAAGCTAGTACAGAGTAGTGGAACATTTGAAACTCTCATGTGCTGTAGATAAGAAAACAGAATGGTTTAACCACCATAGAGATGCTTGACCGTTTCTCATAACGTTAAATTTATACTACATAACCAGTAATTCTTCTAGATATCTATACCCATGGAAAATAGGACCATACAAAAAGACTGTATAAGAATTAAAAGATTATAATTCCATAGGAACTTTATTTGTGTTAGGTGTAAACTGCAAGTGGTCCAAGTGTGCAGATGTGTAAGATTGGCTAAACACAGGCAGTGACTGCTGCACACCGGTCGGAGGAGCACTGCTGATTCAGGCAGTGACAGCGATGCACTGCTAAACATTGTGCTGGAGCAGAAGAAACAGACACAAAGGAACAATCCTGAATAGTTCTGTTTTTATGAACTTTAAGAACAATACAAACTGCTCTGTGATGATCAAAACCACAAGTCTGGTGGGTTGGAGGAAAAGGCCTCAAAATGGACATGAGGGAACTTAGTGAGGTGATGGAAATGTTCAGTTTTTTGTTTTGGATGGAGGTTACATGGTTATCACAATTACCAAAGCTCATCTAACTGAACATTAGATTGTCTGTCTTTTTTTTTGCAATTTTTTTATTAATATTTTCCATGATTATAAAAAATATCCCATGGTAGTACCCTCCCCCCCCATTTTCCCCTTTGAAATTCCATTCTCCATCATATCCCCTCCCCATCTCAATCTTTCTACTTACATATATACAATACCAACCTAATAAATGCCCTCCTCCCTTCCTTTCTCTTCCCTTTCTATCTCCTTTTTAACTTACTGGCCTCTGCTACTGAGTTTTTTCCTTCTCACACAGAAGCCCAATCATCTGTAGCTAGGGTCCACATATGAGGGAGAACATGTGGCGCTTGGCTTTCTGGGCCTGGGTTACCTCACTTAGTATAATCCTTTCCAGATCCATCCACTTTTCTGCAAATTTCATAACTTCATTTTTCTTTACTGCTGAGTAAAACTCCATTGTATAAATGTGCCATATCTTCCATTATCCACTCATCAGTCGAGGGACATCTAGGCTGGTTCCATTTCCCAGCTATTATAAATTGAGCAGCAATAAACATGGTTGAGCACGTACTTCTAAGGAAATGAGATGAGTCCTTAGGATATATGCCTAGGAGTGCTATAGCTGGGTCATATGGTAGATCAATCTTTAGCTGTTTTAGGAACCTCCACACTGATTTCCACAATGGCTGGACCAGATTGCATTCCCACCAACAGTGTAGAAGGGTTCCTCTTTTTCCACATCCCCGCCAACATTTATGATCATTTGTTTTCATGATAGTAGCCTAGATTGTCTGTTTTTATTGTTTATGATTCCACTCAGGGGAAAACCCTTTGAAGAGCTTTTGTTAGGGAGGTCATTCTACCCATTGCTGTAAGGGCTGGCTCCCCCAGTGAAAGTCCACATCTGAGGTGTGCTCAGGAGTCTCAGATTGAGTGCTGAGGAGTGATCCTTCACCTCCTTAGGGAGGGCTGGGGAAAGTGATGTCACATCTTCACCACAGAGTTGCTTGGATTGAGGTTCACCCAGAAGGTTGGTAAAGTACAACTTGGGTTGTGTTTGTGATGGTGTTTCCTGAGAGAATTAATTGAGGGGAGGATTAATTGAAGGTATCCTGATTTTGGGCGACACCATGTCATGGACTGGAAGCCTCAAACATAATAAAAAAGTGATAAGAAGAAATTAGCAGAATGCTGGCATTACTTAATAAACAGTACACAAGACTGGACCAGTGTTTTTTTTTTTTCTTTTTTCTTTTTTTTTTTTTTTTGGTTGGTGTTGTTTTGATTGATTGGCATAATTATCCCTGAATAATTACTCCTGAGGAATGATTGCTAGAACATTGTTTGGAACAAGAAAGAAGATGAGATTATACTATTATAATCTGACTTAGCCTTCACTATAGTGAAACTCCTTTTTCAACTCTCTAGTAAGCTTCTGATTTCAGAATCTAAAATGAATTTTTAGTGCGTATTTATCCTGGTTAACATGGTTAAACATTGCCTGAAGTTTGGCTTTCAGAAACGATAGTCCTAAATCTCCTTCCATCTTTACTTCAAGTAAGTGCAGAGCAATGTACTAAATACTGTAAAAGACATGAAAACAAAGTATTATAAGAACAGCAGAGGCTGTTACTAGTCTGTCAAGCAAACATGGAATTAATGCATATATTTGAGCTATGTAAAAGGAAATGGGAAATTCTAGGCATGAGAAGAAACTCATGAAAAGAAGCCAGATATAAAATAGTATTTGTTTGAGAAATAGTAACAGAGTGATATGAATTCTGTCCACTTTGTTTTTTTTTAAATATTTTTATTTTTATTTATTTATTTGAGAGCGATAGAGAAAGAGAGAGAGATTGGCTTGCCAGGGCCTTCAGCCACTGCAAACGAACTCCAGATGCGTGCGCCCCCTTGTGCATCTGGCTAACGTGGGTCCTGGGGAATTGAGCCTTGAACCAGGGTCCGTAGGCTTCACAGGCAAGTGCTTAGCCACTAAGCCATCTCTCCAGCCCTGTCCACTTTGTTTTGAGGAAGGGTCTCTCTTATTTACATCTATATTCACTGTGTCTGCCCAATGAGCTTCCAGAATTCTGTCTCCACCTCGCTGGGATTGTAGGCACTTGTGCTTTATGTGGTTTCTGAGGATTCAAACTCACATGGTGAGGCTTTGCCCACTCTCCCATCACCCTCAAGATTCAGATCTCTGTGGTGGATGGAGCACAGATAAGAGCAGTGCAGAGCATAAGCCAGCAGTCACCCTCGTTCCCCCTCAGTGATAAGGGAACTGCAGTGGCCCATACTAGTGATATAGAGTAGAAACCCTCTGCTTTGGGAGCCGGCAGGAACAGCATGTTGTGGGCAGTGACTTCCTGATTAGAACTCTAATAGCCCAGGAAACAGGAGCAAGAACTAAATGGGATTGTATCAGATTAAAACACTTCTGCACAGCAAAGGAAATAACAGTGAAGGGAGAAAAGTCTTTCTCAGCTATATAATCCAACTTCATGAAGTGTCCCATGTCTTTAACCTCAGTACTCAGGAGGCTGAGATGGAAGGATTGCTGAATTTGAGGTTTGCTGGGACTAAAGAGTGAGTTTGGGCTCAACAAGATCCTGTCTCAAAATAACAACAACAACAAAAATCCTATAAAAAATGTGTAAGTAGGGCTGGAGAGATGGCTTAGCGGTTAAGCGCTTGCCTGTGAAGCCTAAGGACCCCGGTTCGAGGCTCGATTCCCCAGGACCCACGTTAGCCAGATGTACAAGGGGGCGCACGCGTCTGGAGTTCGTTTGCAGTGGCTGGAGGCCCTGGCGCGCCCATTCTCTCTCTCTCTCCCCCTCTTCCTCTCTCTGTCTGTCGCTCTCAAATAAATAAATAAAAATTTTAAAAAAAATGTGTAAGTAGATTGCTCAGTGGTTAAAAGCACTTGCTTGCAAAGCCTGTCTAGGTTCAGTTTCCCAGTACCTGGGTAAAGCTAAATAGAAGGTGGTACGTAGCCCTATGATCTCAGCTTCCTCATGACAAAAGGAGGCAGAGCCAGGAGAATATGAAGTTTTTGGACCAAGAGACATAAATAAATAAGAGGCAAGTGGTGTGAAAAGACACTTAAAAGAAGTATAAGTGGTCAGTAGTACATGAAAAGCTGCTCAGTGTCATCAAACATCAGCACAGTACAGATCAAAACTGCATTGAGAGTCACTCTCACCCCAGCCAGAATGGCTATTAAAAAACAATAAAACAATAAATGCTTGTGAAGATGTAGAGAAAAGGGGACTCATATACTGTTGGTAGGAATGTAGGTTACTACAGCTACTAAGAGTCTTCAAAAAAACTGAAAATAGACTTAAACACATGATCCATTTATACACAGCTTCTTAAATTTTTTCTACTGGCAACTTCTTTTCACCCAAGAAATTTTTACTTAATCCTGGGTATATAAAATAGGCATGTAAATAAAGATTTACTGATAATAAGTAATAGAGAAACTCATTTTAAAATAATTGTTATACATATAATTTTAGCATTTATTAAAAGCAGTAACAAATTTGTATACTAATGAGATGGATGTGCTTATTTTTACATCAAGACTGAAATCCTGGCTGAATATTCGATGGTGTAGGTTGTAGAGCATGCTCAGTGCTCTTCAGAGTTGATTAGGAGTGTGACTTCGTAATGCCAGCACTGAGAATGCTGCTTTGCATTAACACAGGATACAAAATGACAGAAGTGTGTTTAGAGCCATTTCAGAAACTGTTGGAAAGTCTTTCCTAATCCCAAACTAAAATTCATTTAATGATTTTCCTAATGAAACTAGCATACATTAATAATTATAATATTTAGAATTTATGATTATTATGGGCCTGATGGCACAGGCTAGCTACTTGGGGTTATTGCACAAGTTTCAAGGTTGTCCTGACTACTTAGTGAGAGCTTGTCTCAAGTTTAAAAAAAAAATAAAAAAAAGAGCTGGGGTTATAGTGATAGAACACTTGCCTACCATGCATATAATGTACTAGGTTTAATCCATCACTACAAAAAACATTTGTTTTTCAAAACAGAAAATGGAGCTGGGGTTGTAGCTCAGTGGAAGAGCATTTGCCTCACATGCACACAAGGAATTATGGTTAATGGATTAATTCCCAGCATCTCTCTCTCTCTCTCTCTCACACACACACACAAAATTGTCAGTTAACAACATATGAGAATAAAATGCTTAGGTTATATAGTCCAGGATCACTCAACCAGGAAAGTTTGACCAATTCTTCAGGGCAAAGATAATCAGTAGCTTCCCATCCCAAGACGAACTGAGTGTTGGGATTATTGAATACTGTTTTAACAAGTTATTGCACCCATGGTATGTAAAGGTTGACACCCCTCTCTTGAATAGAAGAAGAGTTTCTTAGCTATAAACTATATGTAAGAAAACAACCAAATGAAAAGTTTAGCCTTGTGTGATGGCATATGCCTCTAATTCCTGCACTGGGAAATTTGAGGCAGGAGGATCATGACTTTGATACCAGCAAAACCCTATTTTAATTATTCTTTAAAGAAATTATAAAGTATAGAGCCGGGCATGGTGGCACATGCCTTTAATCTCAGCACTCAAGAGGCAGAGGTAGGAGGATCACCATGAGTTTGAGGCCATCCTGAGACTACATAGTGAATTCCAGGTTAGCCTGAGCTAGAGTGAGACCCTACCTTGAGAAACAAAAACAAACTACACACACACACACGCATATATGTACACACACACACACACACACACACACACACATAGATATATATAGTATAATTAGGGTTAAAAGTAATTTAACAGATTGGAAATCTCAGAGGAACTTGTGAAATCCTACGTCGAAAAACCAATAAAATAAAATAATAATGATAAAAAAAAACAGTCCCACTGGAAAATACAGACTGTGAAAATAAACAGCCCCACTTACCTTAGAACTATGTCACTGGAGAAAAGGAGAAAGGGATTGGTCCTGAACAAAATATGTAAACACATGATGACTGAAATTTCATAATTGAGAAAGAACATAAATTTACAAGTTCAAGAAGTTCACTGAAACTTGCACAAAACATACATAGAGGGATACTTAGCACTCACATAATGAACTAGCTGAAAATGAAGATAGGGAAATCTCTTAAAAGCAGCTAGAGAAAAACATGTAGAACTACTGTATGACTTTTGCTGGAGTCCTCACCAGAGAAAATGGAAAACAAGACAGTGGGCACCATCATTAAAGTTCTAAAGGGAAAAAGCATCTTACAACTCATGGATCCATGCAAAATATGGAGGCAATCCGCAGGGCCTGTCACCATTAGACTACTTTGACAGTATGTTAAAGAAGCTTTCATGCTGAAGGGAAGGGAACAGAAAAATGTTCCCTAGAGCAAGCACCAGAAAAGTGATAATACTAGAAGCAGAAGGAGGACTTGGATAAAACTGAAAGAAAACAACTGAAAGAAAACAAAACAAGTCATTTGTCAACCCAGAATTGTGGCCATTGACACTACCTTTCAAAAATGAAAGTGATATAAAGGAAATTTCAGACATATAGAAGCTGAAATAATTCCTAGCAGATTGATATCTGAATATAAAAGGCCCTTTTTTCAAGTCAGAAGAAAATACTGAATAAAAATGTGGTTTTATGTAAAGGAATAAAGAAGTATTGAGATTGCTAACCTGAATAGATATAAAACAACATTTTCTCAGTAGTTGGCTACTTAACCAGAAATCATAATGGTAATAATAGTGTGAGCACAAGGACGGAAATGGAACTTCAATACTGTAGAGTTTTTATTTTGTATATGAAGTGAATAATATCAGTTAACAGCAGTCTGGGATAAGTCAAGATATGCATTATAAAGCCTAAAGCCACAACTAAAATAACAGCGCAGCCACCAAAGAAGATAAATGGTCATAAAAATAATCCAAATGAAGGGAAAAAATGAACACAAAACAGATAAGATGGATAGAAAAATATAGCAAGATGATAAGCTTAACCTAACCATATCAATCAGATTAAACACTCTAAAAGGCAGAGTTTGCCAGATTGGAATTTGTAAAAAGTGAGATCCAATTGTACATTGGCTATCAGGGCACATAAGTAATAGTTTAAAAGTAAAAGGATGAAAACATAGTTCATACTATCAAAGAAGAGGTAATATAGGTTTCAGAACTAATGAAATTACCAGAGATAAAAGAATTAGCCTAAGAGGACATAATAATCCTAGTTATTTATGCATCTGATAACAGACTTCCATAATACTAGCTTAGCTGCAAAGGAATTGCAAAGAGAAATAGACAAACCCACAATCATAGTTAGGAATTTTAGTGCCTTTCTCTCAAAACTATAGGGCAAATTCACAGAAAAATTGTGAAGGCTATGAACAACATGAACATTATAACCATCGTTGTTTTTGCTGATGACATATCTATGTAGAAAATCAGTGAAATCCAACAAAACTACATGAATAAGTAAATTTAGCAAATTAGTAGAATACATGGTCAGTAGGCTAAAGTCAAATGTTTTAGTAACAAAGAGTAATCATACATTATAATTAAGCTAATATTATTTTCAGTAGCATTAAAATATGAAATATGGCTTAGCGGTTAAGCTGTTATACTGCAAAGCCAAAGGATCCCGGTTCTGATTCCCCAGGACCCACGTTAGCCAGATGCACAAGGGGCGCATGGGTCTGGAGTTCGTTTGCAGTGGCTGGAGGCCCTGGCATGCCCTTTCTCTCTCTCTTTCTCTCCCTCTCCCCCCCTTTCTCTCTCTCAAATCAATCAATCAATAAAATATATATTTAAAAAATTTTTGAACTATTCTGGTGTAAATGTGATGAAATATGTCAGATATGTTCATTTAACAGTTATAAAACATTACTGATGCAAATTCAGTGTTAGAACACAGATGCTACCACTTTACAAGACCAGGTATGAGCTCCTCTAAAGATAGCCATACCCATCTGTTGAAGTGTCCACTGTACTCATAAGCTAAAGTTGCCTTGTGTCCTGGTCATGTGGCATGGATCTTTCCTCCCTTCTCTGAAAGCTTATAAAAAGGGACTCCTTGGCTTTGTTCCTTGTGACAGAAGCTTCCTTCAAGGCCTGTTGTACTCTTCCTCATCCTAATGACATTCCCTCTAGTAAACCTTTCCTTCAGAAAGAAAGCTGTCTGAGCATCTCAACTGAACCTGCACCAGAATCCTTAAAAATTTATAAATAATATCAAAACAAATTAGGCTTAAGTAATACACTGATTTTAAACTAAATATAAAAATCACTAAATGTTTTTTTATCAGCAAACAGGAGTGAATAAAAGTAGGTGAATTAAATTCTCAGCCTAAAATACTAAAGAGCAAAAGAAAATGGTAGGAAATGCAAATAAAAGCAGAAATTAATGGAGAAAAAAAAACAGAAAAATATATAAGTCAAAATCTTGTTTTTCAAAAATTAACAAACTAGATAAACCATTAGCTTAACTGACTAAGAAAAGAGGAACCCCCCACAAATATATGAAATAAAAATGATGAAATGATGAAAAAGAAGAAATGTAAAAATGCTGACTAATTTAGAGACTTTTTGAAATAAATTTGAAATATAGATGAAATGGATAACTTCCTAGGAAAGTACAAGTTTCCAAAATAACCCTAGTATTTTTTAAAATGGGAGAGACACTAATGATAGTTCCACTAAGATCAGGAACAAGGCAAGAATGCTCATTCTCTTTACCCTTGAGTGTTACTTACTAAGCAATGCCCTTAGATCTGAGAAATCAATTTGGCTAGACAGGCTGAACAGATTTGAAACATAAGAATAAATTAGGGCTGGAGCGATGGCTTAGTGGTTAAAGTGATTGTCTGCAAAGCCTAATGACCCAGGTTCAATTCCCTAGCACCCACATAAAGCCAGATATACAAAGTGGCGCATATGTCTGGAGTTTGCAACGGTTAGAGGTCCTGGTGTACACATTCTCTCTCTCACTCCTTACAAACAAACAAATAAACAAACAAGTAAATATTAAAGCTACCTTTATAGCATAGCTGCTCTTCCTTGCAGCCTACGTCCTGTTGGGCTGGGTGTGGTGGTGCACACATTTAATTCCAGTACTTGGGAGGATCATTATAAGTTCAAGGTCAGCCTAAAACTACATAGTAAATTCCAGATCAGCCAGGGGCTAAAGAGAAACAAAAACAAACAAACAAAAAAGAATAACAAATGAAGTTAAAGTATTTGATTTGATTTTAGATAATGAAATTAAAATCCAAGGTAATATAAAATAAACTGAACTCAAAAAATTTAGTGATGTGGCAGGGTATAGAATAAACAAAAATCAGCCAGAAGTCTTCTTATAAACAACACTGAGGTCTCAATGGTAGATAGAGCCCCATTTACAATAACAACTAAAGAGATTAAATATTTAGGAATAAGTTTGACAATTAAGATACAGAACATATGAGGAAAAAGAAAACTTAAACCCCTATTATGGACTGAATGCTTTTTTTTAAGGTTTTGTGTTTATTTTTATTTATTTATTTGAGAGTGACAGAGATAGAAAGAGGCAGAAAGAGAGATTGAGAGAGGGAGAGAATGGGCGCACCAGGGCCTCCAGCCACTGCAAACGAACTCCAGACGCATGCACCCCCTTGTGCATCTGGCTAACGTGGGTCCTGGGGAATTGAGCCTCGAACCGGGGTCCTTAGGCTTCACAGGCAAGCGCTTAACCGCTAAGCCATCTCTCCAGCCCTGACTGAATGCTTTTGTCCTCAAAGAGTTCAATTTTAAAACCCTAAGCCCCAAAGTGATCTTCACATGACAGAAAAAACTAGTTCTCCATTATAGCCTTTTTATATGGGCACTAGTCCCCAGTCAGGAGCCCTGGCATCTTGTACATATGATTTAACTGCAAGTAGAGACTGAAGCTTGTTCCTCCAGGATGTGAGGCGCTAGGTTAGAGATAGTACCATGTGAGACTGAAGCTTGTTCCTCCAGGATGCACTGTATGCACTGACTTGATGCCATGTGTGGGTTACTGTGACTGAGGAAGACACCCAGTGTTGAGGTAGCACCCTGTTCCCAAGTTCAGTGTAGATTGCAGTCCTTGTTACTGGGGACAGTGTTTTTAGGGTTGAAGGTCAGAAACATTTATTTAACTCATTGATTCCTAGTTTCTACTGAGTGAAAGGTGTCTTCACACAGAAATACTTCGTGTTTTATACATTCCTGATTGAGAAGTTGGCAACCTCATGCATCCCACACTCCCACATCAGAGAAGACCTAGGGTTGGAAGTGAATTATATTGCATAATTTGGAGTGATAACTACTGCTGGGTCAGAGCCATCATGTTAGTGAAGGTAAAGAAAGAAGCTACTGTACTCTTAGAGGTTATTAATTGATCTTGATTCCTTTGAAGGTTAAGATTGTTTCTGTATAATGCTGACAAATAGGACTGTATTTAGAATTCGTGGTACTCAGTTGCATACATTTCGGTGCTTGCCATGCCTGTGATAATAATGGCTAAGAAACAACTCATAGTTTTACCAGGAGGCATTCAACAAAGGGCTCAAAGCCTCTAGGATACAAATTTGAATAAATAACTGAAACTTGATAAAGTACCTACTAAGGATAAGGGAAAAATAGAATAAATGGCCCATAGGAAGGAGATGATGGATATCAATTGTGGCCTTAGAATGAGTTGTAGACATAAGGATTATATATTTTTTTGTACTCACCATCTTTCTGTGTTTAGGCTGGTAGAAATAGGTGGTTACCATCTTGAAGCTTTAGCAGATTAGACTTAATGAGGTGAGATGAATTTGAGGATGCATACATATGTTGTGTGACATTTCCTGGAAAGTTGTGAACAAATGTCCTTTTGCCCCAGGTGGGTCACTGACAACAAACCAGAGAAAAGATTTCACCCAAGTCTAGTTTAGCAGATTAGTGGTTTACTGGGCCTACTTACTAGTAGGATGAAGGTGGAATTTCTTACGGGCCCATGGGTAACTCAAAGGCAGTTGTGTCACTAAAAGCCCACCCCAGCATGGGTGATGACTCAAGAAACTATATCCTTAGAGCTCTCTGTACAGCTTGCATGATAAAGAAGACACTTGACTGAGGATCAGTGTTCTTACCTCTGCTTCATCACTGCTGCACTGCATGTGACCAGCTCCTGTCACCATGCCTTCCTGCGTGATGGACTGTAAGCTGAAATAAGCGCTTCCTCCCTTAAACTGATCTTTGTCAGGTGTTTTGTCTCAGCAATGAGAAGGTGACTGATACACTCTGCTAGTCAGTTTTTCATCACTGTGACAAAATAACAAAAATAAAATAACAGAGGTAAGGTTTATTTTGGCTCACTGATTTAGAGACCTCACCATCTAAAATCATCTAAGTGCATTATGGGTGAGTATCTGGGTATGATTTATCTTGCTTTGCTTCACAGATCTTATCATCTGTACTCCCAGATGAATCACAGTTCCATCCATTCTCTTTCTAAAGTAAGAAAATAGAAGGAAGGAAAGGAATCACTAAACAGTGTTGAAATCCAATCATGCAAATTCCTTTAAGGCTTCGGGCAAAACTGTGGCTCCTAGCTCCGCTGCTGCGTCTGCTCTGGTGGGCACTTGGTGCTGCTGCAGTGGATGAGTAGTGGTGAGGAGCTCAGCTAGGCAGCCCCTAAACCACTGTAGGAATTATGGCTGGAGTTAGAATGTAAAGAGATGTTGTACATGTTTATATTTGTAAATATTGTCTGTGATCATGCAAATAGAAAGATGCTAACCAAAACAGAGAATAGACGGGTAAACAGATGAAAGAAAAGACATTTATTTTCTTATAGCTTCATAAGTTAACTTTGTGTGTATGTGTGTGTGTTGGGCGGGGGAGGTTATTTGAAGCAGAGTCTCCCTTTTGCCTAGGCTGGCCTGGAACTCACCCTGTAGTCCTGGCTGGTGATCCACCCACCTCAGTCTCTGGAGTGCTGGGATTAAAGGCATGGATCACCTCTCCAGGCTTTTTTTTTTTTTAAAGGAAGAAAAGATTGATTGTGATTTACAATTCCAGGTTGTAGTCTATTATGATGGGGGAAGCATGCAACAGGAGCTGGAGGCAGCTGCTCACATGCAGTCCACACTGTGGAAGTGGATTTGTTGGTTTTTTTTTTCCTTAAAGTAGAGTCTCACTCTAGCCCAGGCTGACCTAGCACTCATTCTGTAGTCCCAACTCACAGTGATCCTCCTACCTCTACCTCTTCAGTGCTGGGACTAAAGACGTGCGCCACCACACCTGGCATTTTAAACCATAATTTTTAAGTCCATAATTCAGTAGTATAAATTACATTCAATGGATGACAGACCAGCATCATGGTTCTTAATTATCATCACCACAAACAAAAATATCATACCTATTAAATAATAACACTCTAGTCCTCCTTTCTCCTCAGCCTTCGTCAATCTCTAGATTAACCTCTAACTTTAGCCTTTTCTAGATACTTTACATAAGTGAAATCAAACATTGTTTGATCATTTGTGTCTGGCATTTCTCACTGGCATCATTTTCTGTTTGTTTATTTGTTTTTCTTGCAGTGCTGGGGAAGCAAACTCAGGGGTTTTGACATACTAAGCAAATGTTCTATACTGCGCTACATCCCCAGGTCTAGAACATGTTCATAGTTCATACATGTAGTAGAATTTATCAGAACTTCATTGTATTCTTTAAAAAATTATTTATTTGTATGTGTGTCCTCTTGCCACCACAGAAGAACACCAGACACTTGTACCACATTTTGTGTTGTTCTTGCCGATATACCAACACACCAATAAATTGATTAACATACCCTGGATTCTTGTCTTATTAATTTAAAGAATTAAAATACATAGCTCGGAGGGTAAGGTTTAGAGAGATTTTTTATTTTATTTATTTTGGTTTTTTGAGGTAGGGTTTTACTCTATCCCAGGCTACTTGGAATTCACCATGTAGTCTCATGGTGGCCTTGAACTCTTTGTAATACTCCTACCCCTGCCTCCCAAGTGCTGCGATTAAAGGCATGCACCACCATGCCCGTTGAGAGAGTTTTTTAGATAAAGAGAAGGAAAGAGAAGAAAATGCTGAGAGCTCCTGCTACGTGGAGGAGCCCATGCGGCTGTAAGGAGGGTCTCCCGCTGGGCGGAGACAGAGAAGCTTGAAGCCTTGAAGGTCAGGAGTGAGCCAAAAGAGAGCAAGTTAACTTTTTTCTTTCGTTTTTTGGTTTTCCGAGGTAGGGTCTCGCTCTAGCCCAGGCTGAGCTGGAACTCACTATGTAGTCTCAGGATGACCTCAAGCTCACGGTGATCCTCCTACCTCTACCTCCCAAGTGCTGGGATTAAAGGCATCCACCACCACACCTGGCTAAATTAACTTTTCAATCTAAACTTTTATGGCAATCACAAAAAGAACTAAAGTTACAATACAAATTTTCTATATTTTAGTAAGGAAACACAACACTTAATAAAGCACAACCCTAGCTATATTGTTCAATAAGGTATTGCTTAACTATATAAGTCTACTAAAATTACAGTGAACATTAATTAGTTAAAATTTAATTCCTTAGTATTATGAGTGCCAAATGAACACAAGTAATGCACAGCAGCTATTTTGAACCATATAGAACATTTCTATCACCATGGAAAGCTCTGTTGGACAGCACTGCCTTATAAAAGATAAAGAAGATGGCTCAGTGGTTAAGTGCACTTCCTGCCATGAGCTTGAGGGCCTGTGGGAGTCTGAAGCCATCCAAGTGAGATTCTCCAGATCCCACATAAACAGCTGGGTATGGCCATGTGTGCCTATAGTCACTGTCCCACAAAGGGGGGAACAGACCATGGAGTTCCCTGGGTTAGTGAGAAACAACAAGCTCCAGTATCGGTGAGAGACTTGGGCTCAAAATGAGAACAGTTCAGAGACCAGTGGAGTGGGGCACACGAAAGTCCAGTTCCAGCCACTGCAGGTCCCCCCCCCAGGCAGGGCGCACAGTGAGTACCATGAGGGCCATACATGTGCACACACCACACATGCCCCCACAGTACACCCTACGTTATACACATGCACACAAGCCAAAAAGTAAAATAAACAGAGGCAGAACACAAAATAGTTCAGCAGAACTCACCTTAAATATAGTCTGTTAAAAGAAATACAGGTTTATTTTAGAAGTGTAGCCAGGTGGAAAACACCTGCAGTCCTAGCACTTGGAAAGTGAAGGAGGCCAGGCTTGAAACACCACCACCAACAGCACCAGCAAACAAGCAGAACCAAAAACCCAGCTTACTATATGCTACACATTGTAATTAGTAAACAGTAAGGAGTGTGCCAACGTAGAAGGGTTGGCAGCTACCAAAAGGAAGCTTAGATAATGGTATTGGTAGATTGGTTTCAGTACAAAACGTTTTCTTTTTAAATTTTTTTGACAGCTTCTGTACTTACAAACCATAATAATTCCCTCCCCTCCCCCACTTTCCCCTTCACAACTCCACTCTCCATCATATCCCCTCCCTCTCTCCATTAGTCTCTCTTTTACTTTGATGGCATCATCTTTTCCTCCTATTATGAGGGTCTTGTGAAGGTAGTGCTAGGCACTGCGAGGTCATGGATATCGAAGCCAATTTCTGTCTGGACAGTTGCATTATAAGTAGTCCAACCCTTCCTTCGGCTCTTACATTCTTTCCGCCACCTCTTCTGCAATGGCCCTTGGGTCTTGGAAGGTGTGATAGAGATGTCTCAGTGCTGAACACTCCTCTGTCACATCTTCTCAGCACTGTGGTGCCTTTTGGATCATCCCAGTAGTCATCACCATCTGAAAAGAGAAGCTTCTCTAACCAAAAGGGAGAGTAGCATTAATATATGGCTATGAATGTTAAGAAAAGTGCTTACAAGGCAGTTTGATGAGCATAATATATGCATTTATCCAGACAAAAGCAGCCGTTAACACTCCTAAAGCTCATGACCATCCCTACCATAGGCTTCTCATTAGGTTTTCAGTACCAGGCATGTATTCCCTCCCATAGAGCCGGACTCCAGTCCAATTAGAGAGCAGTTGGTTTCACTTACAACAGACAGGACACTATTGCACCCTGTTGGCTCATTTGGCCTGGCTGGCCAAACTTGAGGCTTGCAGTGTCCACTGTTTTCACCAGTGATGGCTTCTGTTTCCCATAGCGCTGCATGCAGTGCAGCTTTTTCCAGCTTTCTGTCAGCTGGTCTACAGGGATGAAGTTTTCAGCCTAGCCTCAGTTTGATTTCTCGGTGAACTTGCAGCCCAGGCATGTGGAGTATTCAGCAATAGGGTCTTATCATCTATTCCTGGTGGGAAACCAAGAGCCTTGGCAATAGCCTGTAAAGTTTTGGGGACATCTGGGACCTCCCTGGCCAACAACTCACTGGAATGTATCCCATCCCTGGCACTGAAATTTTTCTAGTAACAGTCTCTGGCTTCTAGTGTGCCATTATCCAAACAAGTAGGTTATCATGTGGCTTATTTACAATATCCTGAATTTGGATTAACCCTCTCCTCACCCTTCTTTTGGTCAGTCTCTTCCCCTGACCTCACTTGGGCCATTCCACTCGACTAATCTGTTCATCTACTTACATATATACAATACTATCCCCTTCAGTCCACTCCTCTCCTCCCTCCCTCTTAGCCCTTTTCTAGCTTTCTGGACTCTGCTGCCAACTCACACACACCTCTGAACATTTGTAACTAGGATCTACATATGAAAGAGAACATGTGACATTTGGCTTTCTGGGTCTGGGTTCTCTCTGTATAATCCTTTCCAGATCCATCCATTTTCCTGCAGATTTCATTTTTCTTTACCGCTGAACAGAATTCCAATATGTAAATGTACCACATCTTTATTATCCATTCATCAGATGAGGGACATCTAGGCTGGTTCCATTTCCTAGCTACTGTGAATAAAGCAGCAATAAACATAGTTGTGCAGGTATCTCTAATGTAGTGAGAAGAGTCCTCAGGATATATACCTAGGAGTGGTATAGCTGGGTCATATGGTATATATTTTTAGCTATCTCAGGAACCTCCACTGATTTCCACAATGGCTGGACGAGATTACATTCCCATCAACAGTGTAGAAGGGTTCTTCTTTTTGCTCATTCTCACCAACATTTATTGTCATTTGTTTTCTTGATGATAGCCATTGTGACAGGAGTGAGATGGAATCTCAAAGTAGTTTTAATTTGCATTTCCTGATGGCTAAGGATGTAGAACTTTTTCTTGTTTTAGATATTTATTTGCCGTATGTATTTCTTTTGAGAGCTCTATTTAATTCCTTAGCCCATTTTTAATTGGGTTATTTGATTTCTTTTTAAATTTTTAAATTTTTTTTATTTGATTGAGAGAGAGAGAGAGAAATAGGCAGGGGGAGAGAGAGATCAAGAAAGAGAATGGGAGCCGGGCGTGGTGGTGCATGCCTTTAATCTCAGCACTCCGGAGGCAGAGGTAGGAGGATCACCATGAGTTCGAGGCCATCCTGAGACTACATAGTGAATTCCAGGTCAGCCTGAGCTAGAGTGAAACCCTACCTCGAAAAACAAAAAAAAAAAAAAAGAAAAAGAAAAAGAAAAAGAAAGAAAGAAAGAGAATGGGCACTCCAGGCCTCCAGCTGCTGCAAAGGAGCTCTAGATGTGTGCGCCCCCTGCGCATCTGGCTTGGGCCCTGGGGAATCGAACCTGGATCCTTTGGCTTTGTAGGTAAGCGCCTTAATCACTAAGCCACTTCTCCAGCCCCACTGATTTATTATTTAGTTTTCTTAGTTCTTTGTGTATCCTAGATATTACTCTTCGGTCAGATGTATAGCTAGCAAAGATTTTCTCCCATTCTGTAGGTTGCCTCTTTGCTCTATTCACAGTGTCCTTTGCTGTACAAAAGCTTGGTTATTTCTTGAGGTCCCAGTGATTGATTAGTAGTTTTATTTCCTGAGCCACTGGGGTTATATTCAGAAAGTTGTTGCCTATGCCAAAATGTTGAAGGGTTTCCCCTACTTTTTCCTCTAGTAGTTTCAGAATTTTAGGTCTGATAATAAGGTCTTTGATCCATTTGGACTTGATTCTTGTCCATGAAAAAGAGATAAGGATCTGTTTTCATCCTTCTACATATAGATACCAGTTTTCCCAGCACCATTTGTTAAAGAGTCTCTCTTTTCTCTAATGCATGTTTTTGGCTTGCCTTTTTTTTTTTTTTTTTGGTCAAAAATCAAATGGCTGTAGTGGCTTGGATTTTTTTTTTTTCCCCTTTGGAGATAGGGTCACTCTAGTACAGTCTGACCTGGAACTCATTCTAGCCCAGGGTGGCCTCAACTTCAAAATATTCATACTGCCTCCGCCTCCTGAGTGCTGGGATTAAAAATGAATGTTACTTAATAGCTATATTTTAAAATATTTTATTCTCTCTCTTTTATGGTTTGTTGAGGTAGGTCTCACTCTAGCCCAGGCTGACCTGGAACTCACTCTGTAGTCCCAAGCTGGCCTTGAACTCACAGTGATCCTCCTATCCCAGCCTTCCAAGTGCTGGGATTAAAGGTATGCACCACCACATCCAACCCTAATATTTATTTATTTTGTTAGTTAGTTAGTTAGTTATTTGTAAAGAGAAAGAGAGATAATGGGAGCACCAGGGCCTCTTGCCACTGCAAATAAACTCCAGGTGCGTGTGTCACTTTGTGCATCTGGCTTTATATGGGTACTGGGGAACTGAACCGAGGCTGTCAGGCTTTACAAGCCAGCACCTTTAACTGAAGAGCCATCTTTCCAGTCTAAGAACTATTATTTTCAACAAAGCTCAAATAAACCTAATTCAGAAAAAAGAAATCTTGTACAAAATTAAAACAAAGGTGAAACAGTGATAAATATTGGAAAATTCAAATCATTATTTCTCCAGTATTCAAATACTGAAAATATTCTCACATATTTTACAAACTTTAGTACAAATAAGTTTGGCAAATGTTTGAAGGCTGCAGTTTGCTCAGAAAGTACAAATTACTAGACTTGGCACCAGAAGAGACAGAAAATCTAAACAGACTATATCTGTAGAAGAAATTATTCTACTTAAAACTTTTCTTTTATAAAAATAATATTGCACACCTCTAAATCCCGGCAAGTGGTAGGCTAAGAAAGGGGAAGAATGCGAGTTTGAAGTCCGTCTGGGCTGTATACTGAAACACTGTCGGCCTGACTCCTTGTGTTTTCCTCATATACTGTTTTACAGTAATATGCCAAAGACAAAGGCTACATAATTGTATGTCCAAAAGATACTTGTTGAATTCAATGTCTATTCTTTTTTTTTAATGGCAATTAGGAAGAAGTGTATTATCCTTTGATAGTGAAAATATGCCATAACCCGGGGCTGGGTATGTAGTTCAGGCTGAAGGCTTAATCAAGCCAACACCTTAAAAAAAAGTACATGATAACCCCAAAGCCAGCATTACAGCTAACTGGAAGCAATCCCACTAAATTAGGAACAAGGTGAAAGACCCAACGTTACCACTCTTTTAGAAGCATTAACTAGTGCAATTACATGGAAGGAAGAAGTGGAATATAATATTGGAAAGGAAATGGCAAGGATGTGGAAAGACTCTCAAATTATTGAGTGAAAAAAGTGTCAAGGGCTGGAAATGTAGCTCATTTCATAGGTTGCTTGCTTAGCATACACAAAGCTCTGGGCTCAGTCCCCAGCACTGCATAAGCCGGGCAGGTGTGGTGATGCACAGCTGTGGTCCCAGTTCTAGGAAAGTGGAGTCAGGAGGGTCATCCTTGGCTAGGCTACATAGTGAGTTCAAGGCCAACTTGCTATACATGTCTCAAAAACAAAGCATGGGACTGAGAAGATGGGTCACTGGTTAAAGGCACTTGTTTGCAGAGTCTGCTGGTCCGAGTTTAATTCGCCAGCCACCCATGTAAAGTTAAAAGAGCATTTACTTGTAGCAGCAAGATGCCCTGGCATGCTCTTATACATGGATGTGTTGAATAAAATCTTATTTATTTCAGAGAGAAAGAGGCAGAGAGAGAGAAAGATAGAGAGAATGGGTATGCAAGAGCCTCCAGCCGCTGCAAACGAACTCTAGATGCATGTACCCCCTTGTGCATCTGGCTTATGTGGGTCCTAGAGAATTGAAGCTGGGTCCCTTGGCTTTACAGGCAAGTGCCTTAACCACTAAGCTATGTCTCCAGCCCTAAATAAAAATTTAAATAAAAATAAAAAATAACAAAAATAAGAAAGGTATCAAGATCCAGTTGTGAGCATTTTAATCAGCCTCCATGTTATCTACTGTTTTAAAATGTTCCTTTTTAAAAAAAAAAAAACACTTCTCACAATGATTTCTAATGACATTGGAGGTAAGTGGGTGAGAGAAGACAAAATATAGTTTACACTTATTTTGAATATTTAGGAAGTATACTGTTAAATGAATTACTTTATTAATTTTTTTAAAAAAAAGGAAATCAGAGGGCTCTTACTTACTCGCGCTTTTTACTCTTGGTGTCCTAATGGAGTGGGCCAGTTATAGTTCATTCTGGCTTCTGTGAGAGGAGTTGAGGAGATGAATAGTCAGTTTGGGAATAGTATAAATGAGAAGAGGACAAGAGAAGGGAGGAGAAAAGGCTCAAGCCCTTCTTGAAGCATGGATGTGGAGGTGGGTAGCTCAGTGCATGCATCTCTGTCTGTCTGCGAGACTCGACAGCAAGCTCTAAAGCCACTGACCATGGCAGTCGTCTAGGAAGCTGTACCAGGGAAGAGGGAATGAGAGTTGACCATTTGGTGTTTCTTACAGAAAGTTTGTCTCATCTGAGGTTTTTTTAGACTTTCAGTCTAGGGCTTTCTATGCCATTGTTGTCATTATTATTAGTAGTAATGTTGTTGCCAATAACCAGTATTTGAAGTTTTGTATTTTTCTTCTGCATGTATGAATTTTCTCTCTTACCTCATTGGAATGTGCTTCATGAGAGCAAAGACTTTTGTTTGCTTACCGTTGTGTTCTTTGGATTTGGAGTGTCTGTATTTATGCCGAATACCCTCCATGAGTATTTGTTGAATTAGTAGCTACGTTAAAATAAGTCTGAGGACGATTGGGAGCTAGTTAGGAGTGGACTCCTTATGAGAGAACATTTTAATCTCACACTGTCTAATCTGTCTTTTTTAGTCTCACTAAAGACATGACTGGAAAGGAAGATGTGTACCGAGGCCCAGCCATCAGGGCTCTCTGCAGAATTACCGATGTAAGTTCACCTTGTTTTGCTCAGTTACCATAGGAAATGTCTTTTGTCTGCAGGCAGTGTGTGGACTGAGTAGTCTCCCCTAGGATCACTGTGAACACACACTGTAAAGAAAATAGAACGACCAAAAAAGCTTTGTAGCTCTAAGGTTTTTATTTTTTCCTTTTGTTTATTTATAATAGTCTGGTTTTTCCCTCTGTTTGTTCTCATCAGCTGTTGTACTTAGGGCACACTAGGTATAGAAAACAAAACCATTCAAGTTTAGGTGTAAATTTTTAATGCTTTATTATAGGACATATATCTTTCAATATTTGAGGTAAATTTTTTTCACCAGAGCATGAAATAGAGTAGCTCTAAGGAACTCAGCAGGAAGCTTGCTCAAGTATTTACTGTGGAGGTCCATCATTTACCAGGCATTCCAGTGAGTCTGCAGTAAGTCAGCGGCTTGTGTCCACCACCTCGGAGGAAGGAGTTTGTTGATCCGGTCTGTTGTATCCAGAGGTCTGAGATGATACTGAATGTTAGACTGTGTCTTTCTAGGAACTGCGAGTAGGAAAAGTTAAAATGAAGGTAGGTCAGGGTTGCCAAGCAGAGTGAGTGATGGCTTCATATTCACTCTTAGGTATGTGAATATGCTTGCAGTCTCCTCAAATTTTATAATATTATACTTGACCTTTAACTTGCTGTGTGGCCAGACTGGCCTTGAATTCATGATCTTTCTGCCTAAGCCTCGCAACTCCTGAAATTATAGGTATGCACCACCACACATAGCTCAACTTTCATAATTTGGGCCAGATTAAACTGGAAATTTTGTAAACTGAATCCTAGAAGGAATGAGATGAATGGTTTAATTTATGTTGGTTGTGCTTGTTTTTCTCTTTGGCATTAAATCATTAGTGTAAGACTTGTACTCCAGTAATGCTTTCTCTGTTTCAGTATTGATCTCAGTCCGTTACTCATCTGTATCTGCCACCACTTCCCAGCTCTAGCCCTTCTCTAAGTTAAAATGAAAAATGCCAAGGGCTTGCTGCAACAGGATATTGCACATTTAATTTCATATGTGTCTTAATCAGGAATTGTATTTAATTATAGGACTGTCTGGTACTCCTATATAACATGTGCCCTTCACGTAGAAGAACCTTCAGGACTTTTAAAGCAGTCCTTTCTGATGTTGGAATGCTTTTTTTTTTTTTTTTTTTTTTTTCTTTTTGGTTACAAGGTCTCACCATGTACCCTAAGCTGGTTTTGAATTCATCAGATTATCCTGCAACAGCCTCTGAGTTACAAACTCCTAGGATTTCAGGCATCTGTCATCACACAGTTTCAAGAATTTCTGTTCTGCTCTTTGCCTTTTGCTGATACTGGGCATGGCAGCCAAGCACACTTTACTGCTGAGCTAGACGATCCCACAACATTTTTTTCTTCTTTTTTTTGCCTGGGTGGTGGGGAGGATACAAGGTTTTACCAAGTTATTTAGGATGACCTTAAATTATGATCCTCCTGCCTCAGCTTCCCAAGTAGCTGGGATTACAGGCCAGTAGACCTGACTGAGAATTTCTTCATCATATCCCTCAGTTATAGGTTCAGTTTATACTTGTATTTTTCCTTCTAAGTGGGATCCTGCACTTTGAGACATTGTTGGACAATTATACTTCCTTACATATAATCCTAACATTTTTTCATGAAGCTTGTACCATCTTGTTTGGGTTTTGTCCTCTGGCATGGTATTAACTGTATTATATAATCTTCATAAAATATTTGTTATTTATTTAAAACCAGAGAGGGAGGAGGGAAGAAGAGAGAGACAGAAAGAGAGAATATGAATGGAAATGGGTGCACCAAGGTCTCCTGCCACTGCAAACAAATTCCAGATATGCGCACCACTTTGTGCCTCTGACTTTCAGTGGGTACTGGGGAATAGGACCTACGCTGTCAGGCTTTACAAGTAAGTGTCTCTAACCACCGAGCCATTTCTCCGGGTATTCTAATGCATGCTGAATATTTGCACAGAAACAGGTGTATGGTTGGTTTTGTACATTATTTTATAATAATTTTACATGACAATGTTTTTCTTAAACAGCTTTTTCTTTTTGAATGTTATTAGGGAACCATGTTACAAGCCATTGAAAGATACATGAAGCAGGCCATTGTGGATAAAGTCTCCAGTGTGTCCAGCTCAGCATTGGTATCTTCCTTAGTAAGTGATCTGGCAGCTTCTTGGTTCTTATATATGTTGTAGCTTATAGTTCAAAAATAAATTATTACTGTAATTCTTACAAATGAAGCAATTAAACTATAGGTACTTACCTAGTACCTTCTCCAGGTGTGTTTTGTCTGGAGGAACACTTAACAGTTAAAATGAGCAGTAAAATCATGAAGTTTGCATGTTTGGAAGGTTTAGAAGCCTGAATATTGTGTCTATAATACTGGTGGTGAGGAGGATAAGAGTGAGATAGTGAACAGGGAAGGAGGGTTGTTTTTTAAAGTCTTCCTTTATGACCTGTACTTCTTACCTCTTTTCCTTGGTTCCCTGTGTCTGCATATGCCCTTTCATCCAAAGCCTCCTGTACCACTTCTTTTTAAAAATATTTTGTTTGTTTATTTGCACACAAAGAGAGACATATAGAAAACGGCTGCACCTGGGCCTCTAGCCACTGCAAACAAACTCCAGATGCACGTGCCACTTTATGTATCTGGCTTTATGTGGGTACTGAGGAATTGAACCTGGGTCTTTAGACTTTGCAGGCGCCTTAACCACTGAGCCATCTCTTCAGTCCCCTCCTGTATCATTTTTTAATTTTCTCTCAGGAAGTGATCTTTGTTTTAATAGTAGTTTTTCTTTCTACTTTTCACCAAAACAAAATTTACTCATTAAAACTTACCATTGCTTTTGATTAAAATCAATTAGGAATGTGTGGGTACATTGTGGGGGTTGGTGGTGTGGAATCATAAGATTTCCTGATTCTAGAGTGTCACTGCTTGGGTTTCAGATCAGGGGATGCATTCTGCTATTTCTTCTGGGGACTCCTAAGTAAAGCTTTTATTAGCATGAGCTAAGCACCACCTGCTTGCTGCTTCTTGTTCTTCCCTCTCGTTACTTCTTTTTGCCCAGCTCTTCCATATTTAGTCATCTAGTACTTTGCAAGGGTGTGTTGAAGAAAAAGTTGATGGTTTACCAGTAGCCCCAGGAATAGAGACTTTATGCAGATTTGCAATGTTTTATATCTATTAATTGTTTTGCAAGAAATAGAACTCATGATTCCAAATGTCTAGTGGTCATGCATTATATATTCTCATATTTTTCTGTGTTCAGCATATGATGAAGATAAGCTATGATGTGGTAAAACGATGGATAAATGAAGCCCAAGAAGCTGCCTCAAGTGACAATATTATGGTCCAGGTACTGGCTTTGAATCACATCAGCTTAGGTATCACAGTCATTCTCCAGCATTCTTTAGAAAGGGCAAATTCTTCAGTACATTAAGTAGCCAGTGAGTACAGATTGTCAAAAGGTATCTTACTAAATATGGTTATTTCCACAGGCTTTTCAAGTATTCTGTAGAAATACGCAGGAAGGATTCTTATAGTCAATAATAGAAATGCACATTCCGAAGGCATTTCACAATGCATTGTGTTTTATCTGAAAAATAATTTGTGTTAAAAAATGTTCAGTTCTTCTTAAGCCTTGATTATAAACTGTATAAAAATAAAATCAGTTTTTATTTTATGAAACTTTTATTTTATGAAAAGTATTTTGTCAAAAAGATCTCCATTTGATATTTATTATGCTATTATCAAAAGGAATATGGTCAAATTCTTAACTTGTATGTGTGTGTAGTTTGGGGTGTATGTGTAGTATGGGGTATATGTATGTAGTATGCATGTGTATGTGCGATGTATATGCACATATGTAGAGGCTAAAGATGTCTTCCTCTGTCTCCTCTATGACTCTTCTACCAAAATTTCCTTGAAACAGAGTCTCTCACTGAACCTGGAGTTCACCATTTTTCATTTAGACTAGTTGACCAGTGAGCTGCAGGGCTCCTCCTTTCTCTACCCCCTCAGCACTGGGGTTAAAGGCATACATTGCCATTCCCAGCTTTTTACATGGGTGCCGGGGATCAAACTCAGTTCTTCGTGTCTGTGCAGCAAGTGCTCTTAACCTACTGAGCCATCCCTGGTTTTGTCTCTTCCAGATTTTTTTTTTTTTTTTTTTGAGGTAGGGTCTCACTCTAGCCCAGGCTGACCTGGAATTCACTATGTAGTCTCAGGGTGGCCTTGAACTCATGGCAATCCTCCTACCTCTGCCTCCCGAGTGCTGGGATTAAAGGCGTGCGTCTGGCCTCTTCCAGATTTTTTTTTGAGAATATATTTATGTCTTTTCTATGTTTACTGCTTCTCATGTTAGCATAGTTAATAATATGGAAAACAGTAGTAATTTTCTCTTGGGAGATATTTCCTGTCATAACTCTGATCACTTTTATACAATACTTCATCATAATGACACTCTTGTAGGCTGTTTCAGGAGGTTAATCCTTTAAATAGGTGCTCATAGATTTAAAGCCACTAAAAAGAGACCTTTAGGAAGAAAGTGTTCAGTGGGGGGGGGGCAAGGAATATAATAAGTATATTATATGTATATATAAAATTGTAAAAAAAAAAAATTAAGAGAGACCTTTAGCCGGGAGAGGTGGTACATGCTTATAGTCCCAGCACCTGGGAGTCTGAGGCAGAAGGATCACTTGAGCTCATTAGTCTGAGACCAACATGGGTAATACAGCAAGCCACTGTCTCAAATTTGTAAGTAAATAAATCTGTAACACTGCCAGAGCCTTGGACCTGAGTATTTGTTGGCCAGTGTTGAGTCTACAAAAGCCATCTTTACGTTGTATGTAACTTCTCTTTTCTTCATCCACTCTGAACCTACAACTTTTGAGGTAAACTAGACTCTCTTTCTTTTAGTGTTGCCTATGTTTAGTTCAGTGTGGAAAACATATTTGTGTTCATCTGACTTGATTATCTTTCTATGAAAAATCTTTTACCTAGTTTCCTGTGATCCTATTTTCCTGTAAGTGTTTTGTCTTCTTTCTAATCTGCATGCTACAATCTTTTCTTGTTCTGTAGTACCATGCCTTGGGAGTGCTTTATCACCTTAGGAAGAATGATCGACTTGCTGTTTCCAAGATGTTAAATAAGTTTACTAAATCTGGTCTCAAATCACAGTTTGCATACTGCATGCTGATCCGAATTGCTAGTCGATTACTAAAAGAAAGTGAGGATGGGTAAGTGTCCTAAACCTGAGGTTGTTTTTTCCATTTAAATTAATACATCTTATAATTTATGTGTGTACACTGAATAGGCTATTATTGCTCATAATTTATCAGCAGACTGACAGTGCACAAAAATACTTGTAGATCATAAGTTATACAGATAATTAAATGTGAAATCTGGAAGGGACATTAAGAAAATCATCTTGTGGGTTTTTAAAATATTTTATTTAGTTATTTAAGAGAGAGAAAGAATGGATGAATGAATGAATATGGCTATGCCAGGGCCTGTAGTCACTGCAAATGAACTCTAGAAGCATGCACCACCATGTGCATCTGGCTTATGTGGATTCTGAGGAATCAAACCTGAGTCCTTAGGCTCCACAGGTATCTAAGCCATCTGCCCTGCCCTTTTTTGTATTTTTTATTTATTTTTATTTTTATTTATTTATTTATTTTTTGTTTTGTTTTTATGAGGTAGGGTCTCACTCTGGTCCAGGCTGACCTGGAATTCACTGTGTAGTCTCAGGGTGGCCTCGAACTCACGACAATCCTCCTACCTCTGCCTCCCGAGTGCTGGGATTAAAGGCGTTGTGCCACCATGCCCGGCTTTTTTTTATTTTTATAAAAGAAAATATTGGGCTGGAGAGATGGCTTAGCGGTTAAGCGCTTGCCTGTGAAGCCTAAGGACCCCGGTTCCAGGCTCAATTCCCCAGGACCCACATTAGCCAGATGCACAAGGGGGCGCACACGTCTGGAGTTTGTTTGCAGTGGCTGGAGGCCCTGGCGCGCCCATTCTTACTCTCTCTCTATCTGCCTCTTTGTCTCTGTCTGTCTCTCTCAAATAAATAATTAAAAATAAACAAAAAAATTAAAAAAAGAAAATGTTGAGATACTGAAATGACTTATTTTTATAAAAGAAAATGTTGAAATACTGAAATAAATGATTTGCCCAAGGTTATTCTGTAAATATGTCCTTACCAGTCATACCTTAGCAATCTTTTGGAAGCTTGAAGAAGGATAGGAAGAGGAGAGAGATCTTTCAAAGTATAGTAAGCTACAGAAGAATCTAAGGAGCAAAAAAGACCCCATCCCTAGCCCAACATTGGCTTATTGATTAACTTTTTAAATTTTATTTACTTTGAGACAAGGTTTTACTGTGTAGTCTAGGCTGGCCTTACTCAGGTGCTTGCTTCAGCCTCCCAAGTGCTGAGATTACTGGCGTGCCCCACCATTTCTGGCCCATTATGGCTTAACTGAAAACATTTTTCATGTGGTTCTGGAAAACTGAGGAATAACAAGAGTCAGATGTCCAGAAATGTACCACCATTGAATACCAAAGCAGCTCTGAGGGAGGAAGCCTGACTTGCCCTTGAGTGGGTGTGTAAACAGCAGAGGACAGAATCTGATCACACATGCAGCAAGTTTAAGCCCTAGGTACTGGTTGCTCATAACAAGAAGGAACTGTACTTTTCTGGTGTTAAGTATTATTTTACATAAATCTCTACTGTAATTTTATAAACAGTATGGAGCAAACAATCAAAAAAGACAAAGATGGGCTAGGGAGATGGTTCAGAAGGTTGAGAGCACTTGCCAATCTCAGCATGAGGGCCTCTTAGGCCAGAGAGTCTCTAGAGACCCTGTAAAAAGCTGGGTGTGTCCATGCATATTTGTAACCCCAGTATGCAGGGGCTAGACTTCAGACCGGAGAGTCACTGGGGCTTGCCGATGGACAGCAGTTCTCATTTGAGGGAGAGACCCTTTCTCAAGGAAAGACGTACACAGATGTATGGTAAGAGAAGGGCACCCAGTGTTTTCCTCTGGCCTCCATATGCATGCATATAGGATACATACATCTGCACACCACACCACACACATATACATATGCCAAAAAAAAAAAAAAAGAAAGAAAAATTTGATCCGTGATCAAGTAAAAGAAAAAGCATAGGCTGGACAGATGGCCAAGCAGTTAAGGCTTTTGCCTGCAAAGCCAAAGTACCCCATTTCGACTCTCTAGGACTAATGTAAGCCAGATGCACAAGGTGACACATGTGTCTGGAGTTCTTTTGCAGTGGCTGGAGGCCTTGGTGTGCCCATTCTCTCTCTCTCTCTCTCTCTGCTTCTTTCTCTCCCTCAACTAAATAAATAAATAAAATATATTTTTTAAAAATCTAAAAAAAAAAACAAAAAGAAAAACTATTAGTAGAAACAGACTCACCGTTAACCCATGTATTAAAGTTAGTTGACAGTGACCTTAACATTTATGAGGATTTTAAAAGGACCCTTAGTAACACTTTTTTATAATGTGGCTACCCTTTATGGTATGGTAGTTACATTTGTTTCATTTAAGTGCCTTTTGGTAGTTGAGACTGACTTTATAGCTCTTAGAAGTTTTTGAACCAAGTCTAGTCATCTGACTTTAAAGACATGTTAAAACAACATTGTGCTTCCAGATGTGATCTAATGTTAAAGCTCAACTTTCTGACTAGAATTTGAAACTAACAACTTCTTGTTTCTAGCCCCTGTCTTCTTTATCTTTGAAATGATTCATCTGTCAGAATTGTAGGCATTTAAGTCATGCATGCTCAGAGCCAGGGGAACTAATAGCATGTAAAGGACAGGCTGTCATCCTTGATCATGCCTAATGTAGTTTACATTCGAACCTTTCCTGCGTTTTTTAACCACCTAGACCTTGAGCTGGTGTTGTAGCATAGCAGTGGTTCTTCACACCCTCTGGCTGCGGATATGTCTGGGTGATCAGGTCTTCTGACTCCTTTCCTGACTCCAATTCTTCTGTGGGTATCGCCAACACGGTGGAGGAGGGTGCATTTCCTAGAGAGATGTCAGGGTTTTGTTAAAGATCTCCAAGTACTTTTGCTTGCATTTGGGCCACCAAACAAACTCTGGAGGTCATTTAAGCATTTTTATTTTTATTTATTTATTTATTTATTATTTATTTTGGGGGGGTTTCGAGGTAGGGTCTCACTCTAGCCCAGGCTGACCTGGGATTCACTATGTAGTCTCAGGGTGGCCTCGAACTCATGGTGATCCCTCCTACCTCTGCCTCCGGAGTGCTGGTATTAAAGGCATGCTCCACCACGCCCGGATCATTTAAACATTTTATGATCATCTAAACACGTCTTTTCTATTCATGGAAGAGGCACTAAGATGACAGAGATTAGAAGAAGCAACTGTGTTTACTCTGTGAATGTCCCAGTTATGTTACTTATGTTAACTAACAACAGGTGGCTCCTTCCGAGGCTAGCTCATTACCATTGAGCTCCAATAAAAAGCCCCATCATGGGGCTGAAGAGATGGCTCAGCGATTAAGGTGCTTGCTGGCAAAGCCAAAGGACTCAAGCTCAATTCCCTAGTACCCATGTAAAGCCAGATGCACAAGGTAGAGCTAGCGTCTAGAATTTGTTTTCAGCGGCTAGAGGCTGGTTTGCCCATTCTTTTTGTGCCTTTTTCTCTCTCAAACAAATATATATTTTTTTAAAAAGCCTAATCATGGACGATATTTACCTGATCCAGTGAGCAAATTGGGGCTTAGAAAGGCTAAGTGACTTTTCCATGGCTACCATGTAGTCAGTCAGGAGTCAGATTTTGAACTCAGGTTCTGCTAATCTGAATTGGATGTACTATAAAGTTTTTTTTAGTGCCACTGTTATGTTGTTCTTAATGAGCTGCCTGTCCACCACTGTTATGTGAAGAGATGAGTACAGATAGGATATTTAGAAAATTTTAAGGCAGTTTATTGAGAATTTTGTTTCTGTTCAATCTACTTAAAACCACTTGGGCGTGAAAAATACAAAATAACTATTATAAAAGTGCTTAAAGACTTAGTAGACACAATTTTTAAATGGGTAAGGAATTTAGGTTGATAGAAACTTGAAAAAATATTGAACCAAAATATAGTACCAGAAATAAAAATTTACTTGAAGTAATTAATAGTAGATTGGTCACAGTAGAAGAAAACATTAAAGAACTTGAAGATAGAAATTACATAAAACACAACATAGAGAGAAAAAGATTAAAGGAGAAAAAATGAATCTTTGAAGCTTGGGGAAAATATTTTGTCTGTTGTTTCTGTAATGTGAATCTCAGGAGAAAAGAAAGCAAAGAGCAAAACAAATGTTTGAGGAGAAGCAATAGGAGAAGGTTCTAAATAAAAGGCTTCCACCACAGAAGCAAGGTCTGTGAGACTCAGGACCTGTTACTATACCTCACAAGTAGAAAGCCCAAAAGAGGGAAGATTTAAGAAGATAAAACGAGAATATCAGTTGCTGAGATGGTTGATGCTCATTGTCAGCTGACTACTTGGTCATTTTGTCACAGTAATGAGAAACGGAATGCAGAAAATGGATACCAAAAAAAGGAGCTATTGCTGTGACTATATGGTTTGTCAGCTTTTCGAACTGGTTTTCAGGAGGAGTTTGGAAGAATCAATCTGTGGGATCTAGAATGCTACAAGCAGAGCTCAGTAGGACATTCAGGTGGGAGTGTGGAAGGCAAGAAGACTGATAGAATGTGGACAGTGAAGTCCTGGCTGTGAGGCTTCAGAGGAGAATGAAGACTCTCAGGAACTGGGCCAGAGGCCATATACAGTGCATTCTGGCAAGAGAGAGAGAGAAGGAGACAGAGAAGGAGAAAAGTTAGGAGAGAGAGAGAGAGAGAATTGGTGCTTTCTGCCTATGTCCTGAAAACATGAGTGAGGCTGAATTCAAAGGTAGTGAACTAAGTTTTCTGGCAGAGGAAATTTCAAAATGTTATAACATCAAGGATTGCTACCTTTAGTCAAATCCACAGAGATAGGACTGAAATACATGAACAAATGTGTGCCTACTTGCCTTTGCTCTGCTTCTGAGTAAACACATCGATTGCTGCTATTCCTACCACGCTCCTTTGACACCAGCCACTATCTTCTTTGGCCTTCCAATATGGATGGCATAATACACATACACACACACACACACACGCACGCACACACACACACAGTATGACAAATACTGACAAACCATATAGTCACAGCAATAGCACCTCTTTTTGGTATCCATATTCTACATTCCATTTCTCATACTGTGACAAAATGATCAAGCAGTCCGCTGACAATGAGGATATATATGTATGTATGTATGTGTGTGTGTGTATATATATATATTTTAAATATTTTAAAATTATTTATTTGAGAGAGAGAGAGAATGGGCACGCCAGGGCCTTTAACCACTACAAACTCACTCCAGATGCATGTGCCACCTTGTACATCTGACGTACCTGGGTATTGGGGAATCGAACCTGGGTCCTTAGGCTTCACCGGCAAGCACCTTAACTGCTAAGCCATCTTTTCATCCCTCTTATATTTTTTTATTGACAGTTTTCATAATTATAGACAATAAACCATGATAATTCCCTCCCCTCTACCACTTTCCCTTTCACAAATCCACTCTCCATCATATCCCCTCCCCCTCTCAATTAGTCTCTCTTTTATTTTGATGTTCTCATCTTTTCCTCCTATTATGAGGGTCTTGTGTAGGTAGTACCAGGCCTGCACTGTAAGGTCATGGAAATCCAGGCCATTTTGTATCTGTAAGAGTGCATTGTAAGGAGTCCTACCCTTCCTTTGGCTCTTACATTCTTTCTGTCACCTCTTCTGCAATGGACCTGAGCCTTGGAAGGTATGATAGAGATGTTTCAGTGCTGAACATTCCTCTGTCACTTCTTCTCAGCACTATGGTGCCTTTTGAGTCATCCCGAAGGTCACCGTCATCTAAAAGAGAAGCTTCTCTAACCAAAAGTGAGAGTAGCATTAGTATATGGGTATGAACATTGAGAGAAGTGCTTATTGTGTAGATTGGTGAGCATAATATATGCATTTAGCCAGACACCATCAGGCATTACCCCTAGGGCTCATGACTTCTCCGTCATAGGTTTTCAGTACTAGGCATGTATTCCCTCCCATGGAACAGGCCACCAGTCCAATTAGAGGGTGGTTGGTTTCCCTCATAACAGACATGCCACTGTTTGCACCCCTTGGCGCATTTGGCCTGGCTGGCCAAGCTTAAGGCTTGTGCCCACTGTTGCTTATCTCCACTGATGACTTCTCTCTCCCATAGAGCTGCATGCAGCACCTCCTCCACCCTTTGTTTACTCATTCTCTTCCCCTGACCTCACATAGGCCATTCCAGCCCCAGTAATGTGTTTTCCTTACATATATACAATCCCATCCCCTTAAGTCCTTTCCTTTCTTCCCTCCCTTATAGCTGCTTTCTAGCTTCCTGTCCTCAGCTACTGAGTATTATTCCAACTCACATACAAGTCCAAACATTTGTATGTAGGGTCCACATTTGAGAGAGAACATGTGGCACTTGGCTTTCTGGGCCTGGGTTACCTCACTCAAGTATAATCCTTTCCATATCCATCTATTTCCCTGCAAATTTCATAATTTTGTTTTTCTTTACTATTGAATAAACTTCATTGTATAAATGTACCACATCTTCATTATCCACTCACCAGTTGAGTGGCATCTAGGCTGGTTCCATTTCCTAGCTATTGTGAATAGAGTGGCAATAAACATGGTTGTGCAAGTATCTCTAAGGTAGTGAGATGAGTCCTTAGGATATATGCCTAGGAGTGGTACAGCTGGGTCATGTTGTAAATCTAATTTTAGTTGTCTCAGGAACCTCCAGACTGACTTCCACATTGGCATTCCCTAACCCTAGAAGGGTTCCTCTTTTTCCATATCCTCACCAGCATTTGTTGTCATTTGTTTTCTTTTTTGTCATTCAAATGTGTTTATTATTATTTTCAGGTCATTGGTTATCATTTAGGTGAGCAAATAGGAAGTTTATGGTTTTTTTTTTCTTTATTAGTTAGTTTTGTATGCAGCAAATACAGTCAGTTTGGTACAATTATTAGGCTCATCCGTGACCTACCCCCTCCCCTTGGCCCCTCCTTGTTGAGGTATATGGCTCATGCATTGTGGAGTTAGCCCACAGTTATGTGTAAGATAAATGTCTCTGCATATCATGACCCAACATGTGGCTCTGACATTCTTTCTACCCCCTCTTCAGCAAAATTTCCCTGAGCCATGTTGGGTTCATTTTTGGTCTGCTTCAGTGGTGAGGTGTTGGGGACCTCTGATGCTCTGGCTCTCTGATTTGGTAGGAGTTGATTTTTCTCTGTGTTGATCTCCTTCCCCCTTGTGCTGGTATCCGGTTCATCAGGAAAACGGTCCCCTTGCTTTTCGCCAATTTTTCTTAGTTTCAGCCGGGGCCCTTTTGAGGTATGATGGGGTGGCTCTCTCCTTAGGATCTACATCTATCTGAAAAAGAGAAGCAGATTCTCCAACGGAGAGTAAGTTAGCACCAGGACAAAAGAGATAAGCCTTACTTTTTTTTATAGAGAATTTAATAGGTGTAGGCCCTCTTGTAGCCCATGATTGATGGTAGCTTGATATTGGCGAGTGGGCTTATGCTTGAATATGGTTCTGACTTGTTTCCCAGCTCCAGCTATGGGTCCCGTACCACTGAGGAGATCAGTTAGCCAAATTAAGAGCAGTTGGATCCCCACCATGGCTGTGTGCCACTATTGCACTTGTGTGGGCATCACAACAAGTTATTTGCTGCTATATAGGTTAGACCATGAGTTGCTTGGACAGATATTGGTCATTTTTCCCCAGTTGCCCATGTAGCACCTTCTGGCACTAGATGCGCTGACTGTCTTCCAACTTCCAGCCATGCCATTCTGTTTTGCATGTCAACCACATAAGGTGTCTTCAGCAGTAGGGTCTTACCACTAACCTTTGGTGGGTCATCAAGTACTCTGACAGAAATCTGTCTGTCTTTTAGGAAACCTTGTAGGTCTCTCTGATCAAAAGCTCATTGTGGATGATAGCCCCATGCTGGTACTGGGAGTTACAGGTCAGTGCCCACTAAGAAAATGAGGAAAAAGATAACTAATATACAAGAGTTAGAGAGAAGAGAGAGAGAGAGGGAGAGGGAGAAGGAGGGAGGGAAGATGTAGAAGATTAAAGTTAGTCGTGATCCTACCTTCTCCAGTGTCTTGCGGTTCAGGTGTTCCCTGTAAGGGCCTGGTGAAGGATCCGCCATTTGGTCTGCCATTTAGTAAGTAGTCATTTGTTTTCTTGATGATAGCCATTCTGACAGGAGTGAGATGAAATCACAAGTAGTTTCAATTTGCATTTCCCTGGTGGCTAAGGTTGTAGAACATCTTTTTAGATATTTACAGGCCATCTATATTTCTTCTTTTGAGAACTCTGTTTAGTTCCATAGCCCATTTTTTAATTAGATTGTTTGGTTTCTTAATATTTAGTTTTTTTTTAATTCATTGTATATTTTGGATATTAATCCTCTGTCAGATGTATAGCTGGCAAAGATTTTCTCTCATTCTGTAGGTTGCATCTTTGCTCTAGTCACTCAGTACTACTAGTGTCCTTTGCTGTAGAAAAGCTTTAATTTCATGAGGTCCTAGTGGTTGATCAGTGGTTTTATTTCCTGAGCCACTGGGATTATAGTCAGTCAGTCAGTCAGTCAGTCATTGTCTATGCCAGTATGTCGAAGGGTTTCCCCTACTAGCAGCTTCAGGTCTGATATTAAGGTCTTTGATCGATTTGGACTTGATTCTTGTGCATGGCGAGAGAAAAGGATCTGTCTTCATTCTTCTACATATCCAGGTTTCCCAGCACCACTTGTTAAAGAAAGAGGCTGACTCTTCTCCAATGAATATTTTTGGCATTTTTGTTGTGCTGCCTGGACATATATTTGGCTCCTCTATTATGTTCCATTGGCCTACATGTCTGTTTTTGTGCCAGTACCATGCTGGTTTTGTTATTATGGCTCTGTAATATAGCTTAAAATCAGATATGGTGATACCAACAGCCTTATTTTTGTTGCTCAAAATTGTTGTGGCTCTTGAGTTTTTGTACTTCCAAATGAATTTTAGGATTGTTTTTTCTATTTCCATGATGAATGCTATTGGAATTTTGATGGAGATTGCATTAAATGTGTAGAGTGCTTTTGGTGAGATTGACATTTTCACAATACTGATTCTAATCCAAGAACATGGGATGTCTTTCCATTTCGTAATGTCTTCTGCAATTTCTCTCTTGAGTGTTTTAAAGTTTTCATTGTTGAGATCCTTCACTTCCTTGGTTGGTTTTATTCCAAGGTACTTTATTATTATTATTTTTTTGAGGCAGTTGTAAATAGGAGTGATTCTCTGATATCATCTTCAGCATGTTTGTTGTTAGTATATAGAAAGGATACTGATTTCTATGTGTTTATTTTGTATCCTGTTACATTGCTAAGTGTTTATCAGTTCTAACAGTTTGCTCTAGTCTTTAGAGTCCTTTATGTGTAGCATTATACATTATGCAAATGATTTGATCTCTTCCTTTCCAATTTGTATTCCTTGTATGTGTGTCTCTTGCCTTATTGCTATAGCTAAGACTTCCTTACTATATTAAATAAAAGGGGCGGAAAGAATGTCAGAGCCACATGTTGGGTCATGATATGTAGAGACATTTATCTTACCCATAACTGTGGGCTAACTCCACAATACATGACCCATATACCTCAACAAGGAAGGGCCAAGGGGAGGGGGTAGGTCATGGATGAGCCTAATAATGGTACCAAACTGACTGTATTTGCTGAATACAAAACTAACTAATAAAGAAAAAAAGAAAAGAAGAAAAAAAATAGATCTTTTAGATATTGCTCTACTTTTTTACTGATGTTTACAAAATGGTTTATACACAAGAATTTTGTCTTTTATTAAAAGTGATACTTAAAACTTAAAAAAAAGTGGGTACAGTGGACATCCTTGTCTTGTTCCTGATTTTAGTGGAAAAGCTTCAAGGTTTTCTTCATTTAGTATTACATTGGCTGTAGGTTTGTCATAAATAGCCTTTATTATGTTGCAACATGTTCCTTCTATTCCCAGTGTCTGTAGGACTTTTACCATGAAGGGATATTGGATTTTGTCAAATGCCTGTTCTGCATTTATTGAGATGATCATGTGATGTTTGTCCTTTAGTCCATTTATATGGTGTATTACATAACATTTATTGATTTGCATATGTTGAACCATCCCTGCATCTCTGGGATAAAGCCTACTTGGTCTGGGTAAATTATCTTTTTGGTATATTCTTGTATTCTGTTTACCAGTATTTTGTTGAGAATTTTTGCATCTATGTTCATGAGGGAGATTGGTCTCTAATTTTCTGGTTTTGTTCTGTCTTTGTCTGGTTTTGATATCAGGGTAATGCTGGCATTGCACAAAGAGTTTGGCAGTATCTCTTCCCTTTCTATTTTATGGAAAGGTTTGAGAAGCATTGGTGTTAGTACTTCTGTGAAGGTCTGATAAAGCTCACCTGTGAATCCTTCTGGCCTTAGACCTTTTTAGTTGGGAAAATTTTTTATAACTGTTTTGATCTCCAAGCTTGTTATAGGTCTAGTTAAATGGTTTTATCTCATCTTGATTTAATTTTTTTTTTTTTTTTTTTTTTTTGGTTTTTTCGAGGTAGGGTTTCACTCTAGCCCAGGCTGACCTGGAATTCACTATGGAGTCTCAGGGTGGCCTCGAACTCACGGCAATCCTCCTACCTCTGCCTCCCGAGTGCTGGGATTAAAGGCGTGCGCCACCACGCCCGGCTATTGATTTAATTTTTATAGGTCATATAAATCAAGAAAATCATCCATTTCTAGGTTTTCAAACTTAGTGGAGTGTATGTTCTTAAAGTATGCCCTTATGATTTTTTGAATTTCATTGGTGTCTGTTTTAATGGTGGCTTTTTCATCTCTAATTTTATTTTAATCCATGTCTGCAGCCCTATTTTCAGATTTTTGAGGAGCCTCCATACTGCTTTCCATAGTGGCTGTACAAGTTTACACTCCCACCAACAGAGAATGAGGGTTCCCCTTTCTCCACACCTTTGCCAGAATTTGTTGTCATTTTTTTTTCTAACCAGTGAGATGGAATATCAAAGCTTTGTTGTTGTTTTTCAAGGTAGAGTCTCCCTCTAGCTCAGGCTGACCTGAAATTCCCTATGTAGTCTCAGGGTGTCCTCAAACTCACAAAGATCTTCCTACCTCTGCCTACAGAGTGCTGGGATTAAAGACATGTGCTATCTCGCCCAGCTGAAAGTAGTTGTAATTTGTGTTTCCCTGATGGCTAAGGAGGTTGAGCATCTTCAGTGTTAAGCATTCCATCTAGTATTCTCTGTAGGACTGGCTTAGTACTCATTTATTCATACAGCAGGCTTTTATCATGGAAACTTTTTCTTTCAAGTTTCTATTATGCAGGATAATTTTGTTGGGTATGGTAGTTTGGGTTGGCAGCAATGGTCTTTCAAAATTTGAACTACTTCATTCCAAGCCCTACTGGCTCTTGGAATTTTCACTGGTAAAGTAGAAGCAATTTTGAGGGGCTTACCTTCAAAGTAAGTGAGTGATGAGCTGTTTTTCTCTTGCAGCTTTAGTATTCTCTGTTTTGTGAGTTTAGTGTTTTAACTATAATGTGACATGGGGGATTTCTTTCTTGGTCCTGATTATTTGGTGTTCCTTGTGCCTCCTATACCCAGATGTACCTCTCTCTTGTAAGATTTAGATTTTTCTTTTCTACAATTTTATTGACAAGATTCTCCATGCCGATGGCCTGTAGTTCTTACCCTCGTATGCCCATGATTGGAATGTTTTGTCTTTTTAAAGTGTTCCACATTTCCCATATGTTCTATTCATGCTTTTTTTTTAAATTGTCATTGATTTTGTCCTCTCAATGCATTTCCTCTGTCTTGTCCTCAAGTTCCAAGAGTCCATCCTCCACATGATCTGGTATTCTGTTGGTGAGGCTTTTATTTCGAACCCTTTTAAATGAATTTATTTTATTTTTGTTTTTCATTAGGGTTATCTTTCAGCTTGTCCATATCTTCATTGAATTCCATTTTCATTTCTTGATTTCATAACTACAATTGATCATGTCCTCCTGAAGGTCATTCTCTGACCTTTGAGTTCTTTTTTGTTTTTGGTTGATTCTTATCCATTTCATTCAGCCATCCATTGAATTCTTTCCATTCTTTTGGTTGTTTCTCTTTCATTTCATAACTGTTAGTTCATGGCCTCATTAGGCTTGTTGAATATGCTTACCCTAATTTCATTTGGGAATTCCATATCTGAAATTTCCTCTTAAGTTTTCATTGGAGGCTTCCACAATATAAATGTTTTACCTCTTTTTAAATTGATCTGTGGATTCCATAAACCCCCAGTGAAAAATCCCTACCAGCTTCTTATAACTACTTACCAGAAGTACATGTAACTGTGCAAAAAGGATTCATGTTTGAGATGAAAGCCGTCCAAATGTGCATCAGTACTGATAGACAAAAGTAAATTGTGGAATATTTATACAAATAATATATGACAATAGAAGTGAACATTATTGTTGGATGCAGCTAAATGGATAAATATCACCAATAAGTCATATAGAAAACAATACATTTTAGGCCTGGGGATGTAGGTTAGTGATAGAGCATTTGCTTAGGATATGCCAGACCCTAGTTCAATCTGTAGTATTGCCAACAAGACAAATATATGTGTGTGTGTGTATGTGTATAAATGTAAATGTGTATATAGATGATTGATAGTTGAGGTAGAGTCTTGCTATATATACCAAGCTGGCCTTGAATTCACTATGAAGTCTAGGCTGGTATGGAACTCATGGTGGTGATCTTCCCGCCTAAGCCTCCTGAGTTCTGGGATTATGGGCATGTGCCACTATGCCTGGTTCCATTGATGTTTATTTCAGACTTAATAGGCACAGTGAATCTATATTAAAATTGGGGAATGGCTGAGGTATGCTTTCCTAGCATGTATGAGACCCTGCATCTGATCCCTATTACCACCACACCAAAATAATAGTGATGATTTTTGAGGTCATTTGTGATGTGGTATGTAGGGAATTTGTAGAACACTTGAGGTATTTATTTTCTTTAATCTTGTAATAATTCACTTACAATTCTCATATTGTCATTACTATGTCTATATAACAATTTAGTCCAAAATTTTCCAGATTAAAAGAAAAATAAACATTTTCTTTTCTATATAATTTCTGTAGGTCAGAGATTTGAGAGTATTCTAACGGGATAGTATTTCATTTTAAGACAGGCTCTTTAAAAATTATTTTTATTGGGCTGGAAGAGATGGCTGAGCAGTTAAGTGCTTGCCTGTGAAGCCTAAGGACCCCGATTCGAGGCTCACTTCCCCAGGACCCACGTTAGCCAGATGCACGAAGGGGTGCACACGTCTAGAGTTCGTTTGCAGTGGCTGGAGGCCCTGGCGCGCCCATTCTCTCTCTCTTGGCCTGTCACTCTCAAATAAATAAATACAAATAAACAAAAAAATTTAAAAATTACTATAAAAATTATTTTTGTTAACATACAAAGAATTAGATTTCATTATGGAGTTTTTCAAATAAATTTTGTTTTTGTTTCCTTTCCCCTTTCCTCCCTTTCTCTCTCCTTGTTTCCCCTGCCACCATTGCCTCCTTTCTGCTTTCATACTACATGTTTCTTTTTGTTCTCTCTCCTGTCATGCTCATGGTCTCCTGTCTTTTTTGAAACTTTTTATTGACAATCTTCATACATGTTGTTGCAGTCAGGTTCACATTTCTGACAGAAAACACTCAACCAAGATCAGCTTATAAGGGGAGGGAAGGGGGAGGGGGAGGGTTTATTTTGGCTTACAGACTTGAGGAGAAGCTCTATGATGGCATGGGAAAGCAATGACATGAACAGAGGGCGAACCTCACCTCCTGGCCAACATCAGATGAACAGTAGTAACAGGAGAGTGTGCCAAACACTGGCAAGAGGAAACTGGCTGTAAGCCTACCCCCAACAATACACTTCCTCCAGGAAGCTTTAATTCCCAAATTGCTATCAGCTGGGGATCTAGCATTCAGGACACTTAAGTTTATGGGGGACACTGAATCAAACCATCACATTCTGAAACCTTTGACCCCCATAAACTGATAATCATACATGATATAAAATGCAATGCAATGCATTCATGTAATTTTAAAAGTCCCCATAGTTTAACAATCCTAATCATGTTCAAACATCCCCATAGTCCAAGGTCTTTTAACTGAGCTATAATACCAAAAAAATCCCCTCCCCCAAACCCATAGTGGCACAGAATAAACATTCATACTACAAAAGATGGCACTGGGCATAGCAAAGAAATATTCAGCCAATATAAGATTTAAACAGGGCAAACATCAAACTCTGTAGCTCCAAGACTAACAACTCTAGTTAGTTACAAGTCTTCAAGTCTGATAATTCTAACCAGTGACAAGTCTCTGGAGTGTCTGTCTATTCTGCCCCTCCAGCTAGGCTACTCACAGTCTTGGAAAACTTCATCCATTGCTGGCAACTCTCTGTGGCAGCCATCCCATAGTCCTGGCATCTCCATTGGGTCTCTGCTGCAACACATGGTTCATCCTCATGGCTCCCTTGGGCTCCATACACTTAATTCAACAAGCCTGCTTCCCACTGCCCATTTCCAAAATAGCAAAACCATGTTGCAAATTCAATCGCCCTCTCAGTCTTGCATTTCCTGTACTCCAAAATACCAGGTGTGCTGTCAGTTTGTTAATCCAGAGGGGAATAAAGTGGACTTTGAAAAACAGGACACTCCTTCAGCATTCAGGCCCCTTTCAAAGAATCTGCATTCTTCCTTTTGTCCCATTGCAGGTCAGCTGGCCCATTCTCAAAGGTTGTAACCTCTCAAATACTTAGAGCTGAATGGGAAGAAGTTTTGGCCCAAAGATTTCATTTTTTCTGTGCCATATCCCTCTGATCACACCAGTCCATTTCTATGCAATGCAACCCTATGCAAGTTCTTAGGTCATAAGCATAACAGCAAGCCTCTCACACAAACTGCTTCTAGCCCAGTCCAGGCAAAGCTCTTTCTCACCCTCATAAAGCAACCCACACAGTCCATAGTTTTTACTGTATTCAGGTCCTTCAACTCTGACCAGAGGAGTCCATCAAGTATCTCTTAGGACAAGGTTTCATATTCTCCCATATTCCTCCTGCAAAGTAGTTACAAATGCCTAAGCCATAGAATCAAGTTTCTAGCAGCAGTGACCCTACTCTTGGTTCCATCTTTACTGTTGCAGTCAGGTTCACATCGCTGGCAGAAAACACTCTACCTAGAGCAGTTTCTGGGAGGAAAGAAAAAATAAAGATTTATTTTGGCTTACAGACTCAAAGGGAAGCTCCATAATGGCAGGGTAAAACGATGACAAAAGCAGAGGGTGGATATTACCTTCTGGCCAACATAAGGTGGACAATAGCAACAGGAGAGTGTGCCAAACTGGCAAGAGGAAGCTGACTGTAACACCCATAAGTCCGCCCCCAAGAATATACAGCCTCCAGGAGGCATTAATTCCCAAATTACCAACAGCTGGGAACCTGGCATTCAGCACACCTAAGTTTATGGAAGACACCTGAATCAAACTACCACACAAGTACATAATGTATTTTGGATGTTTTTACATAATATATTTTGATCATAATCCTCACCCATCATTCTGTCTTATCCTCAGATTCAGTTTGCTAATATTTTGTTAAAGATGTTTGTATCTATGTTGAGGACTATGGTTGTGTAGTTCTAATTTTCTTTTCTTTCGTTCTTTTGGATTTTTGATGTAGGATCTTGCTCTAGCCCAGACTGACTACCTGGAATTTACTCTATAATCTACTACATAATCTTAAACTGGCCTTGACTCACAGCGATTCTCCTACCTCTGCCTTTAGAGAGCTGGGATTAAAGATGTGTGCTACTGTGTCGGCTACTTTCCTTCCCCCCCCCCTTATTGTAGCAGTTACCTTTTTTATTGGATTATATTAATTGTATAAATTAATGATTATAGTTGTATAAAATAATGAGTTTCATTATAATTTTAATTCATTAATTTATTTTTAAAATACCACATTTTATTCAGATTTTACAAAGGAATGTGGACAGGGGAAGGCTGAGAGGCAAAGGGAACAAAGTGGGGAGAAGAAAAGTATACCATGTGGAGCCCAAAGCCCATGTGGGCCACCTGGAGCCCAGGAGTCCATGTGACCAGATACAGATCTAGGGAAAAAAGCATGGAAAGAAAAGAGAAAAGAAAGTTCAAGAATCTCCTGCTATGTGGGGAGCTGGAGGAGATTAAAAAAAAAAAAAACCATGCAGAGAGTAAGGGCTAGGGTCTCCTCCCTGGGCCTGGGCTAGTTTTATAACCTTAGGGTGGTGGGCTGTCTTTGGGCCCAGGTAAACCAGAGGGCTAGCTAGTTGGTTAGGACTAGGGGTTGTCTCCAGAAGAGATTAGCTTTACTTGACCAAACACAATGTTTAAATCGTATGAAAGACCTCCCTTCCAGGAGGGGTCCTTACTATTTATGGAAAAACAGTTCTTTGGAACTAGGTAAGAGATAAGAAAAACTTTCTTGTCCTTTCTTTCTTCAGGGGTCCAGTCACCCTAACTCTGTCTTCCTTCATTCCCTCCTTTCATGAGAAGAACTCTTAACTGCTGTTAGAGGAGAAAGGGGTGATGATGATGATGTCAGATTGTTAACTCTTTCCTACTGAGTGGGACATGAAGTTGTGGCAGTTAGAGTGTCTCTCTCAGAGAAGGAGATAGTCTTGGAAGAGAATGTTGGGGAGAAAGAATAAAGTAAGGAGTTAATGAGAAGTGAGCACACAGCAATCCGGTCATTTTCAGGGTTGTCCTTCTTACAGACTTCTAGGCCTTGGAGAGCATTCGAGGGAACCCAGGTAGGAAGAGCTGGATTGTCTCAGAACCATCTGAGCATGAGCTGGCTGAGATTTTCTTCCAGAACTGTTCATCAAATGGCACAGTCGTGTCTGACGTGGTCTGAATATGTTTCAGTATGGCTTGTAGAACAGTCAAGATATTAGCAAAGATAACAGAAATATATACACAACATTTAACTTTGATACTTATTTTGTATAATAGCCTTCTAGTGTATACCTTTTTAAATTTGTCCTGGGGGTAGCCAGAGCCAAAGGTTGGTATCATAGAGCCATTGGGTGCCATTAAGGGCTGCACAAATACATTTTTGGTCTCGGGACTTGTGTAAGGACATCCTGGCACAAATTAAAAGACATTCACCATTGTTCCCAGTATAAGAAATTCTTTTGAATTAAGCGATCTTTGGTCAGAGTCATCTGTGGTTGTTTTTTCTTATTAAAGAATTAGAACTATTAGAGCTGGGGACAACATGTCTTAAGCCCTTGCTTATTATTTCCCCTCTTAGAAAGCTCTTGTATTACTTAGTAGGCCATTTATATATTTGAGGTATCTCTTTATCTTTGTATATAACATACTTTGATCCTATTTCCTCCCCCATTGTCCTCTCTTGTGCACTTCCTCTACTCCTGCCACTTTCCCTTCTCTTCCCAAATAGTCCTCCATCTACTTCCAGATGTTTTGTTTTCAAAACAAATCTACATTTTGCCTATGAGAAGGAACATACAGTATTTATTCTTCTTTGTCTGACTTGTTTCACTTAACATTGTTTCTAGTTCCATTTGCTTGCAAATTATATTATTTCTTTCTTCATAAGTTTTTCTTTTTAACTGAATATTATTTTATTTTGTGCATGTGACCCATTTTCTTTATCTGTTGATTGTCACCTAAGCTGATTCTGTAATGTGGATACTACGATTAGAAGCACAGTAAACATAGGTGTACAGGTATCTTGATTGTATGCTGTCTTACATTCATTCAGGTATACACTGGGAAGTAATACTAGTGAATTATGTAGTAGTTCTAGTTTTAGTTTTTTGAGAAACCTTCATTTTGCTTTCCTTAGTATATATACTTATTTACAATCACACCAACAGTATATAAGGGTCTCCTTTTCCCTATATTGTTGCTCTTGCCAAAATTTGTTCTGTCTTGTTTTCTTGATTATACATCCATTCCGACTGGAGTGAGATGGTATCTCAATATAGCTTTTTTTTTTTTAAATGGAAGCTTATGGTTTATTTCTTGCTGTCAGTTTTGAAGAGAAGTTTCATCATGGTGGGGCAAGCATGGCAGGGCCAGACAGCAGGCATCACACACTTCACGAAGACATAGTCCATTATGGAAGGTCAAGCCATCACATCACAGGTAGAGTTGGAAAGCAGACAGTGCGAGCTGAATATGGCAAGTGAGGCTGGGCTGTAACACTCCAAGGCCTGCCCCCAGTAACACACTTCCTCCAGTAAGGCTCTGTGTCCCAAAGACTCCACAACTTTCCCAAGCAATACCATCAAATGGGGACCAAGTATTCAAATATGAGGCCACGGGGGAACATTTTACATTCAAACCACTAAAATGCCTAACTCTCAATGGAAACCTCAGAATGTTGGAGATTCCAGATCCATGGGATATTTGCTAAGGAAAACTACAGGCTGCAGAGCTGGATGGCTGGAGCTACCCAGACCATTGGGACCCAGATGATTCCAACACAAGCCCCAGATGCCAGTTATGGAGCTATAAGATTTGCTGTGTGCTCTGATGAAGTTCAGCCTCGCTCTGATTGGATGATTCTTTGTTACATCCACATTCCTACCTTTTGGAATGGAGAGGTTTAAGTAGTGCCATTCTCTGTTGGAAGTACATAACTTGTTTTTTTGATTTTACAGGGCTCACACTTAAGAGAATACATTGAATGTTAGGCTTCAGACTTCTGAACAGTGATGGGGCTGATAAAAGATTATGGGACTTTTGAAGTTGGAATGAATGCATCGAGCATCATGAGATGGCCATGAGTTTATGGGGGCAGGGATAGAATGCTGTGGTCTGACGGTAAAATGTTCCCCACAGGCTCATGTGTTTAAACACTTGATTCTCACTGTTGGAAAGGCATCTTCTATAGATTTGTGTTTACATTGTAGATTATTGCTGCTAACTTTGCTCATGGAGGGAAACTTTCTGTGGTGGGTGGTGTTGACTGTGGAATAATGGTTTCCATGGCATTAATAGCTCAGTGCTTAGCCATAAATGGATGAGAATGATCAGACATTCACATCACCCCCAAGAAGACTCAGTTCATTGTACAAAAGGCAGAAAGAATACAACTAGAGAAAGGGATGGAGTGTTATGTAGGTATTTCTTTTGAATTGAAATATTACCTCCAGGAGGTAAGAGGCTCACTGGAATCATGAAACCAGTCTTAAGGATCTCAAGGAACTTGATTCTCAAACCCCTCCCCAATGTTACATTCAATGTAGCTTTTTAAAAAAAACAATGTATTTATTTGCAAACAAAACAGAAAGGGGTGGGGATGAGAATGGATGCACCAGAGCCTCTTGCCATTGAAAATGAACTCCAGACACACAGGCTATTTTGCGCATCTGATTTTTCATGAGCACTGGGGAAGTGGACCCAGGCTATAAGGCTTTGCAAGCAAGTACCTTTAAGTGTGGAGCCATCTCTCCAGCCTTTAAAAAAAGTTTTTTTGTTTATTTATTTACTTGAGAGTGACAGACAAAGAAAGAGGGGGGAAGAGAGAGAGAGAGAGAAAGAATAGGTGCACCAGGGCCTATAGCCACTGCAAATGAACTCCAGATGCATGCGTCCCCCTTGTGCATCTGGCTAACGTGGGTCCTGGGGAATCGAACCTTGAACCAGGGTCCTTAGGCTTCATAGGCAAGCACTTACCCACTAAGCCATCCTTCCAGCCCTTAATGTAGTTTTGATTTACATTTTCTTCATAGCTAAGGATGTTAAGAATTTTTTAATATATTTAGTTTATGAAGTATATATTTTTAAATTTTGATATTTTAGAGAGAGACAGAGACAGAATTGGTATGCCAGGGCCTCAGCCACTGCAATGAACTCCAGGCACTTACACCACCTAATGGCATGTGCAGTCTTACACTTGCCTCACCTTTGTGTGTCTGGCTTACATTGGATATGGAGAGTTGAACATGGGTCCTTAGGCTTCACAGGCAAGTGCCTTAACCACTAACCCATCTTTCCAGCCCTGAAATATATATTTATTGTCCATTTGAGAACTGCCTGCTCAGTTCATTTACCCATTTATTATGCTGTTTGTTCTTTTAGTGTTTACATTTTCAGTTCTTTATTTATCTTAGGTATTATTTCCCTGTCTGAAAAGAATAGCTGGCAAAGATTTTTCTCCCATTTTGTAAGAATTCTCTGCAATCTACTACTTATTTCTTTTGTTGTGCAGGGACTTGTTAATTTTATGAAATCCCATCTGTCAATTCCTGCTGTATTTCCTGAGCTGTTAGAGTCCTATTCAGAAAGTCATTGCTTATGCCTATAGTTTGAAATATTTCCCTGTGATTTTCTTTAGTGCTTTCAAAGTTTCAAGTTTTATAACTAAGGCCTTTTATCCATTTTGAACTAATTTTTGTACAAAGTGAGAGATAAGGTTCTCATTTTAGTCTTCATATTCAGACCTTGTTTTCCTAGTAATATTTGATTTTTTTTCCTTTTTTGGTTTAAATTATTAAATATATAAGAAAGAGTAGAAGTAAAATACAAAGCTCTCAAGCTTAGAGGAGTCTCAAGTGGAAAAGCTTGGATCAGGTCTTCTTATATCCTTAGAGATCAAATTAGGCATCCAATTGGGATGAGCCTTATTTCCAATTAAAAAATGTACATTTGGGGCTGGAGAGATGGTTTAGCAGTTAAAGCACTTACCAGCAAAGCCAAAGGACCAAGGTTTGATTCCCCAGGACCCACATAAGCCAGATGCACAAGGTGGCACATGCGTCTGGAATTCATTTGCTGCAGCTGGAGGCCCTGACATACCAATTCTCATTCTCTCTTTAAATATTTTTTTAAATGTACATTTGGGATTAGTGAGCCAGGGAGAAGAGCTCAGATTTGGAAAGGGCCTGACAATGGGAAAGGGGAGCTGTGAAAAGCTAAGGATGAATGAGGAAGCTGTTCTTTGCCTCTATCTTGAATCAGACTGGCATTCCCTTTCAGTCTTGCTTGGGCATGGCAGCAGCTATGTTCTTTTGGGCCTGTGTTCCTAATCTGACTACCTTGCTCCTAATCTCTTATCATTCCCCACTCCTGAGAGGTAACCCTCAGTACTGTTAGGGAAATGGGCCCAACCTCTTCAAAATAAGTAGGGCCACAGAGCATAGCAGTTAGAATTTCCCTGGAAAGAATATTTTAAGGCCTATGATGGAAAAGCTTTCCCACTTCTTGTGAACTAGTCTGTTTCGTCACCATCTGTTTGTAGGTCCTTTTCCTTAGAAGCCAAAGTAACATTTATAAAAGATAAATAGAACATTATGATTATTATCAAGACAGTAGGGGCTCAGTGGTTAAAAGTGACTGCCTACAAAGCCTGTAGCCCAAGTCTAGTTCCCAAGCCAGCCATGTAAACATATACAAAAGTGGCCTAGTATCTGGTGTTCATTTGCAGTAGCAAGAGGGTCTGGTGTGCCCATACTTGATACAGCACACACATGCAATTAATAATTAAAAAAATATATTTGTGGGCTGAAGAGATAGCTTAGCAGTTAAGGCGTTTGCCTGCAAAGCCAAAGAACCCTGGTTTGCTTTCCCCGGGACCCACGTTAGCCATATGCACAATGGGGCACACACATCTTGAGTTCATTTGCAGTGGCTGGAGGCCCTGGCGCACCCATTCTCTCTCCCCCCCTCCCCTTTCTTGGTCAAATAAATAAAAATAAATAAAATATTTTTTATTTTCTTGTTTGTATGTGTGTGAGAGAGATACGGGGAGGGGAAGAAAGTATGGGTACACGAGGGCCTCTTATCCCTGCAAATGAACTTTAGATGCATGTGCCACTTTGTGCATGTGTCTTTAGGTGGGCACTGGGGAATTCAACCTGGGCCATTTGCAAGCTCCCTTAAACTTTGCACCGTCTCCCCAGCCATGTAATTTTTTTTTTTAAGAGAGTAGGAAATGATTCTATCTTGAGAGCAGGCATAAGTTTATGTAGGAACTTACTATGTTGAGTCTTGAGCATGTGACTAAGATTTATGAGTATCTATAGTTAAATGGGGAAGCCTGTGAGCCCAAGTCTTTGTTCATTGTATTCTTTGGTTATAGTGTCTTGCTGGGTTTTCAAAACCAGTAAGTAGCAAGACTTTAATTATGCATGTATTTTTTAGGGTCAGTTGTGGCTCTTTAGGAGTGATTTTTAGGGACCTGGAAGGAGCCCCTTGGCTATTTCAACATTTGTGCCATCTACTGGGATGAGTCAGAACCTTGCTGACCTCCTGGCTTCTCTTAGAAGCATTGAGAGTCTTGACCCGCCTCTTGTAGACTATAACACTAGTTGTAGTCCAACTGCTTGATCTCCATGGCCTCTTTGATCAAGAGGACAACTGACTTACCAGAACCGTAGGTACAACATTTTTAGAGGTGTCCAATTGTCTCCTGTGGCTGTTTGACCTGGAGGCAGGGACCACAATATTGGCTAATGTTTTAGCCCTGAACTCCTCGTTGTCTTTGGCTTCTATGTATGGTTCTTGAACACTTAGAAGGACAGTTATACCAGCCTTGAAGAAGATGGTGGATACAGAGCTCATCCGATCACTCTTGTCTTAGCAAAACAGATGTAAAGAATGGTGTGAACACTTAGTCATTTTGTCTAACAGCAAAATTAAGTTCCTGATTGCCATATCTAAAATTGTATGTCTTAACCTTTAAATACTTAACAGTTGTAAGTATAAGCAAAATGTGCTAAGAGCCCTGGAAATATTTTTTTACAAATAATTTTAAATTAGTAGATTTGATAAAAATTAAGTAAACATCTAGAAATTCTTGTCAAAAAAAGAAAAGGTAAATAACATCCTAGCATCTCTGTTTTAAAACATGTTTGGATGATCTCTGTACCTCTGTACTGTATCATTTACTTAAGGACAGCTGAAAACAGAAACAAGCCACTGTTTCAACCTATGGAATCTAAGAAAGCACAGAGAAGAGTTTGAGGGTGAGGCTGTACCCTGGAGCAGGAGATATCATGCCATGAAAGCCAGTTTATCTTTCTAAGCAATAGAACCTTGTGATGTCGGTACTGAGATGATGACTTATCAAATAAAACCTTAACTGATGAGTGGATAATGAAGATATGGCACATTTATACAATGGAGTTCTACTCAGCGGTAAAGAAAAATGAAGTTATGAAATTTGCAGAAAAGTGGATGGATCTGGAAAGGATTATACTAAGTGAGGTAACCCAGGCCCAGAAAGCCAAGTGCCACATGTTCTCCCTCATATGTGGATCCTAGCTACAGATGATTGGGCTTCTGTGTGAGAAGGAAAAAACTCAGTAGCAGAGGCCAGTAAGTTAAAAAGGAGATAGAAAGGGAAGAGAAAGAAAGGGAGGAGGGAATTTATTAGGTTGGTATTGTATATATGTAAGTAGAAAGATTTGAGATGGGGAGGGAATATGATGGAGAATGGAATTTCAAAGGGAAAAGTGGGGGGGTGGGGTGGGAGGGTACTACCATGGGATATTTTTTATAATCATGGAAAATGTTAATAAAAATTGAGAATAAAAAACCTTAACTAAGGCTGATTTACATATATTTTAGTGGAAGTAAAGAAGAACTTGGTTGTTGATGAACTAAAACAGCTTGATTTTAAATAACTTCTTTTTTTCTTTTTTCCAAGGCATGAACCATGATAAATTTGTTTTGAAAGAGAAGAGCACAGCTAGAGAAACAATGTTCTTTACTTAGTCCCTCAAAAGAAATCTATAAAATTTATCTCATGTACATTGTTTAGAGGTATTTTTCCTAATACCATTTGATAGTGGGGTTGTCTTTACTCCTAAGGATGCTACTGGCACCTTTGTCAAGAATCAGATGTAGGTAGACTCTTGGTTTTATTATTGGGTCCTCTGTTCTCTTGGTCTGTGTATCTGTTTTGTGCTGTTACTATGCTGTTTTTGTTTACTATGGTTCTGCTATATAATTTGAAATTGCATAATATAGTATTTCCAATATCCCCCCCCCCCCTTGGGATTGCTTTGGCTCTCTCTTGTGCTCCATATGGATTTCAGTATTTTTTTTCTTGCTCTGTGAGTAATACCACTGGATTTTGATGTGGATTGTGTTGCAATGTGCTGATCACTTTTGGTAATAGTGACACTTTAATGATATTTATTCTGCCTATTCATGAGCATAGGAGGCATTTCCATATTTGAGGTTTTCTGAATTTGTGTGGTTTATTTGTGTTGTAACTCATATATGATTTTAGAACATGATTTCTATTCTTTTAAGACTTGTTTTATACCCTGATATCTACCCTTGGAAATGGTCCATGTGTGCATGAGAAGGAATGTGTTTTATAGTAAGTCAGTGGGCTGAGTGTTTTGTGTAGTCATTTAGGTTGAGTGGATTGATTGTGATTTCCAGATTTTCTATATCTTTGATGATTTTGTGTACTTGTTCTATCAATTATCACATGGTTATAGATAATCCCAACTCTCCTTTTGCATGTGGGCACAAGCGTGTCATGACACGCACCCCATGGCACAAGTGTGTCACGGCACACACACCGTGGCACAAGTGTAGAAGTGGGCACAAGCGTGTCATGGCACATACCCCGTGGCACAAGTGTAGAAGTGGGCACAAGCGTGTCATGACATGCACCCCATAGCACAAGTGTAGAAGTGGGTACAAGTGTGTCATGGCACACACCCCGTGGCACAAGTGTAGAAGTGGGCACAAGCGTGTCATGGCACACACCCCATGGCACAAGTGTAGAAGTGGGCACAAGCGTGTCATGGCACACACCCCGTGGCACAAGTGTAGAAGTGGGCACAAGTGTGTCATGGCATGCATCCCATGGCACAAGTGTAGAAGTAGAGGTCAGCTCCTCCTCCCACCCTGATGGAGGCAGGGTGCTCTCTGGTCTCACCGTGCTGCTGCTGCTCTTTGCTTACTGCACCCACTGTGAGCTTCCCAGCAATCTGTCTCCCTCCCCCATCTCGCCATCATCGTGCTGAGATTGCGGAAGCCCACCGTGGGTGATTTCTTTTTTATGTGAGGTCTGGCTATCCAACTTGGGTACTTGGGCATGTGGAGCAAGTGCTTTATCTGCGGAGCTACCTCCCCAGCCCCAGCTATTATTTTTAAATGATCTGTTCTTCTAACCTCTATTCTGACTTTTAAAATATATTTTGATGTACTGTTGTGTGTATATCTTTATAACTATTGCTCTCTTTTGAAATGCTTACCTCTTTCTTTCTGAAATATCTCTGTCATAATGTTTTTGTATTAAATTCTATTTTGTCTCATTATTGTAGTCATTCCTAATATGGCTATTGTCTGCATGACATAGTCTTTGTTTAACCTTTTTTTCTTAGATCTTACTAATGACTTTGAATCTAAAGTGTATCTCTTACAACACTTGGGTCTTGGTTTTATAAAATTGTCAGTTAGTATGGTTTTGTTGGAGTGTTTATACCATATACATTTAATATAATTATTGATGTTATATTTAGTCTTGCCATTTTACTATTTGTTTAAGTCTCTTGGATTTGCTCTTGTTCCTGTCATCCTCTTTGATTACTTTCTTTTGTGTTTGCTAAAGATTTTTAGTGCCTCCTCTTAATTTATCTGGCAAT